>JAZKJV010001608.1:0-515500 GCA_037367405.1 Ottelia alismoides
TTGATATGGAGAGGACCTGCGTTTTGCGGACGGGGCTTGTTCTAGCGTCGAGGTATGCGTGGCGGAGGTCCGTGGAGTTCCATTCCTTTCCAGATCGGTGCACTGTCTTAATCGGATCTCCGGCGATGGGGAGAGGTGCTCGCAGTCGTGGATAATGGGTTGGCGCCGGGCTCGGAGCATGATATCACTCGGGTCCTGATGGAGTGCAATAAGAGTTTTCTTGATGGTGCGACTGGCCGCGTTTTCTCTGAGGCTATGGAAATTGGCCGCTTCAGGTGTAGGGTGGAGCCGTCGATCGTTGACCCGCCGCCTCCGCCGGTGGTGCAGGGGGGGCGGAGGTAGCTTTGCCGGAGGTTAGGAGGGGAAAGGACGTCGCCTCGTCTTCCGGGAGACAGATGGCCGTGCATGGTGACGCTTCGTGGGACTCGTCCCACGGTAATGATTTCGTACGTCCCTTCGTATATGCCCCTCGGTTGCTGTGCATGGATTCTTCAAGTGCCGATTTGTCTGATGACGTGGCGGGAGTGGATACAGGGATCGCCGAGACCCTTCGCTTTTGGTCTCGGGCGTCGGGTCCCGGCTTTCGGATTCGACGTTCGGATCCTAATGCGGGTCGGACAGTTAGTGGAGTTTCATGCTGTCTATCTTCGGGTTATTTGCAGGGGGGGATTTGGACCTTGCTCCGTTTCCTTTCTCCTCCTCTTTGATGATATTCTTTGACCGGTTGGATGGCTTGGCTCCCTCTGTTGGGTGCGGGGGGAGTGCATCGGTGGGGCAGGATTTTCCTTCCTTCTCATCGGTCGCGGAGGGTGGGATTGCAGCAGCCCGGCTTTGGCCGCGTTGGAGGGCCCTTCTTCCACAGCCTCGGTGCGCGGTTCTTCGGTTCAGACGTCGGTGACTGACTGAAGTGAAGGAGACTGGAGCGGCTGAGGGGCTGCCTGAGAGGAGGTCTGCTAAATGGTACAGGAGGAGGAACAAGGCCCGATCGGTGGCCGTCGAGCCACAGATGTGCTCGTCTCTGAAGGATGCTGTTGCGGCAGCCGCTGGTGTGGTCGCATTGGGGGGCAGGTGGAAGGATCCTTATGAAGGTGCTTTCTTGGAATGTACGAGGGTTGGGGGAGGTGGACAAGGGGAGAACCATGGGGTCGTGGTTCACAGATTGGGGGTGTGACGCAGTCATGTTGCAAGAAACGAAGCTTCAAGATGTGGAAGACGGTCTTTGGAGGTCGTTTGGTGCGGGGGGATTGGATGAGGTCAGGGCTCTTGACGCAATGGGGTCGGCGGGTGGTTTGCTTATCGCTTGGAGATCTGCGGCTTTGGCGCTAAACTCGGTCCTCAGAGGGAGGCATGCAATCTCCATTCTTTTGGTACGTGTGGATTCTTCGTTGCCGATTGCTTTTTCTTGTATCTACGGGCCCTGCTGCAGTATTAAGAGGAATGAGCTTTGGGAGGATCTGCGTGAGGCAGGTCAACGTTTCATGGGGATCCCATGGCTGGTTGGGAGTGACTTCAATGTTACACTTCGCTCGTCGTATAGGCCGCGATCCAGGGGTGGTCTGGACCCTGGCTCGTCGGATTTTGCGGAGGTCGCCTCTTTGGCTCTCGAGGACTTGGGATCGAGGGATATCACGTACACTTGGAGAAATTCGAATTTCCGCTCCTGTATTGACAGATTCTTGATGTCTTTGGAGCTGTTGGATGGTTTCCCTCTTTCTTTTGTGTCTTTCAGGCCTAGGAGCATGTCTGACCACAATCCTATTCTGTGGGATTCTGGGGCTACGTCCGTGTCGAGGGGTTTTTTCAGGTATGAGAGATGCTGGCTGCTGGAAGACAACTTCAGGGATCTGGTAGCTGTTCACTGGTCCCCAGGTGCAGGTGGGGGGCTCGGCGGTGTCGAGGTTTGTTCGCAAACTCGACTCTTTGCGCAAGAGGTTGGCTGTCTTCAAGAAGGAGTCGAGGGCGGCGAGGATTGCTGCCAGGGAGGGAGGTGGAGGGGGTGGTCAGCGCACTTGATGCGTTGGAGGAGGTTAGAGAGCTTCAGACCAAGGAGTTGGTTGCGCGATCGGTCGCTCAGAAGAAGACCGCGGAGGAGGATCTGAAGCGGGTCACGGACCGGCAGCAGAGATTGAGGGTATCTTGGCTAAAGGAGAGGGATGCCAACACGACGTATTTCCATCGTATTGCTAGTGGAAGGCGACGCTCTAACTCCCTTCGCTCGGTCACGATTAATGATGTGCGCGTGGAGGGGGACGAGCCCATGGGGCGAGCGATCGTGGCTCATTTTAAGGAGTTCTCAGCAAGATGCGTCCCGGGGGTTTGGAGATGGGCGGGGACTGGGGCATTGCCGCTCTCGCCCTCGCTTTTGTGAGGGTCTGACGAGGGCTGTTTCGCTGGAGGAGGTAAAGGCGGCCGTGTCGGATCTAAACGCAGATGTGTCCCCAGGTCCTGACGGCTTTCCGTGGCTTTCTAAAAGGACTTTTGGGATTTGGTGGGCGAGGAGGTGTTGGAGGTTATCACCGAGTTCTGTGATGGCAATGCGGGGTTTGATCGGATTAATAGGGCTCTCATTGTGCTGCTTCCGAAATCCCCCTCGGCCGAGCGAATTGATGAATTCCGTCCCATTGCAATATCAAATGCTCTATATCTGATCGTAGCAAAGGTGTTTGCTCTAAAGCTTGCCCGGGTGCTTGATTCCGTCATTTCGTCTCTGCAAGCGGCTTTTATACAGGGGAGGCTGATTGCAGATTGCATCACTCTTGCCTCGGAGATGGTTGCGGATTGGGTGAAGGAAGGGAGACGGGTGTGCTGTGGAAGGTTGACTTCGCGAAGGTGTATGACTGCCTTGAGTGGCGATTCATCTGGTCGGTTATGCGGAGGAGGGGCTTCCCGGAGGTCTGGATGTCTTGGATGCGTCGGTGCGTCACTACGGCCTCGTTCTCGGTCATGGTTAATGGGCGCCTTGAGGGGGGCCCTTCTAGCCAAGAAGGGGGGTCCGACAGGGCTGCCCCCTTGTACCTCTTCTTTTTGTCGTAGCCACGGATGTCCTTGCTCGGATGGCTTGCCCTGTTGTCGATTGTGGGCTCTCGGCGGGGTTCTCTTGTGGCGGGATGTTGGTCCCTTTACTCCAATATGCCGATGACACCGTCTTCTTCATTGAGGGAGGCCCTGCGGAGGTCTCGGCCATGTCTGCCACGCTTGAGTTGTTCAGTGAGATGTCGGGTCTTTTCAAGAATGTCGCCAAATCGAAGGTGGTACCGTTCGGTCTTACTTCGGAGGAAGTAGACGCAATGCGGTTTGATTTTGGGTTCGCAACCTTGCGCCCTGCCTATTGATTATCTGGGGATGCCGCTGGTCTCGGGCAGGGCTAGATTGAGGGATTGGTCCAATGTGGTGGAGAAGGTTGAGAGGAGGCTTATTGGCTGGAGATCTGCCTTGCTTTCGAAAGGGGGACGCCTCGTCCTCCTCAAGGCGGTGCTTTCGTCTATCCCGGTATATTTCTTATCTAACTGCCGGTTGTTTGGGGATCCACTGTCGTCTCGAGAAGCTTATGCGGAGGTTTTTGTGGGGCAAGAATGGGGAGTCATGGGGGGGGGATGCACTTGGTGGATTGGGACGAGGTAACGAGGCGGAAGAGCAACGGTGGTCTGGGTATCCGGAGGTTGGACCATGTTAATGAGGCCCTCCTGCTTAAGTGGGCCAACAGGATATGGGGTCCTGGGGAAGATTTGTGTAGTGTGGTCTTGCGGAAGATTCATGGTGTTAACGGGGCACTTCCGTTAGCGGTTGCTCGGGGGGGGGGGGGGGGGTCAGACGCCTTTCTGGAAAGGGGTGCTGGAAGTTATCTCTAAATTCTCTTCGCTTTTTGCTCCGGTGCTTGGTGATGGTCAAACTTTCAGGTTCTGGACGGATGTTTGGACGGGGGAGGAACCTCTGTGTGCTCGGTTCCCTCGCTTGTTCGCTTTGGCGGCTGATAGAGATGCTTGCGTCACCTCCTGCTGGTCGGAGGATGGGTGGTTCCCACTCTTCCGTGTTGACTTCTCGGATCAAAGGCTCTAGGATTATCTCGATCTCTTGAACGACATCAAGGGGGCCGGTCATCCTTCGGGCGGAGGGATCACTGGGCCTGGAGGGGGGGCTCGTTCTCAACTAGGAAGGCGTACGGGGCGGTTTGTACTCCCCCCCATCGCGACTGGAGGTGGTAGTGCGTGATTGCGGCTTTTTTTGGGGGTTGAGGCTACCTGAAGGGTGGGTTTCTTCCTTTGGTTGTTTCGTAGGCAGAGGTTGATGACGAGGGATCGCTGCGCGAGGCTGCTTGGCAGTATCTCTGATAGATGTGTTTTTATGCAACAATGCTGTGGAATCTTTGGAGCATCTCTTCTTCGCTTGTCCGGCGGTGGTGGGGGTATGGGAGGAGGCGACTGAAGCTTGGATGTGCACCACGGACTTGACGCCCTTCTGTGACTCAATGGTGGCGAACAAAAATAGGGAGCGGAGGGAGCTTTGCGGCCATTGGCAAGATTATGGGCAATTTGGCTAGGCAGAAATGAAGCTATCTTTGGGGGGCAGCGCTTTTACAAAGAAAACATCCTTTTACACTGTACACGTTTAGTTGATGATTGGGTGTTGGTTTATCTTCCTCTTTGGTATCTCGGGTGATACCTTGTAAATATCCTTTTAGCTTTGCTTTTTTAATATATATGGGGCGAACACCATTGAGTGTATCCCCCTTTTTTTAGACTTCAAAAAGAAAAACTTGACATTTGGAGTCCTAACTCCTAAGATGTAGATACTAGATAGGTTACACAAGGTGATGCGGATCGAAAAATTGCATTGACGAAAAAATATTTTTTTGTTGGTGGAATTTCGGTAGAAGAAATTGGAGGGATTGGGAAGAAGAAAACTCGTCGGAAACGAGGGGTTTGGAGAAGAGAAACGTGAAGATCACGTGGGGAAGGAGAGGACGAGCGGGAGAGATAGAGAATAAATCTCAATTTTTCATAACAACTGAACTGAACTGTCTAAAACATTACCCTCTCATCCCTTTATATAGGAGGGACGAGGTTACAAAAATGGAAAGTTAACTAATTATCCTAAATTGACTCTAACTAATTAACCGACTAATTTGAAATTCAAAACTCTAACTAATTGATTGAGATCACAGGCGATCTCGTTTATTTAAAAAAATACAACTTAAATAAACATAAATAAAATAAACGGATAACAATAAATAAATATGTGGCCCTATATTTTGATTCCATGCTGCATCAACTCTCCTCTGCTTTTAAAAATTCATCTCCCGACGAATTGCTGGATCTGCATGCTTGGAGGTTGATAATTCCGAATCCGCGTTCTCAGTCATCCCCTGGAAAAATTGATGTGGAGCGAATGGCGGAATCCACACGCCGTGCGACGCGGGCGTTGGTGACGCGGCCTTCGTGGTGGAAGAACATGTGTGGTGCAAACGACGGTGTCTTCATGAATTTTGTCTTCTCATTGTGATGATTAAAAAATTGATGAGGCATGAACAACATGACCCTTGGAGAATCCATAGCAAAGCAATGACACAAGGAGAGGAGAGGAGGAGATGTGTCCAAGGAATGAAGCCATGGAGCCCTTAAATAGGTGAAACCCATGGTCCTAGTCCTAATATGATAAGGAAGATTCCCGGATTTCTTCTTTTCAGCCCTCTTCTTTAAATATTTCCGCAGCAGGGGGTTTAATGGCAATTTACGTACCCCTTCATTCTTCCTTAAATTCCTATCAACTTTGGCCTCTCTGCAAATAGGATTTTCAGGGGGTATTCTTTTGCAATTTCTCCCTAAGTGGCTGACATCACGGGAATGCTCCTGGGGAAGCACTCCACGAGTCCGAAGGACTCGGTCTCCTTTCCCCCGATGGAGCCGAAACCTACGCCGAAGGTTTGGGAGGGCGACAACTAAGGCGGGGAGGGGGTTATGGCGGGGTAGCGGCGGCGAGCGGGGGTGGCGGTTGATAATTCCGAATCCGCGTTCTCAGTCATCCCCTGGAAAAATTGATGTGGAGCGAATGGCGGAATCCACACGCGTGCGACGCGGGCGTTGGTGACGCGGCCTTCGTGGTGGAAGAACATGTGTGGTGCAAACGGCGGTGTCTTCATGAATTTTGTCTTCTCATTGTGATGATTAAAAAATTGATGAGGCATGAACAACATGGCCCTTGGAGAATCCATAGCAAAGCAATGACACAAGGAGAGGAGAGGAGGAGATGTGTCCAAGGAATGAAGCCATGGAGCCCTTAAATAGGTGAAACCCATGGTCCTAGTCCTAATATGATAAGGGAGATTCCCGGATTTCTTCTTTTCAGCCCTCTTCTTTAAATATTTCCGCAGCAGGGGGTTTAATGGCAATTTACGTACCCCTTCATTCTTCCTTAAATTCCTATCAACCTTGGCCTCTCTGCAAATAGGATTTTCAGGGGGTATTCTTTTGCAATTTCTCCCTAAGTGGCTGACATCACGGGAATGCTCCTGGGGAAGCACTCCACGAGTCCGAAGGACTCGGTCTCCTTTCCCCCGATGGAGCCGAAACCTACGCCGATGGTTTGGGAGGGCGACAACTAAGGCGAGGAGGGGGTTATGGCGGGTAGCGGCGGCGAGCGGGGTGGCAGCGGTGGATCGCGTGGCGCGAGGGTGTCGGCGAAACAGAACGGGAGAGGAAGGGGAGGAAGAGGCGTGGCTCGCACGCGTGGGGGAGGGCTGGCGAGGGGAGGGAGCGGTATGCGGAATGAGGCAGCGAGGAAGGGGGGATGAGGCGAGGACGCACGGTCTGGAGCCGCGAGGGAAGGTGGAATCGGCGACGGGAGGGCAAGAGATGAAGGGCGGCGGGGAAGAAAGGGGGAAATCGAACAGGAGAGGCAGCTGGTGGGGTGAGTTAGGGTTCGGAGAGCCTGGGTAGGCGTCAGGGTTGGGGAGGCGAGGCTGTGAGGGCTGGTGCGCGGAGGGGCTGCGGCGGGTTTTGCGGGTGGGGGGGTCGATGATGGGTGCTGTGGGTGCGAGGGTGGCGATGGAAGCGGGGTTGGGCGGTGGTACAGGGGGGCTGTGGGTACGAGTGCCCTGACGGGCATTGGAGGGGGTTCCACGGTTACTGACGGAGAGGGGGCGGGGGCTGGGGCTGGGGCTGGGGCAGGGGTTGCAGGTGCAGCGGGAGGGGGCACGGGTGCAGCGGGTGGGGCGTAGCTCGATGTCGGGAGGTTTTGTGAATCTGAATATGCTTGGGCAACAAGCAGGTCATAAAATTTACCTCCTAAAATAGCCGGGACCGCAATCGGATCAACGTTGACGGCCTCTTTTTCCTCGGGAATAGGTTGGACAGCAAGCATGTTGTCATTTTTCTCCTCTGAAACGGCTTGGACAGCGGCCGTTTCATCACTTTTCTCTTCTGGAATGACCGGGACAACGATCGAATCTTCCTCCACAGCGAGGTTTTCTTCGTCAAAACTCTGGACAGCGGCTTCGGTGGTTGGAGGCTTTGATTGGGCGGCGAGTAGGGTCTCGAAATTGGCCATAATATCTCGACATTTGGACTGGAAGTCTTGACATTTGGATTGGAGATCACGCAGTTCGTCCATCATTTCCTTGTTGTAGGCGTCGTTGGCTCGTCGTTTTCGTTCCGATGAACGATAGTCCTTCGATACATGCCGGTGCGAACGTCTGGACGGATCGTCAGATCGTGAGGACGATCTGTAGGCCATGCTCTGATACCAATTGATGCGGATCGAAAAATCGCGTTGACGAAAAAATAATTTTTTTTGTTGGTGGAATTTCGGTAGAAGAAATTGGAGGGATTGGGAAGAAGAAAACTCGTCGGAAACGAGGGGTTTGGAGAAGAGAAACGTGAAGATCACGTGGGGAAGGAGAGAGACGAGAGGGAGAGATAGAGAATAAATCTCATTTTTTCATAACAACTGAACTGTCTAAAACAATACCCTCTCATCCCTTTATATAGGGGGGACGAGGTTACAAAAATAGAAAGTTAACTAATTATCCTAAATTGACTCTAACTAATTAACCGACTAATTTGAAATTCAAAACTCTAACTAATTGATTGAGATCACATGCGATCTCGTTTATATAAAAAAATACGACAACTTAAATAAACGTAAGTAAAATTAACGGATAACAATAAATAAATATGTGGCCCTATATTTTGATTCCACGCTGCATCACATGGCAGAATAGATTTCTAACCTTAATCTGTAACAGAGGCAAAGATCAAGTAGCAAATGGTGTAATCTCTGCTGAAGTTGCACTTATCTGAACTTGAAAGGTGAATTTGGGTGTCGAACACTTTGTTTTGTAGGAAACTAATGGCCATAAAGTATACGACATGTGAAAGTTACAAAAATAACATAAAGTAAAGTAGCTCTTGAGTTATAATTATTTGAAAGGCTAACACATGAGTACAAACATATATGGTTTTACTTCCATTTTACAACCATTCCATTTAATGGTCCAGATTCCGAACAAAAATCACAAGAAATTTTTGGAGACATGTCAGAGATTTGCATTAGTAGGGAAAAATCTTTTGTGGTACCTTTTGGCCTTTCAGACCAGGAGCTTCAGGTCGTGACGGCGGTGTTGGGATGTTCTACTCCTACCTTGCCGGTTACTTACTTGGGGCTGCCCTTGGTCGTGGGTAGACAGAAATCAAGGGATTGGAGGGCGCTGGTGGAGAGGTTGGAAGGGAGGTTGGCGTTGTGGAAGGCATCGATGCTATCCAAGGGTGGGAAGCTGGTACTTATGAAGCATGTTCTTTCGGCCATCCCAATCTTCTTCTGCTCCACGAGGTTGTTGCTTACCGGGTGTGCGTGCGAAGATCGATGCCATGATGCGGAGATTTTTTGGGTTCGATGGTAGGCAAGATAAGAGTGTATTCCACATGGTGGAATGGTCCAAGGTGACAACATCTAAGAAGAAGGGCGGTCTGGGGGTGATGCTGATGGAGGAGATGAATAAGGCTTTCATGACGAAATGTGTGGTACGACTATGGGGCAAACCTGAGGATCTAGTTTGTCGATTGATGAGGAAGATATATGTGATATCTATGTCGTTGGAGGTCGTCCCGGCGCCTTCCGTCCTTTCTATGGAATGGGATCACCAATCCAAACATGACTGACAAGTTGAGACTTGTGCTTAGGGATGGAGCGGGCTTCCGCTTTGGCTGGATGACTGAACGAGGGATGGGGCATTGAGGAATCTCTACCCATGCCTATTGCGGTTGACACACGATAGCGGCGTGCATTTGCAACAGATTTGGGACCGTGGTGTGTTCTCCAGTGTTCTCTTCACAGTTGTCGGATCGAAGGCTAGAAGAGTTTCTTGCTTTGCATTCGGAGTTGTTGCATGTGGAGGGTCCATCCTCGGCAGGGACCACTTTGTGTGGGGGGATTGGAGGTTCACGGTAAGGAATGCCTACCATTTTTGGGTGGAGGATGGGGCTAAGGTGCAGGAAGAGGTCCGTATGGATACTGGAATGATATGGAGGAGTAATGTGCCAAACCGTGTGGATTTGTTTTTGTGGATGCTCAGATTGGGGAGGATCTTCACCAAGGGGCGCAGATGTCACCTGCTGGGTGTGGAGGAGGCTGCTTGCGATTGATGCGGGGCGGCAGTGGAGGACGCATACCATCTGTTTTTCTCCTATACGTTTTCCATGGAGGTATAATGTCGAGCTAACATCGCATGGCTGGTGTGTTTGGACTGTACCACTTTCTGGAGGGATATCAGATCGGTTTGCGATTTTGGGCACGAGGAAAGCTGGTATCCGTTTGCGTTGATTTGGGGAACAAGACAATTTTTGGGGGGCAAATGCTTTACACTGAGAATGTAATAGAACACTGTAGGACGCTTAGTGTGTCATGGCAATTGTGGTGTGATGTAACGCCTACATGTAAATCCTTATATATATATATATATATAATTACACGGTGTGGTTGGTGGTACCCACTTAATGGTCTAGTGGTAGTACACTGTGTCTACCGCACAAAAGTCCAGGCTTTAAACCCCACTCTTGCAGGGGTTGCGTTAGGTAGTCGACGACCAGCGTAAAAAATAGTCGTTCAACATGGATTTGAGCAAGAATCTATGTAGCCGACCCTACTTATAGTGGGAGAAGGCTTAGTACATTTTTTTACACGATGTGGTTGGTCCATCTTGGGATACCACCCTTCATTTCTTAAAAAAATCACAAGAAATTTTTACTCCATCGGAAGTTAATTTTAACTGTAGTAATATTTTGATAAAATCTTTATAAATGTATTTAATCGTTTTTGATTCCTGTTGACACGCACACACACTCCAATGTGACTGAAAATTGGCTTTTTTTTTCTTTGGGAGAGGAAGGAGTGAGATGGAGATGGTTGCTAAGGTTGGTAGTTATAGTTGAAATTACTCATTCTTGTTTGGACGTCAGTCTGTTTCTACCTACTCCAAAAACTCAGTAAAACACTGATTGCCATTTTTTAAATGTTTTTCATGTTGTATCAACACACGATTTCAGTGTTATATATGCATGGCATACTATTCCTTGCAGGCTTCGATTTTGTTGTTTAGCCCTTCTCTTTCAAGATTCATTTTATATCTTAACCTGACACCACAAGAATTTGTGAATGGTATGAGCTGGTTTTGATGCAATAATATGCTGTGTTTGTTGTTATTCTTATCCGCCTTCTAAACATAAACGCTCTAACCATATTATTTGCATTTTAATGATTGTAAACAGGTTTAGCAATTTTTTTCTGCATGCCAACAACACTGTCTAGTGGAGTGGCATTGACAAATGTGAGTTGTGCTCTAATCTTTGCATTGGAACTGGATTTCTTTTAGTATATGAAGCTTTCCATCTCATAATGCAGCTTGTGAAAGGAAACTCTGCTCTTGCTCTTGCGATGACAGTGCTATCTAACTTGTCAGGCATTTTACTAGTAAGAGCCCCATTTCCTTCTCACATTTCCAGGAAATTAACAATAGTTATTGAAAACTCGATGGCTATAAATTCAGATGTTTCGAGAACCTTATAATAGGATAGTAAGCAACTTCATGTCTTTATAAACTCAGATGCTTTCGCAACCTTACAAACTTTATCATTCCCTTCTACCTTTTCTACAAGCTCGTAGAAATCTGTCAATTTAAAGAATTTCAAGAGCTAAATGATAATCAATATTCAAACTGGTTGTCATTGAGGCCAACATGAGTCAGATGTATTGAAAGAAGCATACTATATGATGCATCAACAGCTTTACTGATCAGCCAAATTTTCCCACTTGTCAATCTCATTCCTCACAACCATTGCTAAGGACAATATACATAAAGCTGAGCCACAAGTTCTCATGTGAAATAGTGTTCTTTTTCGCATTTTGATGTACCTTTTTATTTCTGGTTGGTAATTGAATATTTAATTGCATGCAGGTGCCTTTTTTGCTCTCGAAAGTCATTGGCCAAGGTATTGGAGTATCCATTCCCATCACACCCCTTTTGAAAAGTCTCACTGTCACTCTCCTGATTCCCCTCATATTTGGCAAGGTACAATAGCTATTGATATTGATTGTCTGAAATAGTAATCGAGTAGAGGTCCTTATATCAACAAATTCTGCTGCAAATCAGTCCAACCAAGGCATTGACCATGTCTGATGGTAACACGAACACCATAGCTGGTTTTTGTTGGAGTATTTGGTTGTGCGCCACTTATATTGTAGATGGGTAAATGGATCTCTCCATGATCCATTTACCCCATCCACGAGTTAAGTCCTACATCTACCGTTTGTGGGATGTGGAGACTCAGTGGGGGCTATATGTAGACCCCCTACACCTATTATATTCAGATGAGAAAAGAAATAGACTATCAACCCTTTGAGGCGTTCTCCCGTGGTTTCATCCCGCTCTTTAGGGAGTAGGGTTCCATGTTAAATCCCGTCTTCTTCAATGTTCTATTATCGTTATTTCTGATACACTTTCGCATTCCTATTTTCTAACATGATATTGGAGCCATGCTATTTTCTAACATGGTATCAGAGCGGGTTGTTCTTGGTTGATTTTGAAGGTTTATTCTTGAAGATTTTTTGTTTTAAAGACCATTCAAGTTTGAGTTTCAAGGTTTTCTTGAAACTCTAATTGACGATGTGGTCAAGATTTCATTCTTGATTGCTCTTAAAGAATTATATTTGAAGATTATTATTTCTGCAATATCATATCAAGTTCGAGAGAATTTTTAGGGTTTTCTGGAAACCCTAATCCCATGCAATTCAGACAATGGTTCCAATCAATTCTTCCAGGCAACCATATAGTTCAAATCCAGTTTGGGTTCACAAAACCCTAGTTGCACATGAAGTAGAAGAAAGCCAGTGTACGGGTTCTGGATCTCCTTGCCTCGCGCTGGAGGCACAATCCTCGAGAATCGAACCTCAACATTGCAGGTTCTGGATCTCCTCGCGAAGGTGGCAACATCACGACAATTCTTGTCTCAAGGTAACGTAACCCCATCGGGAAAAAAATCACGCAGAAGGTGCGACTCCATCTCCGCTGTGTAAGATCCAGTTCAAGTGGCGATGAACTGCGCGATACCCCCTTGCGGCGGCACACCGCAACAACAGGCGACGGTCTTCTTCAACATCTTCAGCCCCATCGACACCTTCCAACGCTTCGCGCACCAGGCGGCGACGCCCTCGAAGCAGTGGTACTCAGATCTCCAGGCACATCTCCTCGCGACGCACGAAGCCTCTAGGCCCATCGCGCACAACCAAATACTCTAACACGTTCTTTAATGTTTTATTATCTTTATTTCTGATACGCTTCCGCATTCCTATTTTCTAACATGGTATCAGAGCCATGCTATTTCTAATAGTTTTTAAAGTTAAATTTCCACTTTGATAATGTGAAATAGGTAACTAGATATTTGCATTAATGATGTCATGCCACAAGAGTTTAGGGTGAGGAGAGAAGAAGATGAAACATGACAAGCTTTGTAGGCTGAGGGACTAAGGGGGATGAGGGGATTGGATTACGAAAAAAGGGATAGAAACGGGACTGGAATATTCCAATTTTCTATCTCATGTAGGATGATGCCAAGATACTTTAGTTGCAATTTGACATCTTCACGACCAAACAGAATGGTTTTCATATACCATATTTTCCACTCTTCGCTTCATACATGTTTGAGAAGCTTGATAGTTTCATACCAGTGACTACATCTATCGAGCAACAGATGGCGTATATGAATACCACGATGGTTGCATCTTTCTGGCTGCCCTTGACCCTGAGTTCGAGGCAACTCGTACTAGATCCTTACTGGTGCGACTATCCCTCCTATAGAGGAAGCTTATAGCCGTCTCAACAGGATTATTGTCCCATCCCCTCCTATAGAGGAAACACTTTTTTTCTTCGGATGCCTATTTAATTTTTAAAGAAAAAAGGCCAAATATCATAATGGTGTACACCCATGTAACAAATTGACACTCAGGTGCAAAGCCCACTAATCATAAGGATTCTTAGTGTAATCTTGTACATTTTCTACGCAACCACATAGCCCAAATGAGAGCTAGTGGCCTCAGACGAACACCATGCAATCTAAAGCAGGCTACCCAATAGATTCCCAAAATCCCATTATACACAGATTTCACTACATGGTGGCAATCTCGAGCCAAACTCCTCCATATAGATCACATCTAAAGAAGTGTTCCACTTTCTCGATGTATCCTAACATCTTGGACAAGTCACATCATTCCCATGCACATTGGACTCGTTCAATCTCTTTGTTCATTTCTGTTGAGATCTTATTTATCTTTTCATGTTTTATGTATTCCCTTTTCTTTCCTTCTCTATTCTATAGTTCACCTAACATGATTCTCTTATATAAGAGAACCCTATGGCTTCTTTATATATTAATTCATTCTTTTCTCTATTGGGTATCAGAGTGACGATCCTAGAATTGTACCCCGTGCCCTAATCCCACCTGCCGCTCCCTCCCTCTTGACCTCGACGTCGTCGTCGCTCGACTCCGAGGCTCACTCGCACCCTCCCAGCATAGCAGCTTCACATGTGGTACCCTCAGGGGGCCCTTGCGTCACCACTAGGCATCGTCGGGGCTTTACAATGTCGCCTGCGCTGCCGCTAGGTGCAGACAAGCACCACATACCCCTTTCCTCGTCGTCCAGCGCTGTTGGGTCCTCGTGTGGGCATCCTGTACTGCCGCTAGGTGCATCCCAACCAGCACCATCGGTGAGTCTAGATCACCACCCAATACTGTTAGTGGTCTAGGGTTCTCTCTTCGCCATCCTCGACTTTTGTTCAATGACCTAGGTCTATTTCCGGTATTTTGATTGGTGAAAGGTGATTTCAGACTATTAAATCTCTTTTCCAAGCCTAACGTACACCTAGAATGGAAGAGGATGGTTGTATGAGTCTACACATACAATCAATCCTCTACATGTTCCTATAAACTCATTCAGATCTGTTCACAAACCATAGTCGAGTTCCGTTTAGGCATCTTATCATCATGTTAGAGAGAAAGACTGATATATTCTCTTTGTACAGTGCTTTCAAGTGCTCGAATCCCATCATCATGATGGGTGGGACCAACTATGAGTTATGATCCATGCAGTTTCTAGCCTAACTCAGACTCAATGCAATAACAAGGAGCACATTCTAACATAGCTAGAGTTGACAGATAAGACGGGGGATAATGCATCTTCGATGCAGGATGACATGTACACATATTTAACATTTCAGGATTCTCATCACGGAGATAACCAATGATATGTCATAGAAAGAAAAGAATGAATTGCTTTTATTGATGATGCCCTAAGGTTCTCTTATATAGGAGAGAAACCTGTTGGGAAAATTACATGAAGAAGACAAAGAAAATAGAAATTACATAAACACTATAAAAGATAACTAATATCTCAACACCCCCCTCAAGCTAGAGCGTAGATATCAACCATGCTCAGCTTGGAGCAACAACTCTTATAAGGCCCTATGGCTAAGGCCTTAGTAAGTACATATGTTGTCTGGTCTCCAGAGCTGACGTGCGTAGTGGTGATTAGATCCTTATGTATCATGTCACGAGTGTAGTGACAATCCACCTCTATGTGCTTGGTCCTCTCATTGAAGGCATGGTTGTTCGCAATAAAAAGAGCAGCTTGGTTGTCGCATTGGAGGTGCATGGGAAGAGACCTCGATAATCAGGTCAGTAAGAACTGATCTGTCCCACATCATCTCTGTGCTAGCATGCGCCATAGCCCTGTATTTTGACTTTGCACTAGATCTGGCAACCACTGTCTGCTTCTTGCTCTTCCAAGACACCGCGAAATTTCCTATGAACACTGCGAAGCCTGAAGTAAACTTCCTATCCTTGGGACACCCAACATAATCTACATATGCACATGTTGTAATTGCATGGGATGTACCTCTGTTGAGTAGAAGTCCAGTGATAGGTGATGCCTTCAGATGCCTCATAATGATATTGGCTGCATCCATATGTGTCTGTTTGGGTTGCTCCATAAACTAGCTCACTTTGCTCACGACAAAGGATATATCTTGCCTGGTAGTGGTCACTTACAAGAGCTTGCCAACAAGCTCCCTGTACCTCTTGTCGACCTCCTCAGTATCATCATCGTAGAGTTTCATGCTCGGTTCCATAGGAGTAGTGGCAGGTCTGCAATCTGCCATGCTTGTCTCAGAAAGAAGATCTGTATTGTATTTCCTCTGGGTCATCACAAGACCTCGCTGGTTCGTGGCAAACTCCAGTCCGAGGAAGTAGCATAAACTACCGTGGTCCTTGGTCACAAACTACTGACCTAGGAAATCTTTATCAACCTGAATTTCTGCTCGTCATCCCCTGTAACATTGATATCATCAAAATAGACAAGAATGACAACTGTACGTCTCTGAGTCTTGTGTACAAACAGAGAGTGACCGATAGTCGATCACATAAACCCCTATTGCTATATCAAGTTTGAGAGCTTCTGGAACCATGCTCTTGGACTCTGCATCAGACCATAAATAGCCTTGTGTAGCATGCAAACCTTCTAACGCTCTCCCTCAGCAACGAACTCATGTGGCTGCTACATGTAGACTTCCTCCTGTAGATCACCATATAGAAAAGAATTCTTCACATCAAGCTGATAGAGAGGCCAATCTCGTGTCACCGCAACAGATATAAGGATACACATAGTAGAATATCTAGGAACTGGAGAAAAAGTATGATAGTCCACCTGATATGTCCGAGTGAACCCACGTGCCACAAGTCTCGCCTTATAGCAATCCACACTGCCATCTGCACGATGCTTCACATTGAACACCCACTTGCACCCGACAAAGGATGTGCCAAATGGAGTTGAAACAAGACTCCAAGTACCATGCGACAATTGTGAATCAGCCTACGATCAAGGCAATGTGGGATATCCTAGCAGCCATGTATGGTCAAGCGAAGAATGATGCCAAGATACTTCAGTTGTAGTTTGACATCTTCACGACCAAACAGATTGGTTTTCATCTGCTAGAGTTTCCACTCTTCGCATCATACATGTTCGAGAAGCTTCACAGCTTCATATCGTGCGACAATTATAAATCAACACACAATCAAGGCAATGCGGGATATCCTAGCAGCCGCGTATGGTCAAGCGGAGAATGATGCCAAGATACTTCAGTTGTAGTTTGACATCTTTACGACCAAACAGAATGGTTTTCATCTGTCAGAGTTTCCACTCTTCGCTTCGTACTGAATTGCAGATGGCACCCATGAACGACATGATGGTTGGATCTTTCTGGTTTCCCTTGACCCTGAGTACAAGGCTACTCACACTAGCTCCTTACTGGTACGACCATCCCTCCTATAGAGGAAGCTTACAGTCGTCTCATCAGGATCATTGTCCTGTCCCTTGCCACCACTCAGACGTCCTTAACAATGGTTGCATCTCACGGTAGAGGATGTACTTCTCGGTTTTGATGGCGAGATGCTCGTGATGGAGATGCAGACGCTAGTGTAATCTACATACCTATTGCCATCATCTTGATCATTCGGAGGAGACATGCTATCATAAGCATGGATGTCCAACATTAGCTCATGTAGTCAAACAATTTGAGCCCACTGCCTGTTCAACACCTACTATAGATCCGAGGTTAGATGATATTGTCTCCCATCTGAGGGAGATAACGACTCCTACAGTCGGCACTATTAGTGCATATACATGTCTGACAGATGTTGCAGCCACTGCCATAGCATATTCTAGCTCCTTTGGTATAGCCTATGCTCTTACCAATTGTCGCTGGGCAGATATGACAGAGCAGATCATGGATTCCGATGCATCCCACCATTTGTAAGGAGATATGGCTTCGTTTACTTCATATAGATCTATCACTCACGACAGATCAATTGTCATTGCAGATGAGACTCATTCTACTATTACAGAACAGGGGGAGGTCTATTTGACATCGTTCATGCGCCTATAAAATGTGCTACATGCATCCGATTTTTCAATGAATTTACTTTCTATTAGTCAAATTACTAAGGACTTGCATTACCGTGTCATTTTTAATCTCTCTTCTCTTTTGTTTCTGGATATACTCATGGGAAAGGTGATTGGATGTGATCATGAGCAAGGGGAGCTTTACAAATTGGTCCACTCTCCATATGCCAGTGCTTCTTCCGTTCCTATTGGATCAGTCTCACTTTAAATGTAGCATCCACATTTTGGTCACCTATCTCTACATGTCATGTCCTCTTGCAGATATCCTCTTGGTCCACCTTCCAGTGCGATGCTTGTCAGCTTCGAAAGCTTCACCGATCCTCTTTCCCTGGTCATCGGAGTCATAGCAGCCGTCATTTATCTGAGTTGGTTCAGGTCACATTTTTATCTTATAGTTGCGGATGATTTTTCCAAACTATAATGGGCTTTTCTTCTGAAAATAAGTCTGAGACTGGGTTGTCATTCAGTCATTCATTATTGAAATAAAGAATATTTTTTTCTGCTACTGTTAAGTTTGTTCGCTGTGACAATACCATAGAGTTTTGCATGTTACAACCTTTTGAATTCTTCAGGTATTTTGCTATCATACACCAACGTTGTGTGCATATGCTTTCCAACAGAATGTTGTTGCTGAAGACAAACCTTGTCACTTGATGTGACCATGACCCTTCTGATTCATAGTCGTGCTCCCCACTCTTTCTGAAGTGATGCAGTTCTCACTGGATGTTACTTGGTGAACCGTGTGTTGTCTTCAGTTTTAGTTAAGAAGATCCCTTCTCGATTGAATTTCTCGAGAAGGATATGTTCTCCCTTATACCCCATGTTTTTGGCTCTGTGGCATTCATGCACCATCTGGCTCCTGATTGTGACAAGCTCTCCTCTAGAGTTTTCAAGTGTGTCTTTTATAGGCTACTTTCGTACCAGAAGAGGCACTGTTGCTTCGACCCAGTTAGACGGGAGTACTACGTTAGTGCTGATATCACTTTTTTTGAATCTGTCATGTATTTCTCTCCTACATGTGATAGGTTGACTTCGTCTAATTCTAAAGATGAGGTATACATGCCTTCTTTTATGGCACCACCACTTCCAGTCCGACCAACACGTCCATCACCCTCACCACCTCTATCGACTTCACCAGCACCGCCACCTCTACAAGCTCTTATGGCTCCTCCACCACTGCTGCTTAGTATCTTGGCTCAGTTGTTGACTTGTTTTTACATTCGCATGCCTCCCATTGTTCCCCCTTATCGTGGGCCTTCCCCATTACCCAACATGCCCCAGGTATGTTCTGAGCACATTGTTTCTATTGTTGCTACTAGTGATTTATCCATGCATCATGTTACTTTATAGGACAAGCAGGTGCCCTCTCAGGAGGCTAGTTTACATGTTGTGGAGGATGCATGTGATTTTGATGTGTATATTGCTCTACGGAAGCGGAGGAGTACGCGTGCTACATATTCTCTTACATCCCATATCTTTTCTGAGGAGTCTTTTAGAGGATTTCAGGAGGTTTGCCATGGGCCTGTCCGTCGTAGAGATATCACAAATATATCAGGATGCAATGCTGGACAGTCTGTGCCATCTTGCCACAGAGGAGGAGATGGTCGCATTATAGTCACGTGGCACGCGGAACATTGTTACCACTCCTACAATGGCATCTATGGTTGGATACAAGTAGGTGTTCCCACTGAAGCACCAAACAGATGGCAGGGTTGATCACTACAAGATAAGGCTTATGGGTTCTTCCAGACGTATGGGGTGGACTTTCATGATAATCTTTCTCATGTGGCTCGACGTTCTAGACTGCAGATCATTCTCTTAGTTGCAATGACTTAGGGCTAGCCCTTATACCAGCTTGATATAAATAATGTGTGAGGAAGTCTACATGTAGCAGGCTCCAGGGTTCGCTACTGAGGGGAAGTGTCATATGGTGTCACCGACTAGTTGTTCGTCCAGAACGCAAAACAATTACCATTACCAAGAATGGGGCGAAAGAAACTAGGAAACCACAGAATCATCGACCATATTCCTCTCCAAAAGGTTGAAGGAAAAAGGATGTTTATTGTGGTAAATTGTCTTGAACTCGGTTGTCATAGATGTGGAAATGAAAGAAAGAGTTACTCATTGATGAAGACCTTGGGTTCTGTTATATAAGAGAGTAATATGTTGGGCAAAATACATAAATAAGACAAAGAAAATAAATATTAAATAAAAGATATGAAAGGTAACTAATATCTCAACACTCCTCCTCAAGCTAGAGCGTAGATATCAATCAGGCTCAGCTTGGAGCAACATCTCTGGTAAGGCCCTTTGGTTAGGGCCTTGATAAGTACATATGTTGTCTAGTCTCTAGAGCTGACATGAGTAGTGGCAATGAGACCCTTCTGTATCTTGTCACGGGTGTAATGATAGTTTATCTCGATGTGCTTAGTCCTCTCATGAAAGCTAGTGTTGTTTGCAACGAAAAGAGCAACCTGATTGCCGCATTAGAGGTTCTTGTGAAGAGGCACCTCAAAATTCAGGTCATTAAGAATAGATCTGACCCACATCATCTCTGTATTAACTTGCGCCATGGCCATGTATTCTGATTCAACACTTGTTCTGGTAACCACAGTCTACTTCTTGCTCTTCCATGACACCATGGAACTTCCTATGAACACTAGGAAGTCAAAAGTAGACTTCCTATCCTTAGGACACCCAACATAATCTACATCTGCACATGCCGTAACTGCAAAGGATGTACCTCTGCTAAATAGAAGACCAATGCCAGGTGAGGCCTTTAGACACCTCAGAATCATATGGACTGCATCCATATGTTTGGGCTGCTCCATAAACTGACTCACTTTGCTTACGATAAAGGATATACATGGCTTGGTGATGGTCACATACAGAAGGTTGCCAACAAGCTCCTTGTACCTCCTCTTGTCAATCTCCTCAATGTTATCATCATATAGCTTCATGTTCAGGTCTATAGGAGTAGTGGCAGGTCTGCAATCTACCTTGCCTGTCTCAGAATGAAGATTCGTAACGTACTTCCTCTGGGTCATCACAAGACCTCGTTGGTTCTTGGCAAACTCCAGTCCACGGAAGTAGTGTAAACTAACAAGGTCCTTGATCACAAACTGCTGACATAGGAAATCCTTAGCAACCTCGGTGCCCTGGTCGTCATCTCCCGTAACAATGATATCATCAACATAGATAAGAATGGCAACTGTACCTCCTTGAGTCCTGTGAACAAAAAGAGAGTGATCGGCAGTCGATGGCGTCCGTTGGTGGCCTGGCTGCGGCGAGAAGGGGCCTGGAGGCCCTCCTTGCATTGCGTGAGTCGTCCGAGATGTCCTCCTGGCAGTGCACAAGAGTTTAGGATGGTGGTGGCGGTGGGAATTAGGTCAGATCTCCAACCTAGGACTGTCGCTCTAATACCATGTTGAAATGAAAGAATGAATTACTCATTGATGAAGCCCTATGGTTCTCTTATATATGAGAAAAACCTGCTGGGCAGATTACATAAAGAAGACAAAGAAAATAAGTATTACATAAAAGATATGAAAGATAACTAATATCTCAACACTAGATATGGTGGATGAGTCTGCACCATAAGTATTTACTTCTTTCCTAAATCCTGCTAACCCACTTGAGGATAAGTGCATCATTCATGGTCTCTAAACGTGAAATCCCAAGACCACCCATCGCCTTGAGGAGTGTAATTGTCCCCAACTGAATGGATGTTCTGTCCATCATTGCCTAACTTGCCCCACAGAAATCTTCGCATGATCATCTCCAACCTGCGACGAATACCAGAGATCGAGGCCGCATACATGAAGAACACATGGATTGTTGAAAGCACGACCTTAACAAGCAGCAACCCACTGTCACATGATAAGATGACCGCCTTCCAACCTGACAGCTTCCTCTCCATCTTCTCAATAATAGGAAGCCAATCCGTCATTCTAAGTCTGATATTTGTCAGCATGGCCTCAAATTTCAGCGAAATTCGGTCGAATTTCTGTCGAATATCGATATCATGTCGAAATCGAAATTCGACCGAAATGGTCGAAATGACCGAAATATGAGGGCTCTAGTACAAAAAATGACTGAAATGACCGAAATTTCGATCGAAATTCCACCGAAATTCCTTTTCGGCCGGTCACCGAAATGGGGACCGAAACCGACATTTAGGGCCTTGCTTGTCAGAGAAGGACTTAGGTAACGGATCGGCAAAGACCTGCATTATGTGTCTAACTTTTCACTACATGCATTTGCCTCAGTATCTGATTGTCCAAACAAAATAATCGTAGACATGTCGCGATTGAGTACGAGCCCTCATAATTCACTAAAGATTTATAGAGTTGCAACCATCCCTTTAGATTCCTCTGTATTGCCTTCCATGAAGAAAAAATTGTCATCTGCATATTGCAACAGAGGAACTCAGATGTCACTAATAGTATACATTGCATTGATTCCACATTACAACACCTGTTCAAGCATGCAAGACATGGCTTCCGCAACAATAACAAAAAGCAAAGTGGCAGCCCTGTCTCACGCATCACTGTGGTTGAAAAAATCCCCCTCTGGACGGCCATTGACCACCTTAAAATAAGACATCGTGGTAACACAAGACTTCATCTAACTGATCCAAGTGCCTAGGAAACCCCGTTTCAGCATTGCTTCCCAAAGAAAATGCCAGTCGATGGTATCATAAGCCTTGGAAAAATCTACTTTCCATAGGATGCCCTTACATGATGTCTTTTCCAATATGCAATGATCTCTGTAGCTATAGCCTAGCTATCAATAATATTTCTTCTTGGTCTAAAAGATCACTGGAGTGGCTAAATAATGCGATCCATAACCCTTGCCCAGTACCTTCATCATCACCAGATAGATCGCACTGGAGAGCTATTGGACGATAGTCCTCTGCTTTCTCTCAAAACTCCTTTTTTGGGAGGAGAAAAATGAGAGCCTTGTTTAGCCACTCAATACCTGTGTTGCCTATATTAAATTCTTCGACAACATCAACCACTTCCCTACCCACCAAGGACCAAAATTCCTTATAGAAGTAAACCGTTTACCCATATATGCCCGATGCACCATTGTTGTACCCGTCCGATCATGGGTACCCATTTACAACACACTCGCGGTATTACATTCTCAAAAGATCGCACAAGTTACTGAAAATGTGGGGAAAATTTTCACATTTGATATTTGCATTTGACATTCACAATCAATGATGTAAATAACCATAAAACCAACAACTATAAGTGCCGTATCCATTTCTCAAAAATAAGAGAAAGATAAGTACTATACAAAACCTGAATCGAAAACTGAACAATTTTACTGTCTGCTATATACTCGAATGCCATGAATCATCAACCACTATTGCAGTGCAGGCGCCTTACCTGCCACACATGATAGGAAACATGAAAAAACGTCAGCAAACACTGGTACATCTCGAAAACTTATTAAAACAAGCATGCATTTAAGGTGGTTGCAAAAGAAGCAAGTAATAAGGCATAAACAACTAAACATTTACAACTACTTGCTATGAAAAAGGTTTTCAAGCTACTATGAAGGAATGTCCCGAGTTTATCCATTCTCCTTATAGCCCTGTATATATATATATATATCATATTTTAAATGATGACGTGAGTGTGCATTGTTAACTATGTGATCTTTTGGAGATCATGTTCATGGATTCTAAATGATGGTATTGATGAGTTCCTGATCTGATTTTTTCTAACTTCCCAAGTCTAGTGGATAGTCTGCGATCTTGGTCTTTGTGCGACCTCACACTTTGACGCAAGGTGTAAAGAGTACCTTAGGGTTGTGGTGCCTCCCTAGGCATGCGGTGGAGTGTAATGCATACTAAGTTCCCAACACGTCCACTGACTTATCCTAACCCTCGGAGTAGTATCTCTAAGATTCGATCGATTGTCGATGATTGAGGATTGATAATTGATAGTAATTAATGATTATGTATCAAACTTAATTATAGTCAACTTTAGCCAACACAACTTGTAATTGATCTTAACTCTAGTCAAATTCTATTATAACCCATTCAAGCTCAACTGTAACTCCTCCAACATTCAATTGTAATTGTTTCAGATGTAACCTTAGATGATTCAGACGTAGCCATAGAGGATTCAGATGGAGCATCTCCAAGCCTATTGGCGGAAAAGTAACCAAAACTCAAGCGGTGAGGAAGTCTCCTAAGAGACTCTTCCGTCTCGCCCTCTATTTGGAAGTGCAGTCTAGTAGAGGGATATGTCTACTCCAAAAGTATGCCACTAAGACGAGTGAGAGAGACTCTCCGAAAAAGTCACTTTAGACGGACTCGACTGGTACGAGTAGACGAGCTCGTACGAAAAACTAAAATCGAGCCCGCCTTGGTATCCTAAAACAGAGGGTCATCGGAGCAAGTTAAAAGTCAGGATCCCAACGAGGCGTAAAAACGCTGCGAGCTCTCATAAAAACCGTGAAAAATATTGGGATCCTAGACCCGCGTGCTTGGCGGCCGCTGCCCTAACTGGGCTTCCTTTGCTCCGCTCAGTTGAGGGTCACCGCGCCCTCACACGGTCAGGTGTAAATGCCACCATGATCGGCATCATTAATTTATAATTCATTGCTGATTCACGATCATCATCACTTACCAACTTATCTCTTTCCCAATTCTTTCTGTAGTTAATCAGATCTAGATCTGTTGATCATCTAACTTATTGATGGTTACCCATACATAACATAGCATACCTAACGAATGACTTCATGAAGATGATCTAACATTATGGTCATAGGTTATTATGGATGGAGTAATCATATCTAAGATATTCTTTGGATAAATGTTCATATATATTAACTATGTTATGATTACAATTTTATCTATTTGGAAACAAAGAATTCTTGTAGTCAATCCCCCCCTTTTAAAATTAAAAAATTGGTTGTTTGCTTTTGTTGTGTTTTGTTTGATTAAAAGAAAATACATATGCTTTACATAGTATTTCAAGCTCAGATATTGTAAACCGTTTATTTTATTCGGTATGGATAAGAACACAAATATACTAACATATGTCCCTTATATATTTCCGAACACTTGCGTATATCCCCACTAATCAGAAATGACGTCGGTGCAATTCTGATTATCTTTACCAGCAATAATCACTCATTTAAATTTTAATTAAAGATAAATTGGGTAATCAATAGACAGTAGCAATGAGAAGTTCATTTAAATTGCTGAATCCAATAACTTATAACAAACAATAGCCACTCTAATTGAAGATCCAACTCCTGATCAGACTTCCTGAAATTTTGGACTCCTATTAATCATCATATAATTAGTTTACCAAGATACTCAAGAAACACCCACCACTCATTGTGTCATTATTCAGGAATTTATTATAATTTGTAACTCATTATCAAACAGTGCTATCCGAGATTTCAAGGAAAACTCATAGTAAACTGAAAATTTAATGTATGGCAACGACAATGTGTTAATATCACATGAGATGAACAATATTCAACTATCAATAAGATATAGTAAATACACATACATATATATTTATATATTTTCAGAGTTTTTATTTTATTTCTGTCAACAACACTTGCAATCATAATAATGATTGTTAAATATAAGTGGTAATATCATTATGATAATAATAAGAAACTGATATTTATTCTTTACTTCAGGAAACAATGAAGATCAACTCCAGAATTTCCAAGTTCAACTAGACCCATAAAACTGGAATCAAGGAATGGTTCTTACTGAAATCTGATTTTTATAGTAAAATCAACCATTAGAATCATGAAGATTGATTGATAACGACATGCATGGTAGCAAAGGAGTTAGGAAAAAGGATTGTACCTTAAAAATGGAGGATTTGATTTGAAATCGTGCAGGAGTGGGGAGGATTTGCAGCATATTTCAGAAATGAAGCTCCATCACCTTCAAACTTCTTGGATTCAATCTCCAATAGCAGTAGAAGGGGATGGAAATGGGATGTGATCTCTCGGTGGTATAGAAATGGAAGAAGGGAAGATGAGGGAATGAAAAAGGGAAAGGGGGAGAGAAAGTCCTATCGTTGGATTTGGGAATAGGAAGAAGAGGAGAAGAGAAATAGGGTGCTCGGCTGAAAGTTTGGGGAGAAAAAAATAGAAAGAGGAAAGGGGAGGAAGTTTCCTATGTCATGTCACTTTAGGTGACATCATCCATGACATTCCTTAGTGACATCGGCATGCTGATGTCATATTTACAAAATATTTTTTACCATTTTCTCTCTTTATCTGACATACTTAAAGTTGACCGGACGCGCACTTCGAGTCTCGGATTATGATGCACAATATCTCGAACGACGATCGAAATGAGTTTAATATTGATGTATCTTTAATCGGGTTTGAATGCTCGAAATTTTCGAGATATGGTTTTGATTTTTAGATTAAATTTTGTTGAACTAAAATACCATACGATCTTCGATTGACGAACGATCGATTCCGTTGGTCTTGTTTTGCCGAATCGGATTTAATGGCGGTCTCAATATGTTTCGCTGTTTCCGATTTCGTGGTGCGGCTTTTTCGTAGCACGCATTATGATGCGATCTACTTTTGGTCAATTGCGACTGAACAGATTTTGATTCACGATCAATAAATAGATTTAGGATTTATTCAATATTAATTGAACATAATTGACCACTCAGACTCCTAATCGGATCGGGTTCAAGTTTATTGGACCTGGATGTTACAAATATAAAAACCTCAAAGGGAGTCTCGTCCTCGAGACTCGAGTCAAGGTCACTTTGCGTCTTGATTGGATTTATCTGAACATAAAACTTCAAAGGGTTTTGAACCCATAAAAACCTCAAAGAAAAAACCACATTCTTTTTATCATGTATATAATTACAAAGGCTTGTCTTAATGATTACCTGAGAAGAGTTGCGGGTATCGTGCCTGCATGTTAGCTTCGGTCCCCCACGTCGCCTCTTCGATGCCGTGTCGGTGCCACAACGCCTTGACTAATGGAATCTCCTTGCTGCGAAGCTTCTTCATAGTGCTGTCTAGTACCTGCACTGGCCTCTCCTCATATGTCAAGCCTGGCTCCACGTCCAAATTCTCGTAGCTGATGATGTGCCAAGAGTCGGCACATACTTCCTCAAATTAGATACATGAAAAACGTCATGGATGACTGATAGGTGTGGAGGAAGGGCTACTCAGTAGGCCACCTTCTGCACACGAGCCAGAATCTTGAACGATCCAACATATCGCGGCACCATCTTGCCACGAACACCAAACCTCTGTATTCCCTTCGTGGGAGATACTTGTAGAAATTTCCAATCTCCTACTTGTATTTACAGAAGTTTCATTGGTATGAGAGATTAAGTTGAATCTCAATAACTATCTTTTTGCAAATTGATTAAGAGAAGAGGATCTGATTACCTGAAACTCCAAGTCTCTTCTTCGACGATCTGCATAGCTCTTCTGGCGACTCTGTGTCGTCAGAAGCTTCCGTTTCACAATATCAACAGTCCTCGCAGTCTCCTCCAAGAGATCTATGGAGTAGAGAGCATGATCACCTACCTCATGCCAACTGAGAGGTGTGAGGCATCTCCCTCGTATAGGGCTTCGAAAGGTGCTATGCCGATACTGGAATGATAGCTGTTGTTGTACGTGAATTCAACCAAAGGCAGATGGTCCTTGCAGGACCCAATCCACTGCAAAGTGCATGCGCATAGCAAATCCTCAAGCGTCTGAATGGTGCACTCACTCTGTCCGTGGATCGGCGGATGGTAGGCGGAAATCATCTTCAGCTCTGTCTGTAGTGCTGACATGAACTGACACCAATAGTGCGATGCAAACCTCTAGTCTCTGTCAGACACTACCTCTTGTAGTATACCATGAAGTCTGATGATACTCTGTACATAAAGCTTGGCCAATCTGGATGGAGTATAAGTCATGTTGACATATATGAAATGGGCTGACTTGGTCAACCTGTCAATAACAACCCAAATAGAATCGTTGCCACCTGGTGTCTTCGGTAATCAAGTGACGAAATCCATAGATATACTCTCCCACTTCCACTCGAGAATGGGGAGAGACTGCAATAACCCTGGTGGTCTCCTGTGCTCTGCTTTAACCATCTGACAGGTCATGCATCTGCTAACGTGCTGTGCCATATCTCGCTTCATCCCATCCCACCAGAAATGTCGACGCAGATCACGATACATCTTCGTGCTGCCAGGATGGATAGACAACCGTGAACTGTGTGCCTCATTAAGAATATCTTCGTGCAACTGCTCGTCGTTGGGCACAACGACCCGACCTGCCTTCCGTAAAATGAACTCTGACACCACAAAATCATCAATCTCGTCCTTGACAACGCTCATGTATCTTGTAATATCCGGATCCGAATGAACTGAAGCTCCTATCAAGAAAAGGATGTTGCAAGCAAGTTTGGATCTCCAAAGTGGAGATATTCAAAGGTACATATCTCTCTCCTCTTTGTTCTCATTAAAGTTATTGTTGAAGTTTCTAATTCAGTTTTTTTTGTGTTGCTGTCCATCAGGTATTTTATCTATTGTTGTATGTTAGATAAAGCCACGAATACCTTACAAACTTAGAGGATCAAAGGTACAATCTTTCTCCCTCCTCTTGCTGCCTTCCATGCATGATTTAGCCTATAAAATTTTTATTACAAAAGCCTTCTAGGTACCTGGGGTTGGGACATAAAAATCTCTTAACTGAAATTATATTATAAGAAAGTATTGGTCATATCAAACTCACAAATAAGCCTACTTTTGGTTCACCTCGACTTCATACTGGTTAATAGAGAAAAGGCTTTGATGTAATCAACTTCATACGTATAAGAGAATTCTTTTACTGAAAGCCCATCTTTAAGCCAAACAAGCTTACCATCAAGTGTATGCTATATAGGAAATAACCACCGACAGGAAACAAGAGTGACATTCAAAATAAAGGGCATGAGGTTAGAGGAGCATTCTTCTTATCATTCATGACCTGACTTCAGTTAGAGTTTTGTAATATATCAATATAATCTCTTAGAATCAATACAGTTAACAGTACATCAATGGATTGCATTCGGGATCAGATAAATCATTACTCGTAATAATTAGAGATAGAATGGTGAACACATGATCTCACCCCTTCACATAGGGAAACCAACTAAGGTAAAGAAGCATCTTGAGCAATATTTGATGAAGGGCTAGATTTGGATTGTTTATGAATTATGAATATGTTGCACTATTGAAAGTTCACATTCCCACCACATGTAGAAATCTTAATCACGTTTATCTATACCATTATAACTTTGTGTAAACTAGGTTAGGGGAGTGATACCTTCTGAACAGATTTTTGGATAGAAGTTCGAAATTAGATGCATATGTCCATTGGCTACAATCGCTCGAAATCAAAATCTGCTGGGGATTGTTCAATTAGTGAAACTCTTACTTCACAAATGAACATTGTAAGCCTTGCAACATATGACTCTGCTGCCACATTTTTTTATAAAAGACCATGGGTGGCCTTATTATGATCGACTTCAATCTACCTATGAGACACTGCTCGAATAAGAGGGCTTAATCATCATAGGCAATCTCCTTGATGCCACTGGTTAATTTCACATGTACAAACATTGATCGGATTTAATATCTTACTTATATAGGAGCAAATATGATGATCTTCTGAGAATTCATCTTTTAAAATATTAGAACTCTTCTCTCAAAGTCAACAAATGATTTCTCAAGATCTTTACGAATAAGAAATCATCAATCAATTGATCATTATGTATAGTCTACTATTCATACAATCTATTATATATATATATAGGATGTTATGGCAATGATCAGAAAACACCCCTCTTTTGATGTCTTAACTGGAACTGGTACAATTGTGACATGATTCTTGTTTAGGTACCATATAAAACAAAATGATAAAGACTAGCTAGATCCATATCCAAAGCGTAGATGGTGATCTTATGATTTTAGAAATAATAAGATGTGACCACAAAGACCGATCATCTTCATAAATTAATCTTTTAGGTATACTCTACTATTTATACATATCATCAAAGATAGGTAGTGACAAATACCTAGAATTGTAAAGTCGACCATTGAAGAGATTGAGAAATGATGGGGTAGATAAATAAGTGAAATCAATGCTGAATCATTATATTAATATGATCGTTGATCAAAAAGACCTAGATCTGTACAATCAACCACATAAAGGATTAAGAAAGGATGAGGGATCAAGTCATTGATGACTGATAATTAAGAGTGCCAGTCATGGTGACCTTTACGCCTGACTGTGCGAGGGTGCGGTGACCCTCAGCTGGGTGGGAGATTAGGAAGCCCAGTTAGGGCAGCGACCGCTTGGTGCGCGGGTCTAGGATCCCTGTCTTTTTCTCGGTTTTCTCACGAGCGCTCGCAGTTTTTACGCCTCTCTGGGATCCACAGGTTTTCTTTTAAAGACCAGTTCCGCTGACCCTTGTTCTTTAGGGTACCTAGGCTGGAGGACCCTTGGTTTTAGTTTTTCGAGCTCGTTAGCCCGTACCGGTCGGGCCGGTTTTTCTTTTAGAGCGACTTTTCCGGAAAGTCTCTCTCACCCGTCTTAGTGGCGTAGTTTTGGAGTAGACCTATCCCTCTATTGGACCGTCTTCCAATTAGAGGGCGAGACGGAAGAGCCTTTTGTAGGCTACTTCACCGCTTGAGTTTTGTTTACTACCTTAGAGTCATAGTGTGATGTCTTATTTAGACCAAGACCACAGACTATCCACTAAGCTTGAGAAATTCAATATGAAAAGAATCAAAACATCAGACTCATCATCTACACTTACTATGGTCTATCCTCATGACTCACAAACATCAAAAGAGACCCGAATCATCTCGACCATGTCAATCATTAATACTCAAGATATCATGATCATTTCAATCATGATAGCCATTGAATAAATCATTGGAACGAGAAATTGATGGGGAAGAACGGAAATCATATACAGTTTTATACTGGAGTCACATCTTAGAATCATAATATGAGGTCACACTCAGATCAAGATCCCAGATTGTCCACCAAATCTGATTGATTGGATAAAAACCAAGAACAAAGACTCAACATCCACATCTCAATATCCATTAAACATGATTTATAATTAATTAAAAGGTGACAGTTTAAATATGGATCTTATAATCTTTGTATAAAAATGATTAATATGGGTAATTAATGTAGGATGAGTAGAATGGGGTTTTACATACCAAACAACTTGAAAGCATGTTTCAATGCAAGTAGCTCTAAAAATTTAATTGTCAAAGCCCCTTTTACTTGCTTTCTTTTGGAGCCACTAAATTTCCTGTTATTTTTAATTAATTAAGATTTACTCAACATTTGTTGATGTTCTTTTCTCCCTATTCCATGGATCGCAGGCATAATACCTGCACCGTTGTATTGGGAGAGTTGAATGTCAGTTTCTGAAGCAAAACATACCAGGTATGTATGTTATAATTTTGTTCAAGGATATTATAAATGCTTTTATTTCTCTTCTGATAAAATTGGGATACATGTATATAATGCAATTTCTGTTGTTACATATAAACTGATATGGAAATTTATGCAATAAAATTGTGACATGTTGTATTTCTGTGGCCTGTTAGTTAATGTGAATGTCATTCGTAAAAAAAATTCCCCTAATTTTCAGTACTCTAATGTGGTCCTTAGCGAACATGATATTACACGTAATATGTAAACGGGTATCCCTGATCCGAGAAGGAGCGGGCCTCACATATTTATTTCGAATCCAAGGATCTGTCTTCTAGCCTTTTCTATGCGATCCCGCAAACTGCTGAATTGTGGAGGCACGACAGTAGATATGGATGCACTCTCTACGAGCATATCTCATGTGTATAGCCAGTTCGCCGTACCCTCTGTATGAGATCTCCTGCTAAACGCACCTTCCACTACGTTTCCCTTACCAGGGTAGTAAGAGATTGTGCAGTCGTAGTCCTTCAGTAGCCCAAGTCATCTGCGCTGTCTCATGTTCAGCTTCTTCTGATAAAAAAATGTACTTAAGGCTCTTGTGATCCGTGAAAATCTCGAAATTCACCCCATAAAGATAGTAGCGCCAGATCTTTATGGCGAAGACAACTGTCGTCAACTCCAAGTCATGGGTGGGTTAATTCCGCTCATGCAGTCTCAACTGTCGTGACGCGTATGCAATCACATGACCTCTCTGCATCAATACCGCTCCTAGACCTTCTCCAGATGTATCTGTGTAGACTGTATAGTCCTGAGTGCCTGAATGAAGAGCAAGAATGGGCGCAGTAGTCAATCTCTCCTTCCGTGTCCTGAAGGTCTGCTCACATGAATCATCCCAAATGAATGTAACTCCCTTCTGTGTCAACCACGTCAGAGGAAGGACAATGCGTGAAAACCTACTAACGAATTGCCTGTAATAGCCCGCTAGTCCAAGGAAGCTCTGAATCTGAGTGACTGTCTTGGGCTGCTCCCAAGACATAACTGCCCCAATCTTCGCAGGATCAACTGCGATACCTGCTCCAGAAATGACATACCCAAGAAACTAGACATGGGATAACCAGAACTCGCACTTGCTCTGCTTGGCATACAACTTGTGCTCTCGGAGTGAGTCCAGAATGATCTTTAGATCATTCGTGTGATCCCATTCATGGATGGAAGATCCTGTTCATCATATTCATAAATGTTGCCGGGGCATTGGTGAGTCCAAACGGTATCACCACTAACTCATAATGTCCATACCGAGTCCTGAAAGGTATCTTCGAAATATCAGACTCTCGAATCCTCAGCTAATGGTAGCCCGATCGAAGGTCGATCTTAGAGAACACTGACGATCCCTGAAGCAGATCAAAAAGTCGTCGATGCGTGGCAAAGGATACCGGTTTTTCACCTTTCTCTGGTTCAACTGTCGATAATCAATGCATAATCTCATGGATCCATCTTTCTTCCTGACAAATAGAACTGGAGCACCCCAAGGTAAAGTGCTCGGTCTTACGAAACCTATGTCAAGTAACTCCTGCAACTGCACCTTTAGTTCTCTCAACTCAGTTGGTGCCATATGGTATGAAGCCATGAGATCGGTTGTGTATCTGGTAACAATGTGATCTCGAACTCGATCTCCCTCTCAGGAGGTAATCCTGGTAACTCATTAGGAAAAACATCTAGATAATCTGATACAACTCTGCTGGGTCATTGGCTCATGATCGGATGTCTTTCTGACAAATACTATTTATGAATCACATCCCTGATTAACAAGTCTTTGAGCTCGCAATACTGAAATATACTCCATCTTGGAGTCATGTAATGTACACTCAAAAGTGAACTCGGGTAATTCTAGAATCCCGAAGACAACCGTCTTCTTAAAGCAATCAACAAGAGCATGATGAGCTGATAACCAATCCATGCCTAGAATCAAGTCCAACTCATCAAGTTGTAGTAGTGGACAATATACGATCATCTCGTGACTGCCAATTAGTACTGGATAGTGCCTGACTATTAGTGAATTGATAAACAACTGGCCACCTGGCCCTCGGATGTGGTAAGGAGGATATAGGCCCTCAGAAACTCTACCTAGTGAAGCTAGTAGCCTCGAGGCGATAAAAGAATGTGTCACTCTAGAATCAAATAAAACATGAAAAGGTTGGCCCAAGACTGAGACCATACCTTTCACCACGGTAGCTGCTGAACGTGCCTGCTCGTCGGTCACTGCGTGTAGCTGACCTTGCTTGATTGGTGCAGTATTGAAACCTGGCACGCTCTGTGTTTGTCTCGGCGGCCTCCTAAAGTTGGAGTTCCTGCCATGGAAACTCCCAGTATGCTGTGATTGTGGTTGTGTGGGTTGTGGCTGCGGTCGAGGCTCTCCAGAGGCCTTTGGGAACTGAGCTCGGTAATGCCCCCACTCGTTGCACAAGTAGAATCTCACAAATTTTGTAGGCATAGTAGTCGTGTCTGTGCTCCGAATCGATCCGGCTGGAGGTATGTTTGCTCTCTGTGACCCAGATGGTCGTGCTGAACTCGTACCACATCCGACAAGTGCTCCTCCTAAAGTAGTCAATGGAGATGAGCGAGCACTGCCTGAAAATATTGAACCTATAGGCCGAAATCATCTGGCTGACCTCTGCTGCTGGAGTGGTCAACGTATCAGTCCGAATGATTGCTGTGGCCTAGATGCTGCTCCAGACGAGCTCCCGAAGCGTCTCCTCTGATGTCCTCAAACTTATCCGTTGCATTAGTAGTCTCGGAAATGGAAGTGATACGCAGTCATGCTAGCTTCTCCTGTACCTCCTCTCGCATACCTCTGATGAAATTTTTCAGATTCTCATATGGATATGCGACGGTTGCTGGTGTGTGTCGAGACTACTCAGTGTATCGAATAAAGTACTCTCTAGCTGTCATCCGTCCCTGTCGAAGCTCTGCAAACAAACGGCGTTGGGACTCCTTTCACTTCTCAGAAAAGAAGTGGGATCTGAATCTCGTCTTGAAATCATCCCATGTGGGCTCGCGCCATAACTTAGAAACTATTGCCTCTCACCATCTCTCTGCGAAATTTGTCAATGAATACTCCATGAAAGATAACCACGAATTTCGTGGTGCACGAATCATCTGTAGTACATTCATCACCCTCTTCAGCCACTGCTCTGCCTGATCTGACGTCCCGGTGCCCTCGAACATGGGCACATTGGCTCGCTGATAGGATGTGAATATCGATTGATGTCCGTGAATGACAGATTACTCGAGTGCGTCCTCATCTGCTTGGCGTATAGGGTCCTGCTCCATGTCATATTCTCCGTCCTCTTCTCCATGTGCTGGCATCTCCTCATGTAAGTCATCAAAGTGAGGCAGTGATGATCTCGGATCTACCCTTTTTGATGTTGTTGGATTGACGGTTTCGTTGCAGTCGAATAAATCCGGATCGATAAAAAATAACCGCACAAATCTATTAATCGTCTAATGAAATTAAGCACGGTTTTATGTTTATTTAGCCTGGGCAAGCTCCAGGGTCGACTCAAGGAGGCAAAGGAACAACTCGGGATCAAGTTAGAGGTATTATATTGTGGTTTTCCTAGTGGGATTTTTTGGTATTTTTTAATGCAATAAAAATGACAAATGCATAATATGAATTGGACTAAGTTAATACAAAAAGAACCGACTTAGCCAAATTTAATTTTAATGTGAAATAAGTTCAAATCAGCCAAGTGATATTTTCTTAAGAACCTAATCCAACAACGAGTGCAAAATGTATTTTTTTGAAAATTTTGGCTGTAAAATGCACAAATGAAAAATGCAAATTTTTTTGGGGTTTTGATGCAATTTTTCATGCAAATGATATGCAAAAATCATGAAAAATTTACTGGAAGATGAATTTAAGCTAGGATATTTTTTTTAGAATTTTCTGACACTTTATGATTTTTTTTATGAATTTTAATGAAAACAGAGCTACTGTGAGTATTTAATTCCTAATAAATCAACGAAGTCAAATTATTCAGAGAATGAATTATCTCAGATAGATATTTCAATAAGGAATCTAGGAAAGTTGAAATTTCTCAAAAATAATCTTCGTGGATTTAATTAAAAATTAATTACAGAAATCACCCTAGAATTTATTTTATGCACAAGACAACTCCTAATTGGACGAAATTTGGACTGTTCTTAAAGCACACTTAGAGGCATTATTTACAATTTTTTCGTAATTTTTGGAGCAATAAATGAATATGTGCGAATTTTAGAGCTAAAATGGGTAAAGTATCATTGATTTTCAATCTCTGATTTTTAATAAATAATCTAATGCTCACAAAAATGTAAATAAATAGCCAGGAGATAAAGATTTTGTTGCGCTGCAACATGCTATTTTTCATTAAAATAAATGATGCCATTTTGAGGTCCAAATTACCATGCGAAGTCAGTGGTATAAATGCAATACTGAAAATGAAATAATAAACAAACTACTGTGCACAGGGGCACTTCTGCAATTTTGAATACTTGACGGGTAAAATATGCAAATGTTCCAAAAAATAAAATAAATGAAAGTCGACCTTTCCTTCGAACCCACGCTAGGACACAAGGGGACGACGTGGTGGCGGGCCTTGCGCAAGAGGCCGTGGCGACGCGAGTGGCGGCATGGCGGAGATGGGGCGGCGCCGCTATGCAACCGCGCTGGTGACGGCGGCCTGGAAGAGCGGGAGGGGGCGGGGGTGGCGCGCCTGGCGGCGGGAGCACATGGGCTGGCGGAGCTGGCGCGACGCGATTGGCCGCAAGGGTGCGCGGCGGCGCGCTGGCTGTATGCGGGCGAGGAAGACGCGCGTGGTGAGGGTGGACGGCAGCGTGCGGGTGTGGTTCTGGAGGTGGCGGCGCGGAGGCAGCCGCGCGCGCGGGCGGCTCGTGAAGGAGCTACGGCAGGGCGGATGGCCGATGATGGAAGGGTGACGGCGGCGCGGAGGAGGCGCGCAGCCTGCGCAAGGCGCACGGGCGGCGGCCTCGGCGGTGACCGGGACACGTGGCAACGAGCTGGACGATGCAGCGTTGCAGGCGGCTCGCGAAGGCTGGGTGGAGCGGCCGCGGGCGGTGGGACGGAGCTCCTGCTTGTTGTTTTTTTTTTAATTATATTTTTTTGTAATTTTTGTGTGTGTAATTTTAAACAGGAGATATGATGTGGGATGATGATTGAGTGGTGATGAAGGATAATATTTGTGATGGTGATGTGTTTTTGCATGATGATCTGTGGATGAAACAAGGGAAAAAAATTGTTAGATAAAATAAAATAAAAAGATAGAGATAGAATACTTATCTGTGATTCGCCGAATTTGGAGGCACAATGCTGCACCCCGATTGTCGCTTCAAGGAGATGGCGTGTGGTCCGAAGCTCAACGAGCGTCGTGAAACTCGTGACGGTGGTGCGGACCATCGGATCTCGCCTTGAGGTTATCGTCGCCCAACTTGTCTCCTGCAGTTGTCACCTGATGGTTAAAGGGGCTCGACCTCACTTCTCTCGAAAACGGCGGATGAAGAAAAATGGTGGAGGATGATGTGAATATAAAGAGGAGGGAGTTGGAAAAGAGATGGAGAGAGTGGAGTAGTGGGGAGTTATTGGTTTGGAGTGGAAGAAAAGTAAGGGGAGAAGAGGTAAAAGGGAGATTAAATAAATAAATAATAAAATAATATAGTAGGCTACTAAAAATAATTAAAATAGTAATAATAAAATAATATTATTAATAATAAATATGAAAATAATAAAATAAATCCGAAAATAATAAAATAAAGGGGTGACATGTGGCGGCTCCAGGAGCTGCCACATGTCGCTCCCTAGAAAATGCAAAAATTAAATGTAAAGAAAAATAAAAAAGAAACAACAAAAGGGATTAAATCAAAAAGTGGTCAACACGAAAGTTGTTCGTCTCAACGAGATCTACAACTTTTGTGAAGGGCCGAAAATCAAATGAAATCATCTGTACAAAATGTATTTTTGGGTGGTACCTTATAGGTATAAAATACCGCAATTTATCTTTTGTAATTTTTTTTGTCATTTTTAAAAGAGAGAAAAATCAAAATAAAGTTAGAAAAAATATGAAAGAAATATTTACAACTTAAGCTATTTTTTTGGATTTTCAATTATTAAGAAAATAAAAAGATAAAATGAAGGGCAAAACGGTCAATATGTACAATATACAAAAGGAGCCCAAAACCCAAGTTTTGCATACGAGCTCCGATTTTAATGAAATTAGTCTCGTTTTGAAGGTCTTTGAATGTATATTACTTTAAAAGTGAGTAGACCTAATTCGGAGGTTGTATGAGAGAGATATGTGCATTCTAAGGTCTAAAGTCTCCAACTGGATTTGGGTTTTATTGGGGAATTTTACAATTAGTATTTTTTTTGATATTTTTCTTTAATTAGTGTTAGTCATATATACACTATAGATTTGGTTTTATTGGATTTGGAGTAAGTATAAAGTATATACAAATAGGGTATTTTAGTTAATATACATGTGAATATTTACCAGTGAAATTGGCTTTTTATTTAATGCAAATATGAATGCTAAAATGCAGATATTATGCTTGCATGCATGAATGCTAATTATGCAATATAAGTAGAAATATTCATCTAATTACTCGGGAACAAAGCTCTATTTTCAACTTTTAGAGTGATGAATCACATATCATCAGGCTGTTGTACCTCAATCGACTGATGTTGGTCCTATCGTGTTCCATCCTGAGATGGATGGTAGGTGAAATCTGACAGCTCCTTGAACCTCATATCCATACCCGTCTGTTTGTCAACAATCTCTATCTGTTGAGTTAGGATCTGGTCCTATTGACCTCACATGACAGTTTGCTACTGTTGGAGGTCCGTGAGTGCGGTCATAATGCGTTCCAATCGATCGGTCATCTCTTGGTCTGACCTGGTCATCATGGTTCTGCATGAAAACCAAAATCATTAATTATAACAGCTAATGTTTGCTGATCACATTTATCTCTTCTTGGGATACTATATAGGAAATTAATGACAATTGATGACATCTATGGTTATGAATGTCAAATTTATCTCTCGGACTCGTGACATGTCAGAGGACTATCACTATCCGAGACCTTAATGCGATCGGAATTGTAATACTGGAATGCGTGTAGCGGGTACCACGGCTCTAATACCAAACTATTGTACCCTTCCAAACATGGGTACCCGTTTATAATGCACTCACGATATGACATTCACAAAAGATCGCACACGTTACCGAAAATGTGGGGAAATTTTTACGTTTGATATTTGCAGTTGACATTCATAATCAATAATGTAAATAACCATCGAATCAACAACAATAAGTGTCACTAATGCATTTTAATTCATTTTCATATAGCATTATATGTAACAAAAATTATCTACAATGTATTCATGTCCCTAAAATAAGAGAAATACAAGTAGTGTACAAAACCTGAACCTAAAACTGAACAATTTTACGGTCTGGTATATACTCGGCTGTCAGGAATCATCAGCCACTACTGCAGGCAATGCGCCTTGCCTGCCACACATGATAGGGAACAAAAAAACGTCAGCGGGCGCTGGTACTTCTAGAAAACTTATTAAAACAAGCAAACATTTAAGGTGGTTGCAAAAGAAACAAGTAGTAAGGCATAAAAAACTAAAAAATTACAACTACTTGCTATGAAAAAGGTTTTTAAGCGACTATGAAGGAATGTCCCAAGTTCACCTATTCTCCTTATAACCTTGTATTATATATATTGCGGACAGGGAAACGAAATGAAGCCTGAAGTAGACTTCCTGTCAACAAACACAATGAAGCCTGAAGTAGACTTCCTGTCCTTAGGACACCCAACGTAATCTGCATCTGCACACCCTGTAATTGAGAGAAACGTATCTCTTCTAAACAGAAGACCTGCGCTTGGAGATGACTTCAGATATCTCAAGATCATGAATGCTGCATTTATGTGCGCCTGCCTGGGTTGCTCCATGAATTGACTTACTCTACTCACAACGAACGATATATCAGGCCTGGTAGTCGTTACATATAATAATTTCCCTACGAGTTCTCTGTATCGCTTCTTGTCCACCTCCTCAGATTCATCATCATGGATCTTCGCATTAGGATCCATCGGTGTAGTAGCTGGTCTACAACCTGTCATACCTGTCTCAGATAGAAGATAAGTAACATACTTCCTTTGTGTCATAACCATGCCCTGCTGATTCGTACAAACTCCAGGCCAAGGAAGTAACGAAGTGTGCCAAGGTCCTTGCCTCCTTGGTAACAAACTGCTGTTCAAGGAAATCCTTAGATGCTTGAATGCCCTGTTCATCATTGCCAGTGGTAACCATGTCATAAACATAGCCAAAATGACTACAATACCTCTCTGGTTTCTCTGTATAAAGAGAGTATGATCTGCAGTAGATCTGACAAAGTCCTTCTGTTCAATCAATTCTGAGAGCTTCTGAAACCAAGCTCTCGAACTCTTCTTAAGGCCATATATAGCCTTATGAAGACGACACACCATACTGGACTCCCCCTCAACAGCAAACCCAAGTAGCTGTTGCGTGTAAACCTCTTCCTACAGATCACCATACAAGAAAGCATTCTTGACATCCAATTGGAAAAGTGCCAAGTCAGGAACCACATCAACAACAATAAGAATCCGCAAGGTAGAATGGCACGCAAAAGGAGAAAAGGTGTCTTGATAATCCATGCCATAGGTCTGGGTGAACCCACGAGCAACCAGCCTGGCCTTGTATCTGTCTACGGTACCATCAGCCCGATGCTTCACAGTAAATACCCTCTTTCTCCCAACAACAGACGCACCTGGTGGAGCATGGACCACACTCCACGTACCTCGTGACTGTAAAGCTGCCATCTCCTCCTCCATAGCCAGACGCCACTCACTGCTTTGCAATGCCTCCTGATATGACTGTGGTATCTCTACAGCTGACAATCCCACAACAAAGTGCTGAAAATCCTTGGACAGATGCTCCAAGGAAACATGAGAACCAATAGGGTGCATTGTGCAAGCACGTTTCTGTCGCCGAAGTGCAATTGGCATATCCAGATCTTCAACGGGAGAAGAAGAGATAGTATCTGCACCTTGTACCTCAGTCTGTACAAGCAAATCACCTGTGTCGTCAGAAGAACTCAAATGCTCAGGTCATACCTTGGGCGTGCTGGATGATGGAGGAGGTGCATGAGCATGGGGCCTTCGTTGGCAGACATGTGGAAAGAAAATAGGGGACAACGATGGAGGTGGTGGTGGTGGCGGCGGTGTAGGTGGTGGTGGCAGCTGTGGTGGTGATGGAGTAGATCATGGTAACGACGGAGGAAGAGGCATATAGATCTCTTCTCCATCCTTTGAAGGAGTAAGCCTGCAACCTGTGGGAGAAAAATACATAATAGACTCAAAGAAGGTGACATCAACACTGACATAGTACCTACGTCGAACAGGGTCAAAACAACGATATCCCTTTTGGGTTTTGGAATACCTAACAAACACACATTTGACAGCTCTGGGAGAGAGCTTGTAAGACCAGGAGAGAGTTGATGAACAAACGCTACAGAACCAAACACACGAGGTGTAAACGAGAAAAGATCCGTCTCGGGAAACACAATCAAGAACGAAATCTCCCCCAACACCGAAGAAGGCATGCGATTTACCAGGTAACAAACAGTTAGAACCACATTTCCCCAATAAGAATGAGGAACACGACTCTGAATTAAAAGTGTTCTGGTAACATCCAAAAGATGGCGGTGTTTCCTTTCGGCCACCCCATTTTGTTGGGAAGTATATTTACATGATGTCTGATGCACAATAGCATGAGACTTAAGAAATTGAGCAAGCTGAGCATTGCAAAACTCTAATGCGTTATCAGAACGTATGAACTTGACTTCTGCAGAGAAAATGTTCTTTATTTCATTGATAAAAGACTGAATAACATGACCGACATCCGACTTGTTCTTAAGAAGAAAGGCCCAAGACAAACGAGAAAACTCATCAACTGCAACAAGATAAAATCTGTGTCCCTGATGATCCGGGACACGACTAGGACCCCAAATATCGAAATGGAGCAACTCAAACAAACATTGACTACTTGGACCCTGACAACTCTAGAAAGTGGACCGATGATGCCTCCTAAGCTGGCATGCCTCGTACTGAAAAGTGGAGTGAGGAGAAATCTGAGGAAGGACATGAATCAGCTTTTGCAGAGGAAGATGACCAAACGCAGATGCCACATATACGGAGAAACAGATCCAGTGTGGATAGAAGAAGAAGCGCCAGCATACGGAGACTGCACTAGTCTGTAACGCCCCCCTTGCTCACGGCCAGTTCCAATTACTCTTCCCGTGAGTATGTCTTGAAACACAAGAGCTGATGGATCAAATATGATACGACAATGTAAATCTCTAGTGATTTGACTAATTGATAAGAGACTCATAGAGAAATCAGGAGCATAGAGAACATTTGGAAGCCTCAATGTAGACGTCAACTGCACCTCCCCATGACCAGTGATGGGAGAATGTGTTCCATCTGCTATCACAACTGATCGTCTGGACTGAGTAGGACGAAAACACTAAACTGACCTCTGTCACCACACAGATGATGAGATGCGCAGGAATCCATGATCGATTCAGATAAGTATGCCCTGTAGCAACTAGTAAAAGCATATTCTGTACCTGATGTAGACGCAGATGCTGAGGCAACCACCTTCGAGGATCCTGAAGGAGAGCTAGTGGATCCAGATGTGCCATGCATAATCTCTCTCAGTCGTGCTACAAGCTCGTCAAACCTCTGAACAGATGCAGGAGATGAACTCCCAGTCTGCTGTGTCTGCTTTGCAACCCTGGCTGACGCAGGAAACCCATGCTTAGAATAGTTGGTTTCCTCAGAATGGCCTGTCCTGTAGCAGAAGGTGCATGGTCAACCCTGACCTCTGCCTCCTCTACCGCGGTTGGAGCTTCCCCAACCCCGTTATACTGTATGGTTGCCTCTACCACGTGAAGCCGCCATAGCTGAAGTTGTCTGGTGCTGTAAGGTACTACCAGAGGATATGGATAATCTGCTCAATCTTCGATACGCCTCCTCCATAGGAGGTATGGTAGCATCAGTGAGGATCTGGACATGAGCTGCATCATACTCCGGATCCAGGGTTGCTAGAAATACCCCATTCATTACGGAGTCTCTATATGCCTTGAGCTGCTCTGGTGTAGTAGTCAAAGGTATGTAACTATGTAACTTCTCGAATATACCCCTTAAAGAAGTATAAAGGGTGTGAAGAGGGCGACCATTCTGCCTCGATGTGAAGATATCGTGCTGGAGTTGGAGTATCTTAGACTCATTCTTTGCCGGAGAGTAAGTCGCGGCAAGAATGTCCCACATAGCCTTTGCTGTAGGCTGACTCAGTATATCATTAGCTATCTTTGTGGATACGGTCCCAGATAGCCATACACGAGCATACGCATCATCCACCTCCCATGAGGCATTTGTCCCAGTCTTGTCACGTGGCTTCTCTATTGTGAGGATGTGCTTCTTACCATTACTGTTGACGCATATTTAGTTATTGTGTCTCTTTGCTATTTTATTTTCTTGTTATCCTCTTTATGTAATTTACCCATGGGCTACTCTCCTATATAAGAGAGCCTAGGGCTATGGAATAAACAACTCATTCACGTTTCCCAACATGGTATCAGAGCGACGGTCCTAGACCGGAGTTCTCGAAACCCTAACCCTAACCCCACACGCCGGCCTCTCTTCTCCCTCTCTCCTTCGAGTCGGCGCCGCCCAGCCGATCAGCCACAATCTCCGTGTAGGCGACGCCGCATCGACTCCAGCACCTGTGCGCCTGTGCGCGCATCTCGCGCCTGTGCGCGCGCACCATCGGCGCTCCTGCGTGCATCGCCTGCACCTTGCGCATCATCTGCGTGCCCCTCGCACGCCTGTGCGTGCATCGCTGCACGCCTACGCGCATAAGTCTTGCGCCTCTACTCGCACAGCACAGTGCGCAGCGTCCCCGTGCAACTGTGCGCACTATTACGTGCACAGTTGCGCGCTCCAGTGCGCGTGTGATTCTCCAGTAGCGCGCTCCAGTGCACGCGTGATACTCCAGGTGCGTGCGCGCGTGCCCCTCGCACGCGCTTACGTGCCCTAAGTCCCAAAACCCTAGGGCACAGATCCGGATGTATATGGGGTTAGTTGCTTGAAGTCTACACACGCAACTAATTCCGGTTATGTCACTGTAGACAAAGATTATTTCTCTTTCAGTCGCTCCAGTCTTCCAGTATGTCGGACAGCAAGGCAGATATCCCCTCCATTGGCGCATTCCGTGGTCCAGCGCCTATTGTCAAAATGGATGGTACGAACTATGAACTGTGGGCAATGCAGTTCATGAGCATGATGAAGTCTACAGGTAAGAAGCATATTCTTACCGAGCCAGAGCGTGCAGAGAAGACTGGAGTTCATGCCTCTTGGGAGGCCGATGATGCATATGCCAAGGTGTGGCTATCCGGTACATTGGCTATTGAAATTGCCAATGACATCTTACATCAACCCACGGCTAAAGACATGTGGGATATCCTGGCAGCAACGTATTCTCAGGCGAAAAATGAGACGAAGATCCTGCAGCTACAACATGACATATTCACAATAAAGCAGAACGACCGTCCTTTACATTCTCTCTATACATCATTGAGAGGGATGTTTGAGAAGCTCCACAGCTTCATGCCTCTTACCGCCACGCCAGAACAGCAGAAGACATATAGGAATGCGACGATGGTGGGTGTGTTTCTCGCTACACTTGATCCAGAATATGAGGCAGCACGTTCACAGATTTTGGCAGACTCGACTATTCCTCCCATGGAGGAGGCTTTTCACAGATTGAGTAGGATCACAGTACCTTCAGCAGTTGCGAGTCAGAATCCCTCTGCCATGGCGGCCAACAGAGGCCGTGGTTCTCATTACCAGGGCCGTGGACGTACTCCCCGTGGAAGGGGTGGCCGCACTAGGACAACATGCTCATATTGTCACCGAGTCGGACACACTGAAGATACATGCTACTCAAAGCATGGATTTCCTGCATCCGCACGAGCCGTTGAGCAGATAGAGCCCCCGTCTGCAGCTACACTGGATCAACGATTTGATGATCTAGTTGCCCGTCTTTGGGGCATTATACCACCATCTGGCCCAGCACCGTCGACAGAGAATCATACTGATGTTGCTGCGTCTGCTTCTGCCTCTACGAGTACTTCAGGTAGTACACTTGCTCTTCACAGTAGTAGGTCGGATACATTGCCATGGATCATGGACTCGGGCGCTACACATCATCTATGTGGCGACCAGGGTCTACTTACAGGATGTACTCAGATTCCTCCAGGACGGACAGTAGTGATTGCCAATGGCACACATTCTCCTATCACGGGTCAGGGGGAGATTAGATTGACATCCTCTATGCAGCTTAAGAATGTTTTGCATGCACCGCATTTTTCTATGAATCTGCTGTCGATTAGTCAGATTACGAAGGATCTCCATTGTCGTGCTATTTTTGATTCATCTTCCTTGATTTTTCAGGACATCCGTACGGGCAACGTGATTGGTCATGGCTATGAGCAAGGAGGCCTTTATCGTCTGAACCAGACCCCGTTTGCCGGAATCACATCTTCTCCCGCAGAACAAGTATCTCCTCTCCTGTGGCATCTGCGTTTTGGTCATTTACCGCTTCAGAAGTTGCGTCTTGTCCTACCTTATAGTCTTCCTCACACACCTATCCAGTGTGAGGCGTGTCAGTTGGGAAAACATCACAGGTCATCTTTTCCCAGTACTCAAGGTCGGAGTAGTAACTCCAAGTTTGAGTTGTTTCACGTCGATGTCTGGGGTCCGAGTCGTGTTCCCGATCATCAGGGGCACAGGTTTTATATTGTATTTGTGGATGACTTTTCTAGAGCATCATGGGTATTTCTAATGAAAAATAAGTCTGAGACTGGAAATATTATTATTCACTTTCTAAATGAGATTCAGAATGTTTTTTCCACAACGGTCAAAATTATGAGAACTGACAATGCCTTAGAGCTGTGCACTAACAATCTAGCCAACTACTACTCCTCTAAAGGAATTGTTCACCAAACATCCTGTGCTCATACGTCTCAACAAAACGGGGTTGCAGAAAGAAAACACCGTCACCTTCTTGATGTTACAAGGTCACTTCTCATTCAGAGTCATGTTCCGTATTCCTACTGGGGTGATGCAGTCCTCACTGCATGTTATCTTATAAATCGTATGCCCTCGTCTGTCGTGAATGAACAAGTTCCCTTTTCACTTATTTATCCGGACAAGGATCTGTTCATTCTTACTCCTCGTGTGTTTGGGTCAGTCGCATTTGTCCATCAGTTGTTGCCTGGTTCTGACAAGCTCTCTCCTAGGGCTGTCAAGTGTGTCTTTGTGGGGTACTCCAGAACTCAAAAGGGGTACAAGTGTTTTGACCCTGTGCGTCGGCGGTATATGATCAGTGCAGATGTTACATTCTTTGAATCCATTATGTATTTTTCAGAATCCGGGAACATGCAGCCACCACCATTATCTCCTGATACCGTATTCATGGCACCACCAACATCACAGCCGTCACCACCAACATCACAGCCGTCACCACCATTACCACCACCACCACCACTGTAACGTCCCGGGCTTAGGTCCCCGGTCCGTTAGCGGAGTGTTACTGGCCCTAACACCTCTTGGGATCGGGCCCATACAGACCCGATTAACCACCCCCAAAATGCTTAAGCCGGGTTGGTAGGTAGTAACCTCCTAACCTTTTATCCCACCTGGAAACTTCATGTTTCCACGGTATGGGACTATGGGGTTTTACAACTTCCCCCACTTATATTCGCAACGTCCTCGTTGCGACATGGCCCATCACTTTTATTCCCAGTGATAGTGGCGGCTGCACGCTCCGGGTAGCCATTTCCTCCAACCTCTTTGTAGGGGCGGCTCCACCTCTTGGGTAGCCCTTTCCACTATCAGAGAGAATTTGGCTCTGATACCATTTGTAACGTCCCGGGCTTAGGTCCCCGGTCCGTTAGCGGAGTGTTACTGGCCCTAACACCTCTTGGGATCGGGCCCATACAGACCCGATTAACCACCCCCAAAATGCTTAAGCCGGGTTGGTAGGTAGTAACCTCCTAACCTTTTATCCCACCTGGAAACTTCATGTTTCCACGGTATGGGACTATGGGGTTTTACAACCACCACCGCCACCAATTATATCCCCGTTACCATTCCATTACACCCGGCGGCCGAATCAAGCTCATGGTCCTGACCAGTCAACTAGCTCGCCTATGGTATGTAATGAAAATATTAATGTTGATGGATCTGACGACATTTCTCAGCAGGATGCATTACAGGAGCATGGTGATACCACAGAGGATCTGGATGTTCCAATCTCTCTACGCAAGCCGAAGAGAAGCTGTGCCAAGTATCCAGTATCAGCAGCGGTTTCGTTTGACAGGCTATCGGGACCATTCAGGACGTTTGCATTGGCACTTTCAGCTACAGATATTCCACGGAACCACCATGAGGCTTTGCAGGATTCTCGATGGCGGCTAGCAATGGAGGAAGAGATGGCGGCACTTCAGTCTAGAGGAACATGGAGCTTGGTTACTATACCACCGGATGTCAACCCGGTGAGTTGCAAGTGGGTATTTACAGTGAAACATAATGCAGATGGCTCCATTGACAGGTACAAGGCACGCCTAGTTGCAAGGGGATTCACACAGACATATGGGGTAGATTACCTTGACACGTTCTCCCCGGTGGCTCGCCATTCCACTCCGCGGATCCTCTTATCAGTTGCAGTTACTAGAAACTGGCCACTCTATCAACTGGATGTGAAGAATGCCTTTCTGTATGGCGACCTGCAGGAGGAAGTCTACATGCAACAGCCACCAGGTTTTGCTGTTGAGGGGGAGTGTTCCAAGGTTTGCAGATTACATAAGGCTATCTATGGCCTTAAGCAGAGCCCCAGAGCATGGTTCCAGAAGCTGTCAGACCTCTTTGAGAAACAAGGATATAAACGCTCCAATGCTGATCATTCCTTGTTTGTACAGAAGACGGCAAGAGGTATTGTTGTAATCATGGTTTATGTTGACGATATCTTGATTACAGGTGATGATGACCATGGCATTAAGCAGGCAAAGGAAAGGCTGGGGACCGAGTTTGTCACCAAGGACTTGGGAGTCCTTAGATATTTTCTGGGGCTGGAGTTTGCCAGAAATCCGTATGGATTAGTCATGTCACAAAGGAAGTATGTCACAGATCTACTGAGTGAGACAGGTATGCTAGGGTGTCGACCTGCTACGACACCAATGGACCCTAGCATGAAGCTGTATGATGATGACACAGAGGAGGTTGACAGGAGAAGATACAGAGAGCTGGTAGGCAAATTGTTATATGTCACGATCACTAGGCCAGATATATTATTTGCAGTGAGCCGTGTGAGCCAGTTCATGGAGCAGCCACGCCAGGTGCATATGGATGCAATACACATGATACTTAGATATCTCAAATCTTCTCCAGGTAAAGGTCTGCTATTCAAGAAAGGAAAGGGGATTTCTGTCTCAGCATGCGCAGATGCAGACTATGCAGGATGTCCTAAGGATAGGAAGTCCACCTCAGGGTATGCTGTCTATGTTGGAGATGCCCTAGTCTCATGGAGGAGCAAGAAGCAAACTGTGGTAGCTAGATCCAGTGCTGAATCCGAATATAGGGCTATGGCCCAGGCTACTACAGAGATGATGTGGGTGAAAGCGGTGCTGACAGATTTATGCTTAGATATACCACTTCCTATGAACTTGGAGTGTGATAATCAGGCTGCTTTGTTCATTGCAAACAATCCTGCATTCCATGAACGGACCAAGCATATTGAGGTGGATTGCCACTTCATACGTGATATGATTCAGAAAGGATTCATTACCACATCCCATGTTACTTCAGAGAACCAGACTGCAGATATATTTACCAAGGCATTGTTACGTGGCCCATTTCAGAAGTGTGCTTCCAAGCTGAGCATGATTGACATCTATGCTCCATCTTGAGGGGGAGTGTTGACGCATATTTAGTTATTGTGTCTCTTTGCTATTTTATTTTCTTGTTATCCTCTTTATGTAATTTACCCATGGGCTACTCTCCTATATAAGAGAGCCTAGGGCTATGGAATAAACAACTCATTCACGTTTCCCAACAATTACATTGCATCAAACTCATGAACTGCATGGCCCACAGTTCATAGTTGGTTCCATCCGTTTTGACAATGGGTGCTGGACCTTTGAAGGCACCTAGGGATGAGACATCCACCTTGTTGTCGGACATGATGATAACTATCTTCAAGACTGGGCTAGCAACAATAGATACCAACGTCTGCACTGACATACAAGAAGATGGTTGTGGGTGTAGACTCATACCACAACCTCTTCCATTTTTCTGATGTTCCTCGGGGGAACTAAGGTGTTTCTAGATGTTCACGTTACACCCTAGGTATCCAATGATCCGCGGGAGGGTGATGCGAGAACACGTGGATGCGTGGATGGCGGTGCTTGGACCTTCGGTGGAGGCCGATCAGCCTTCGGCGAGGGCAGGCGACACCTTCGGCAGCGGGGTGAGACCTTCGATGGCGCAACCGAGGTTGGAACCTGCGGGCGGCGACGAGAGAACCCGCTAGCTGTGACGCGTGGGACCAGACGGCGGCGTGCGAGACCTCGGGGCCCGTGGCGGCTAGGGGCTTTGGTGGAGGGTAGGATTTTAGGGCACAAGCTTCGGTCTAGGACCGTCGCTCTGATACCATGTGGAAAGGAAAACGAAAAAGTTGTATTCCATCTAATCCTAGAGCTCTCTTATATAAGAGAAAAGCTCAAAGGGTAAACTACATAAACAAGACAATATAAATAAACAATATGGAAAGAGGACATAATAACATAAATATCTTAACATATATATTTCATATTTTAAATGATGACCTGAATGTGTGTTGTTAACTATGTGATCTTTTGGAGATCATGTTCATGGATTCTAAATGATTGTATTGATGAGTTCATGATCTGATTTTTTCTAACTTCCCAAGTCTAGTGGATAGTCTGTGGTCTTGGTCTTTTTGTGACCTCATACTATGACTCTAAAGTGTGAAAAGTACCTTAGGGTTGGGGTGCCTCCGTAGGCATGCGATGGAGTGTAATGCATCCTAACTAAGTTCCCAACACGTCCACTGACTTATCCTAACGCTCGGAGTAGTATCTCTAAGATCCGATCGATTGTCGATGATGATGATTGACAGTTGATGGCAATTAATGATTCTGTATCCAACTTAATTATAGTCAACTTTAGCCAACACAATTTGTAATTGATCTTAACTCTATTCAAATTCTATTATAACCCATTCAAGCTCAACTGTAACTCCAACATTCAACTGTAACTGTTTCAGATGTAACCTTAGATGATTCAGACGTAGCCATAGAGGATTCAGATGTATCATCGCCAAGCCTATCCCCTAAGGAGCGGGATTTAACGTGGAACATCACGAAGAACGCGAGATTTAACGTGGAACCCTACTCCCTAAGGAGCGAGATGAAACCACGGGAAAACGCCTCAATAGGCTGATAGTCTATTGCTTTTCTCATTGGATACATGGGGTCTGGGGCTTCTTATATAGCCTCCTCAGACCCTCCAAATCCCACCACTGGTAGATGTGTGACTAAAGACTTGATTGTGTTAAATGGATCCTGGAGGCATCCATTTACCCATAGCCCTCATAAGTGATGCATACAACTTATACTCCAACACTCCCCCTCAAGCTGGAGTATGCAATGCTCAGCTTGGACAAACAGAAAGAAATTTCAACTCACAATACAAGATACTACAAACAATATCAACTCAACGCGCACAACTGTCGGCTGCTGTCGAGGACATTGCTTCTCATGCTGTGCAGGTGAGGACGACGAACGGACTGAAGTATGAGTCAACTGAATCTCCTCGTTAGAGAGCATGTGCTCTGTACTGCCCTGTCAGAGTCACTGCAACTGAAATGAGTCTCTACACGGAGAACTCTGGCCTGCCACAATAATATGGACAACTGCTCCATCTCTGAAAGGGCCAAAAAGAGCATCGCTACCCTGGCCGACAAACCAAGAATGATAGGGACCACTAACAATGATGGCAAACATCTGAAAAAGACCGCATGCATGTGCGTGTCTGAAACTGAAGACTCGGAAATTGATCTTCGAGTCTGAATATCTGAACTTTAGAGTCTGGAAATCTGACTGGCCTTTGGCTTGGAGAATCTGAATCTGTAGCCTGTGACTCTACATAATACTCCCCCTTTCTCCCATACTGGTCGAAATGACAAACATCGACCAAGTTGGGAGAAGTCAACAATGACAGGGAATAAACAAAACCACATAAGCCGATATTATAGAGGTTTACGTTATGTCACGATGTACCGTTACGTACTTCTTATTTTCCCTTTGTCTATCTATGTAATTTACCCAAGGATTCTCTCTATATAAGAGACCCTAGGGCTATATGGAATAACAACGAAGTGTTTTGCTCTAACATGGTATCAGAGCCAAAACCCTAATCTAGGGTTTCTTCTCCACCGCCCCCCTCCCCTGCCGCCCCCCTCCTGCCGCCGCCCCCCCTTCGGCCGCCGCCCACCGCCGCCTTTTGCCCACCTTCCTCCTGCCGCTAGCCGAGGCTTCCGCCTCCCTCTCCCGCCGCCGCTAGCCGCTACCCGCGGTCCTTCCGCCTTCTTCTCTCCCGCCGCCACCGACAAAGCCCCTCCACCCGGTTTCTTCTTCTTCGGTCGGCGCCTATTCATACATGGGTTCAAGTGCATAAAGTCTACATATGCACTTGAATCCAAACGGATCTTTGTAGACACCAGTTCTTTTGTCTACCATCCCTAAGTCTTCTTCTCCGACGACATGTCAGAACAAAAGGTTGATATGCCCTCCATAGGTGCCTTTAAGGGTTCGGCGCCAATAGTCAAAATGGACGGGACCAACTATGAGCTCTGGTCGATGCAGTTCATGAGCTTAATGAAGTCAGGGGGTAAGAAGCATATTATTACCGAAGATGAGCCAACAGAGAAGACGAGGATATATGCCTCCTGGGAGGCTGGTGATGCGTATGCCAAGGTCTGCCTATCAGGGACACTTTCGATGGAGATTGCCAATGACGTCCTCCATCAGCCCACCGCCAAGGCGATGTGGGATATCCTTGCTACTACATATTCTCAGGTGCGGAACGAGACTAAGATGCTACAGTTGCAGCATGATATTTTCACGATGAAACAAAATGGGCGACCACTTCACTCTGTGTACACGTCACTGCGAGGGATGTTCGAGAAATTATACAGTACCATCCCGCTCACAGCCACTCCTGAGCAACAGAAGACTTTTCACAATGCTACCATGGTGGGAGTATTGCTTGCAGCTCTTGATCCTGAGTACGAGGCAGCCCGCTCTCAGATCCTCGCCGATGCTACTATTCCTCCTATGGAGGAAGTCTACAGGAGGCTCAGTCGTATCCCTGTTTCCTCTAGCATAACTACTCCACCTCCTTCGGCAATGGCAGCATCACGTGGGAGAGGTGGTTCATCTTCTTTTCGTGGCCGTGGTACACGTGACCGGGGAGGTCATATTCCCAGGACGTGCTCGTTTTGTCATCGCGCTGGTCACTCCGAGGACACATGCTATTCCAAGCATGGGTTTCCAGCTTCGGTATGTGTAGCTGATCATGTTCAGTCCCCTTCAGCATCTACTCCAGATCACAGGTTCGAGGAGATTGTGGCGCGGCTTCGCGACATTATGCCACGGTCATCATCGGATGCTGCGAGTACCTCAGATGTTGCAGCATCTGCATCGGCCAGTACGTCTGCTGCGGCCAGTACCTCAGGTAGTACTACTGTCTTTCGTCTGTCCCATAATCTATTTGGTTGGATTGTCGATTCTGGAGCCACCCATCATCTTTGCCGTGACAGAGACAAACTTGAGTCCTACATGGATATTTCTTCGGGTCGCTCTGTGCTCATAGCTGATGGCACTCATTCTCCTATTGTTGAACAGGGGGAGATCTCTTTAACACCCTCCATGCACTTACAGAATGTTCTACATGCACCTGAGTTTTCCATGAATTTATTATCAATTAGTCAGTTTACGAAAGACTTGCATTGTCGTGCTATATTTGACACATCATCTCTCATTTTTAAGGACATACTAACGGGCAGGGTGATTGGCTGTGGCTCAGAGCATAATGGCTTATATCGTCTGGTCTGGAATTCCTATGCTGGCGTCTCTCTTCACTCACAGGGATCGGTTTCTCCGTATACGTGGCATCTTTGATTTGGTCACCTTCCTCTCCAGAAAATGCGTCACCTCCTACCACAGATCTCTCCGATTTCATCATTTCGTTGCGAAGCTTGTCAGTTAGGGAAGCATCATCGTTCTAGCTTCCCAAGTCGTCAGAGTCGGAGCAGTAGCTCCCCATTTGAGTTGTTTCATATAGACATTTGGGGTCCTAGTCATGTCCCTGATCATTAGGGACACAGGTTTTATCTGGTCGTGGTTGATGATTTTTCTCGTGTCTCTTGGACTTTTCTTCTCAAGAATAAATTTGAAGCAGGAAGTGTTATCAAGAATCTTATCAATGAAGGGAAGAATGTTTTTACTTCTAATGTTAAATATATGCGCACGGATAATGCATTGGAATTCTGTACTCGTTTTCTTTCTCAGTTTCTTTCCTCTAAAGGAATTATTCTCCAAACTTCTTGTGCTTACACATCACAACAGAATGGTGTCGCGGAAAGAAAACATCGTCATTTTCTTGATATTGCTCGAACATTACTTATTCAGAGTTGTGCGCCATTAGTATTTTGGGGAGATGCTATACTTACAGCATGCTACCTGGTCAATCGTATGCCTTCTTCGGTTCTTGGGGAGAAACCTCCAATTTCTGTTCTCTTTCCTGAGAAGGACTTATTTTCACTTACACCTCGTGTCTTTGGTACAGTTCCTTTGTTAACCGCTTGTCTCCAGGACTTGACAAGCTCTCTCCTAGAGATGTTAAGTGTGTCTTTGTAGGTTACTCTCGGACACAGAAGGGCTATCGATGCTATGATCCTATCAACGACAAGTACTATGTTAGTGCAGACGTTACATTTTTTGAACCTGTTATGTACTTCTCCCCAGCCGGTGACAGATTGGTTTCTTCTTCCACATCTCCAGATAATCATGTCTATGTTCCTCCACCTCCAAGTCTGGGTCAACCTGAATCCACTCCGCCGCCACCACCACCACCACCACCTCAATATCACCCCATTCCACCGTTTCCTAAGTTCTACACACGTCGGTCGGGGCCTGCTCAAGCTACAAGTCAACCATCCACCACGCCTCAGGTATGCTCCGATACGGCTACTAATGATGGGTTAGATAATGTAGCGGTGCCGGAATCTTTGCTACAGGAGGTGGATCCGCCAGTCAGTGCCGTAGATAATGATATTAATATTCCTATTGCACTTCGAAGGCCGAAGAGGAAATGTATGTCCTATCCTCTTGCGTCTCAGGTATCCTTTCATCGTCTTACTGGTGATTTCCAGAGGTTTGCAGCAGCTGTGTCTTCAGTGGAGATACCACAGACCTATCAGGAGGCAATGAAGATTGAGTGCTGGAAGTTGGCTATGGAGGAAGAGATGCGTGCTTTACAGTCTACAGGGACTTGGACCCTGGTTCCTATTCCATCAGGTGCGTCTGTGGTTATTTGCAAATGGGTGTTCCCAGTTAAATATCATGCAGATGGCCGTCTTGATCGGTACAAGGCAAGACTCGTTGCACGCGGCTTTACCCAAACATATGGCGTCGACTACTTGGATACATTTTCACCAGTGGCTCGACACTCGACGCTTCGCATACTTTTATCCGTAGCTGTGGTACGTGATTGGCCCATTTTTCAACTTGATGTCAAGAATGTATTTCTATATGGAGATCTACAAGAGGAAGTCTACATGCAGCAGCCACCAGGTTTTACTGCTGAGGGGGAGACTCACATGGTGTGTAGACTTCATAAGGCGATTTATGGCCTTAAACAGAGTCCAAGGGCATGGTTCCAAAAGCTCTCTCACCTGATCGAACGACAGGGGTTCAAGAGATCAAATGCGGACCATTCGTTGTTTATTCAGAAGACTCTCAGAGGTACAATTGTTGTCATGATATATGTTGATGATATTCTTATTACAGGAGATGATGCTCAGGGAGTCGAGATGACTAAAGCCCTCTTGGGCAGCCAGTTTGTTACGAAGGATCTGGGTACCATACGATACTTTCTGGGGATAGAATTTGCGAGAAATGCACAAGGTATGGTGATGACCCAAAGGAAATATGTTACAGACTTGCTTGTTGAGACAGGAATGATTGGATGCAGACCATCGAGCACTCTTATGGACCCAAGTATGAAACTGTATGACAATAATACTGAAGAGGCGGGCAAAAGAAGATACAGAGAGATGGTGGGTAAGCTTCTGTACATTACCATAACTAGACCTGATATTGCTTTTGCTGTAAGCCGTGTGAGTCAATTTATGGAGCAGCCTAGGCAAGTCCATATGGAAGCACTGTACATGATACTGAGATACTTAAAATCTTCTCCAGGCTCAGGTTTGCTATTTTGAAAGAACACAGATTTGTCCATTTTCGCTTGTGCAGACACAGACTATGCTGGGTGCCCAAAGGATCGTAAGTCTACTTCAGGGTTTGCTATCTTTGTAGGAGGCTCTCTGGTTTCTTGGAAAAGCAAGAAACAAACTGTTGTGGCAAGATCTAGTGCTGAATCCGAATATAGGGCCATGGCACAAGCAAGCACAGAAATGATGTCGGTTCGAGCAGTCTTGGAAGACTTGAATGTGAATGTCTCTTTACCCATGCAGCTTCAGTGTGACAATCAAGCAGCGTTGTTCATTGCCAATAATCCAGCATTTCACGAAAGAACGAAGCATATCGAGATAGATTGTCACTACACTAGAGGCATGATCCAGAAGGGCTTCATTTCCACTTCACATGTCAATTCAGAGGACCGGACGGCTGATATATTTACCAAGCCATTGCTCAGAGGACCTTTCCAGAGATGTTCTTCCAAGCTGAGCATGATATATATCTATGCTCCATCTTGAGGAGGATTGTAGAGGTTTACGTTATGTCACGATGTACCGTTACGTGCTTCTTATTTTCCCTTTGTCTATCTATGTAATTTACCCAAGGGTTCTCTCTCTATATAAGAGACCCTAGGGCTATATGGAATAACAACGAAGTGTTTTTCTCTAACAGATATCAATACATTTTTTTTCTCGGCTTTCTCCTTTTTCCAAATCATATTTTTAATAAGCCGTTCTCTCTTTTTTTATACGGCTTTTCCTCTTTTTTTTTTTAAATCAACCGTTCACCTCTTTTTTGTTACGACTTTTCCTTTTCTCTCTTTTTTTAAAAACATTGTTTTGTAAACTCTCAGCCCACAGTGGGCCCACACTGCACTTTCTTTATCTCTCTCTTTTTCTTATAATCGCCATAGCCCACTTGGGCTAATATTTAGGGTTCCCAGTGGGGAACCCTTACACAACGCCTGTCACCCTCGATAGGGTATGGAGAAAAGGTGCCGAACCCGACCAGGGGAGGAGGGACAGGCCGCCGCTGTTGGAGAGAGCCACCGTCTGCTGAAGAGATGGTGATGGAGAGGCGATGGTGCGGTTTCTCTTGAAGGTACAGAGGTGGATGCACGTTGAGGAGGTGCTGCCTAGAGGTGCGGCTCGAAGGAGATTCTTCGCGATGCCGCGATGGGACCCTACAGGCTAGAGAGAATCGCCGCGATGGGACATCGAGAGATGGAGGTGAGGTGCAGCGCACAACAACGCTGCTCGGTGCCGAGGATGAGGCTGGATCGTGCGACAGTGTGGGAGGTTGGATGCCGCCTGGAGGCATGTGCCTCCACCTTTAGGATTCCCGGCGGTGCCGACTGGGAGGAGGTGCGGCGCCACTGCCGCCAGTAGCTATGTAGGGAGAGGGTCTGTGCGAGGTGCTTTCGTCACCTGAAGGAGTTCTGCTTCGAGGCCTGGAATCTAAACTGTTTGGAGAGGGCTTCTTCTCTCCCTCTTCATCGGCCTCTCGAACTTTGAATCAAGATCATGCGCATGTATGCGCGCAAGGGATCCTTGACTTCTTCATCTTCTGTTGTTGAGCGGCTTCGGGTGGCGAGATCGTCGCATGTGCTGTCGCCGCTGCTGGAGATAGGGCTCGGCGGCGACCTGGAGTGGAGAACTAGGATTTCGAAACCCTAGATTCTTGATGTCGTTTCTTAAAATCAATTACTCTAGAAATCAGGGTTTCAAATAACCCATGTAAAAACAATTGTCGAACCTGAACTCTAAAAGCGAATCTCGAATAAAAATAAATAATTTAAATTCCTCGAGAATCGACCCGCTCTGATACCATGTTAGAAAATAGGAATGTGGAAGCGTATCAGAAATAAAGATAAAACATCATGAAGAACGCAAGATTTAACGTGGAACCCTACTCCCTAAGGAGTGGGATGAAACAACGGGAGAACGCCTCAAAGGGTTGATAGTCTATTTCTTTTCTCACTGGATACATGGGGTCTGGGGCTTCTTATATAGCCTCCTCAAACCCTCCAAGTCCCACCACTGGTAGATATGGGCCTAAAGACTTAGAAGTGGTAAATGGATCCTTCCATCTCCCTCATAAGTGATGCATACAACTTATACTCCAACATTGACTATATATGTTCACAAGTCAAATACTTTTCCATCTCAAGTCTACTTTTCCATCTCAAGTCTACGCTGAAAGGTTGTGAGGATTATTTTTCTCCATTTTCATTTTCAACAATTTATTCAAATTTCTTGTATTTGAAAGTTCGGTAAAGTAATTTTTTAGAACAATACTAGAGATGTTTACTTCTAAATAAGTAATGGAAGGTCTCTCAGCTCAATGCACCCTTTACCAAATGATTTAGTCGCTGTCTGATGAATTTCTTCCTTTGCAGGTGCTCCGTGATTCATTTTCGAGTAAGTGCTACTCAAATTGATCACTTTAGAACTTTAATTTCAGTGGATGACCCCAAATCTTCAATCATTCATGAAAGATGTCTATATAATTTTCAAATCAGTTTGCTTTTCTTAATTTTGGTTCCTTTGACAATCCTATGCTTCATTTTTTTAAATAGATATAAAGCTATAGTCAAGTAAGAAATATAGACAGAAATAAATCACATTCACGAAATTGCAGCATGCTAATTCATCTCTGGTAAATCAACTAATGCAAAAAAACGCTGCAATCAACATTATAATATTCTATTTCTCATAGATTTAAGAGGGTTACAGTATTGTTAGAATTTGTGCTATGTGGAGACATCTAATGTTTAAGGATCATGTGCATTTTCTTGATGTGGCACATTTGAACGGGTGACCACTTGGCTTCAAAATTGAGTGCCTTTTGATTTACTTGTATTGGACATAGTGGAGTAACTTGAGTTTGGGAGTTAAGGCTTTAGGGTTGAGGATGGCGGGTTTGAGCTTCCATGGACCTTTTTTTTAGACCAAAAAAAGGAGGAAACACGGTATGGTGTCCACCTCAAATCTTTATATTAAAAAAATAAGAAACAGAAAGATCATATAGATGCAAGGACTTCAGGAGTGTCCTGGAATGAGCACAAACATTCTCGCGATAGAATCACTGGGAGGAAAAGAGTACATCGTTTCTAGCAAGCCAAATAGCCCACATGATTTTTGCGTGGACCTATTTTCCCTGGAATTTTGCTTCCATCTCTCATTGACATGACTTTGGGGAACTGCAGGTGGATTCGAGTCTCCTTCTCAGATCGGGGTGGGTTGGGCTGAGCGAAGGTTGGGGGGGGCATGACAGGAGGACCGACGAGGCAGTAGGGGGGCGGTCGGCTGGCAGCTTGGCGGTGATGGGGAGCGTCGGGAGGTGGGCTGATGTGGTGCGTGGTGCGGTTGCGGAGGTGGGAAGACTGCTGGGGGCAGATGCAGAGGGCTAGCAGGTGGTCTCGTCGAGGAGGGTAGTGGTGGCTCCCCTGCGGCGGGCTGGGACTGAGATCGGTTCACGGCGGTGGCTACTGTCTCCGCAGTGACATGAGTCCCATTTCGTCGTGTGGGGGGACTCCTGGAGGTGTTTCAAGTGTGGGGCTTGCGGTCACCTGATAGCGGTGTGCATGGATGCTGTGATGTGTTTCTTTTGCAGAGGGGTGGGGCATCGCCAGAGAAGCTGCTCGATGTTGTGGCACGAGCCTGGGACGCGAATGCGGGAGAAGGAGCTTTAGTGGCGTAAAGATCCAGAAGCGGAGAGACAACCTTGCTTCTCCCTCCACAAGCAGTGGGCCCTTTGGAGGACGTCCAAGTAGGTGATTGCGTTGATTCGAGAGATTGGTTGCAGGCGACTATGGCGGACATTGGGCAATGAGTGGGCCCGTCTTTTGGAGGAGACGTGGTTCAACTTCAGGAGAGTGTTGTCTGTGCTAGGGGTCTCTCAACTAGGGTGATGACCAGCTTGCTGCGGCAGTTGCTGGGTAGTTTGGTGGTGTGGAGGTGTCCGTCCCTCCGGGATGATGCCTCACACGGGTGGTTTTATAAGATCTCGCCGCTGATAGGCGTGCCCCTTCGGGCGTGGGGTGTGCAATCGGTGGAGGCACTACCTGGAGGTTTCAGGGTGGTGATCTGCATCTTGAGTTCGGGCCTCTCTAAGGTGGAGGATGCTCATGTCATGGTGGAGTTCGTTGCGAGGGCAACTGCCATACCCTCAGAGCCACTGACGAAGATTAGCCGTGCATCCTTCTAGGTGGAGCTGAAGGAGTGCGTGCCTTTTGCGGCGAAGGGAGAGCCAAGCATCACCGCAAGGGAGGGTGTGTAGAAGAGGGGACATTGGCTTGACACTAAGGCGGATTCTTGTGTGAGGGAAACCTCTTACTGAGGAGCCACACATTTGGAGGCGGGGGAGACATCGTGGTATGTGACAAGCAAGGTTGCAGAAAGCGGTAGTCGGTACTTGGTCGGCGGGGTCACTGACTAAGGATTAATCGACAGTCGGACGACTAATAAGATTTAGTCAATCATTAGTCGGTTTTGAATTTTTTTAATTATTTTAAATATATAAATAATTTTTGTACATAGATTTGTACAATTTCTATACTTTTTTAATGAAAAGAAGATGTAATTGACTTTAAATATAATATTATTGCATATTAGAATAAGTTTGCTTTTATATTAACATAGATTTGTACATTTTCTATACATTCATAATGAAACAAAAGAAATAACTGACTTTAAATATAACGTGAAGCATATTAGAATAAGTTTGCTTTTAAAAAAGGCAACAAACTAAAAAAATATAAACTAGTCGGGCTGACCGACTAATGACCGACTAGGCCTAGTCAAGTCGGCTACCCCCCGACTCGACTAGTCGGCCTAGACAACCAACTTTTGCAAGCTTGGTGACAAGGAGAGCGAGCATGGCACCTAGCTCCTGTCATGGTTCTCTCCATTTCTATGGAGCAGTCTCCACAGTTTAGATCTGGCCGTTTGGTGCTACCTCTGGCGTCTGGAGGGTTCTCAGACCCTGTCTCTTTGGCCTGGTTGGGTGGGAGCAAGGCCGGCTCTGGGAGGGAGGCGGTGGGGGACCGTTTGGTGGAGGCGGACCATGGAGCATGGGGCGTGCTTCTCAGCTCGATGGAAGTGGAGTCGGTGGTTGGAGATTCTATGAGGTCCTAAAGGGACCTATCGCTGCGACCTATGCCCTCATGGAGATTTAGGAAGAGGTACCTGCGGCTCTCCTCCAATGTGAGCAGAAGAAAGTGAAGGATGACAGCGTTCGACACTTTGAATCGGGAGCGTGGCTCACGGGTTTCGACCTCGGGGGAGGAAGACCCGCTTGGGAGAAGAGGTCTGGCGGGGGAGGCTGCGGGGCACCGGTTGAGAGTAGCGGGGGCTAGTTGGGGTTGGTGTACCGATTATCATTCCAAAGACCCCCCATTTTATCTATTCCAAAAATATCGAGAATAAATAAAATAGGTAAAATAGATAAATTCCATCCACCTAAGTAAAGAACTGTTACGAATAATGAAGAAACTAATAAATTTAGGTATTTCTAGAACGTTATTCTCTTGAATCTCATTCAAAAAAGTTTTGGATTGCCGGGTATTGCACCAATTAGTAATCCAGGGTTCCAGACATTTATTAAATAATAGAGAAATCTACCAGGGCAAAAATACTATAGATGCAAGATAAGGAAAGGCATGCCCTATTGAACTACGTGAGTTTGGTGCCGCCATCGAGAATTGTACATGCTAGTTTATGAAGATCCTCTCATGGAATGTCAAAGGTGCAGGGAGAGTGGAGAAACGAATGGCGATCCGGGACCTGTGTACAGAGATGATGGCAGACATTGTGTTACTGCAGGAGATAATGATTTCTCAAGGTTTTGGCGAGTTATGTGGCTCGTTGGGAGGTTCTTGTCCGAGTGAATGGAGGGCGCTGGATGTCTTGCGGGCCTCAGGAGGCATGGCGGTGGGATGGAGCGGGGAAAGCTTTGATCTTGTGGAGGAAGTGAGCAGGGGGAGGCACTCTATCTCAGTCCTTTTGCAACGGAAGGAAGACGGAGTCCGACTGATGGTGACGAATGTGTATGTACCACAGACTGGCCCAACGATGTCCAAACTAACTGATGACTTGGATGTGCTCTGTGGGAGATACCCGGATGAGGTCTGGATTATTGGGGGGGGGATTTCAACGTGACGCTGCACCCAGAAGTGAGGCCTCGTATTCGCGGAGGTGTAGATACATGTTCGACGGTGTTGATGAGGTTCATTACTGAGGTGAGCTTGTAGATTTTTGATGCTGGTGGGAGTTGTTACACTTGGAGAAATGCTAGGTCGAGATCGTGGATTGATCGGTTCATGATATTCCCCAGAAGTGACGGGGTTGTTTCCTCTGGCGGATGTGCGGGCTCTGCGTCGGGCTCACTCCGATCACAACCCGATCGTGTGGTCCTTCGAGGAGGATGTGAGACCAAGGTCTTTCTTCTGATTTGAGCATTCATGGTTGCTGGAGGAGGGCTTCCGCGACATGGTGGTGGAGTTTTGGAGGAGCACACAATTGGAGGGGTCGACCTCAGTGGTTCTGGTTCGGAAGTTGGTCTTACTGCGGAATTGTTTAATTGAGTTCAAAAGATGCACCCATGAGAAGAGGCGGAGTGTGGGGGCCACGACGCAGGAGGTCATGTCTCGACTGGATGAAGTGGAGTGAACGAGGGAATTGTTGGTCCATGAGGTTGAGGAAAGGTGCGCCTGTTTGAACTCGGTGCGGTTGGAGGACAAAAAGGAGGTTGAGTGGAGGCAGAGGTCGAGGCAGAAGTGGCTGAGGGAGGGGGATAACGATACGTGCTTCTTCCATTCCATGGCCAATGACAGAAGACATCGCAATTACATTAGCAGCATTGAAGTGGGCGGGGTGCATACAACGAGAAATGCGGACATTGAGCGACAACTCAGGCCGCATTTCGTAGCAGCCTCCGGGAGATCTAGAGGAACGGGCTGGGGGTGGCATGGGCGAGGTGTGAGGTGTATCTGCACCCAGAATGCCGAGGGCTTGGTGGTGCCTATCATGGAGAATGAGGCCAGACGGGCTTTGTGGCAGTTGAATGCGGATAAGACATCGGGTCTCGATGTTTTCTCAGTGTGTTTCTTCAGAGCGTTCTGGGACTGTTTGAAGGAGGAGGTGGTTGCTGTGCTGCGAGAGTTCGAGGGAGGCAACCGGGGCTTTCTGCGCCTGAAAAAGGCGCTACTGTTTCCGCTACCCAAAAGGGAGGGATCCGTTTGTGTGGAGGATTTTAAGCCTATCACGTTGTCCAATACGATTTACCTACTCATTGCTAAGGTCCCAGCGAACCGGTTGGGGGGGGTGTTGGGGGGCATCATCTCGCCTGAGTAGACAACTTTTGTGCCCGACAGATAGATGGCAGACTCTTGGGTGCTGGCCTCGGAGTTGTTACTAGATTGGAAGAGGGAGAAACAAAAGGGGATCGTTTGGAAGGTAGATTTCTCTAAGGCCTATGACTGTTTTGATTGACGTTTCCTTTGGCGCACACTGCAAAAGAGAGGTTTCACTGACATATGGATTAGTTGGGTGAAGAGGTGCATCACAACGCTGTCATATTCAGTGTTTTTGAATGACAGACCAGAGAGGGTTTTTTCCAGCCACAACGGGAGTTGCGACAGGGGTGCCCATTGGCACCACTGCTCTTTGTGATTGTGGCTGATGCGGTGGCGGGTATGATGAGGCTGGCTACGGTAGACGGTTTCTGTGCTGGGTACATGAGAGGCAGTACCTTCGTCCCCATCTTGCAGTACACAGACGACACAATGCTTTTCATTGAACGGGACACAGAGCATGTGATGCATTATGTATATATTTGGGGAGGTCTCAGGCCTAAAGTTGAACATAGACAGTAAGGTGGCGGGTTGGAAGGCGAGAACACTCTCCGGGGGGGGGGAGCTAGTTCTCCTCAAGCATACTCTGTCCGCTATCCCAATTTTCTTTTTCTCCACTTGGTTGATGCCTGTGGCAGTGCGACTTCGCTGGAGAGACGGGAGGCAGGAAGAGGGGGGGGGGATCTGCACCTAGTAGACTGGGACACAATCACGTTGACGAAGAGGGAGGGAGGCATGGGGGTCCGCAGGTTGGACCTCATGAACAAGACCCTGCTGGCGAAATGGACCCTTAGAATCTGGGGAAGTTTGATGATCTGGTTTGTAAGGTGATGCGTAGCATCTATGGAGTCAATGGTTCGTGGAGAGCAAAGGCGTACAAATGATCGTCGTCGCTTTGGAGGGGGATGTCTTCTTTGTTACCGGAGTTGGGTGGTCTCGTGAGATCGGTGCTGGGTGATGGACATGGCTGGCTTCTGGAAGGACGATTGGTTCGGGCTGGGTCCTCTCAGTGAGAAGTACCCGCGTCTCTTCGCCATTGCAGGGGACAAGACCGCATTAGTGTATCAAAGCTGGTCGGCGGGATCTTAGTGCCCAATCTTCGCTGCTTCTTTTTCGAACCAGAGGTGCGATGAGCTTGTGGCCCTCTTGAGGGATTTGGCAGAGTTTGATGGCCCCGACAGGGGTAGGAACTATTTTGCTTGGAAGGAGGGGAGTTTTTCTATAAGGCATATTGGGCTTTCAGCAGGTCGCGCGGGACACAACAAGAGAAGGCCACTTGGGACTACAGAATTATTTGTGCTAGCAAAATTCCTATACGGATCAAGGTCTTCACGTGGGTAGTGAGGCGCGGGCGGCTGCTTTCTACTACGCAGGACGAGGCTGCTGGGTTACGGAGAGGTCCTTTGCGATAGATGCGGATTTGAGCAGGAGGATTCTGGACATCTATTTTTTTTGTTGTTGTACCTAGATCGTGGTTTGGGAGCAAGCGGCAAGGCCTTAAATGTCGGATTTCGGTTTCATTTCAGTGACTGATCGAAACGACATTTCCGTCATTTCGGTTGTTTTTTGAACTAAGGCCCCCAAATTTCGGCCGATATAGGGCATTTCGGTCAAATTTCGGTTACCTACCGAAATCGAAATTCGACCGAAATTCGGTCGAATTTCGGTGAAATTTGAGGCCATGACAACGGTCGTGTCTTGAATTCTTTCAATGGACAACGAGTGTATTGGAGTTCAATGAGAGAGGCTTGTGGGAGCTCTCCGGAGGACGCGACTGGTCCGTTTGCCGTACTCAGGACCATTTGGTGTGCAAGAAACTAAAAAATCTTATGTGAGAGGGTGTTGGGGCATTTTAGGGCACTGGTCAATTTGCGGCTAAACATGTATCTCATTTGTTTCTTTTGTAACTTATATTTACTAGTTTTCTAATTTAGTAGAATAAAGTTTCGGTGGGTTCCAATCTTGGGACTTCACCCTTGTCTTCTCAAAGAAAAATAAAAAAATCTCTCCTTGACATGCTTTCTCCAAAAAAAAGATTCCGTTCGCTATGTAAAGTTTCCCATGTCCATTGTCATGGTTTTCATCTCTTCTCTCTTGTTGATTATTCATCTCATTCTTGTTCTGCATCCTGCATCAAATATGATCTTCCTCAGTAGTGTTCTTGAAGGTGATTGGTAGTACATAAAGTCCTTTGGTCAATTTAGAGCATGTGGATATAAAAACTCCACAAGGAATTGGTGGATGACAATTGGAGTGACTCAAGTGAGTGGCGACTGGTGAGGGGAGAATGGTCCATGGGGGTATAGTGAGATGTTCACGGCCTGTCATAAAGCCTTCGGGATCCAAGGAGTCAGAAGTTGAAGGCTCAGTGAAGTTTCTTGGTTGGAGGCCTGTTAGAGTTACTCGAGAGGCGTCATCAAGGGAGGTCCGGTGGCTGGCAGCATATGTTGTTACAGATGTGGAGAGCTTGGACACCATGCCATTGTATGTCAAAACGCGGCTAAATGTCACATTTGCAGAGGTTTCGGTCATCGTCAGAATGTGTGCATAGTTAGAAGATATGGCACGCTTGGTAAACTGCATGTGAAGAAGGCTCTGGTAATGCATCAAACACTTCTATTGACGTTTGGCCTTGTTGCTGTTCTGATTGGGATACAACATTTGAAGAATGTGCATTTCATAGTGCAATTCTGGATATAAGAAAGAAAATTGGGTCCTCGTTCATGGGGGATGTGATACAACTGGAGCCATCGCTTGTGCGTGCGAGAGGCTTGTCAATGGATGAGGTTTATATGCTTTTGGGTATCGGAATGAAGAAAATGGAAGTCACGGTTTCTTCTGGCAGATGCCAACTCTCTAGGATGACACATCATATATCATGCTTTACAAGGTCTTGTTGTTGCATGGTATCCTTCTGAGAGCACAAGATTGGAGTTCGTTGTAGAAGTTGCTCTCTTTATATGGAAAGCTCATCTCCATCCTCTCCGATGGGTTGATTAAAGGGTCTGGGAATTACGTGGTTGTTGAGGCATCGACTAGAGTTTCTCCATTTCCCTCATGTTTGCTGATCTCAATTGGGAGAGCCTCATTCTGTGTTGTTGTGGAGGAGCGAGTGGAAGCTAGTGTGGAGCCTGTCAGGAGCAACGATGTCAGGGCGGCGATGACGAAGGCGGAAGTTGGAATGTTGTGTCAATTCTTCTTACAGAGGCTAATGTTATTGGGTCGGGTGTCTTGGGTCATCCCGATCGTGGTTGTACTGTATTTGAGGTGACCGGATCCTCCTCACTTAGGAGTCAAAGGTGCCCAGATTCGATGTTTTCTATGATGGACCCATTCACTTCGGATCCGGATGTGGACCCGTTGGAACATGCTGCAGTGGCTCCGAATCTCCTTGGGGTGATGGATCCAAATCTAGAGCTTATGTTGCCGATGGTCTTTCATCATCATGATGTAGGAACCCCCACTTAGGCTTTTGTTGCACATACGAAACTGCATCTACTTGGCCACTTGGTGGGCTTAGTTGAGCTCGACAGAGGGGTTGATGTGCCGACGGTATGTGTGCAGGTCAGGAGATGGCATGATTGGTGGGTTAACATGCACTACGCAAGCATTTAGTGGTGCCGCTAGTCAATGTTATGGGATATTTACCCCTAAATCTTGGGTAATATGGCTGTTTTGGGGGTGGGTTGTGGGGAATTGAATTCTTACGCTCTTGTCCTCACGAAAGAATGTCGATCAGGTTGCTGTGAAGGTAGAAGATAGGCTTATGTGGATGTACTCTTTCAAGGGAAAACAAAAGTGCAAGGTGATCCTTATGGTGGCCGAAATTGTAGAGCTCACGCATAATTCCACTACAAGAGTTGTAGAGCTTCAATGGAGCATTCACTTGGAAGTTGCGAACTTCAAGGCCTTGGAGGAGTGTGTGGGCATTATACCATCGCTGGGGGCTGGCCAGGTGTTTTAATGAATGTGCTGAGTTGGAATGTAAGGAGCCTATGGAAGGGGGAAAAGAGGAGTGCTCTTCGTGAGCTTATCTCGAGGTCCGAGGCAAGTATTGTAATGCTTCAGGAAACTAAAATATGCAAGAGAAAGAATCTATATGGAGAGACTTGGGTGGTTCATTGGACATGGAATTCTGTTTTGTTGCTATAGATGTGGCGGTTTGGGGCTTAGCTGTCAATTGGAAGGTGGACTCATTACTTTGCAAGGGACTTGAGCTTTATGATTGTCATGCTCTTACAATGTAGTTGAGAACTATATTATTTTTTTCTTGTTTTTATGCATTCTCTTTTATTTTCCATATCTAGTATACAATTTGCCGAACATGTTTCTCCTCTTAGATAAGAGAACCCTAGGGCATCATTATCAGTAAAGTCATTATTTTATTTCCACATGGTATCTGAGTGACAATCTTAGACCAGAGTTCTTGTACCCCGTGCCCTTACCCCACCCGTTTCTTTTGCACGCTCTAAAGCAACACCTCGGTTGGTGGGAATGGTTGTATGAGTCTACAAATATAACCAATCCCCTACATGTTCGTGTAGACTCATTCGGATCGGTGTACAAGACAAGTTGAGTTCCGTTTCAACTTTATTATCATCACGTCAGACAACAAGGGTGATGTTTTTTCTTCGTCTGGTGCCTTCAAGGGCATGCCACCTATTGTGAAGGCAAATAGGACTGTTGGGAATGTTTCATGGAAGCAGGATGATGTGTTTGCATGTATTTAGCTCTTCGGGACTCGTCACTGAGATAATAAATGATATTGTAAATTAGTCCACTGCCAAGGCCATGTGAGATATCCTCACAACCACATATGGACAAACGAAGAATGAGATTAAGATCCTTCAGTTGCAGTATGACATTTTCACAATTGTTAGAATACTTCGATGATCCATTCCATAGAGCCCTCGGGTCTCTTATATAGGGAGAGAGCCCTTGGGTAAATTACATGAGAAGTACATAAAGAAATAGAAATAACATGAAAGACTATCAACTATCTCTACACTCCCCCTCAAGATGGAGCATAGATATCTATCATGCTCAGCTTGGAAGAACATCTCTGGAAAGGTCCTCTGAGCAATGGCTTAGTAAATATGTCCGCTGTCTGGTCCTCTGAACTGATGTGAGACGTGGAGATGAAGCCCTTCTGAATCATGTCCCTAGTGTAATGACAATCCACCTCTATGTGTTTGGTTCTCTCATGGAAGGCTGGATTGTTGGCAATAAATAATGCTGCCTGATTATCACATTGAAGGTTCATAGGCAAGGGAACATCAACATTCAGATCTTCTAAGACTGCTTTAACCCACATCATTTCTGTGCTTGCCTATGCCATGGCTCTGTACTCGGATTCGGCACTGGATCTTGCCACAACAGTCTGCTTCTTGCTTTTCCAAGAGACTAAAGAGCTTCCTATGAAGATAGCAAATCCAGAAGTAGACTTACGATCCCTTGGACATCCTGCGTAATCTGCATCTGCACAAGCTGAAATAGACAGATCTGTCCCTTTCTTGAATAGCAACCCTGTGCCTGGGGAAGACTTCAGATATCTCAATATCATGTACAAGGCATCCATATGTAGAAAGATAGAAACAGGAGGAACCATATGGAAACCGAACACAACTAGTTGAAAACCGATGGATGACCGAAACATGGGAGAGTGCCACCGAACAGAGAGAGAGTGCCACCGAACTGTGAGTGGGAGTTTCCGTTCGGAGGGAGGGAGGCTCCGTAGCAGGGGGGTTTGGGTTCCGAAGCAGGGGGTAACTCGTCGTCCTCGTGATGATCGAGGATCTTCTTTCGGTGACACTCGTCACGCGGACAAGCATAGGTATGAAGACCCGGGAAAGGAATGGAAGACGGTCTCTCACTCGAAGCTGGGCAAACGGTGCTTCCGCTGCGGGGTCCGAGGCCATTTGGCGTCTGCATGCAGCATTCCTCCGCGCTGCTTTCGGTGTGGGAAACTCGGCCACCGCTCCTCTTCCTGCCGCTCGGGGGCCATGGATACGCATCCACATTCTATATCGTTTCGCGCGGGGGCCTCACACCGAGGTCGCCCCTCCTCCGCTCGCTTGGACTCCCGGTCCTTCGCTCAGGTCGTGGCTGGGACTCGTGAGGATCTCAAGGGTAAGTCCGCTGTACCTCCTCCTTCGTTCCCCCAGGCCGCTTCTCGGCTTTCTCGCACTCCCGAAAGAATGGCCCCTCGTCCTCGCCTCCATCTGCCGGCCTCGGGTCGCCGTCTTTCTCCTGCGGCGGGGCGTGAGGAAGGCGGACCCTCCGGGCTGAGGGAATCGGGAAGGTATCATTCCAAGGCGGTCGACGTTAAGCTTACGATGGCGATTGGTGTGCTTCAACGCCGGGGTATTGATCCTGAGACGGTTCGTTCTGATATTCTCTCTATCCTGGGCGATACCTTTACGGGGGACCTTCTCTTCCTCGATAACTTTCGTTGCTGTGCTAGAGGCCTCTCCCCGGATCAACGGGAGCTCCTCTTTCTCCGTGTTGATGCTTCTTTGGTCAAGTGGAGGCGACCGAGGGTTGCGGATGGGGCGGCCTTGGGCACTGAGCGATGCGTGGTGGAGGTACGCGGCGTCCCTTTTCTCTCACGCTCCGCTAATTGTCTCTCGAAGATTATCGGTAACTGGGGTCAGGTAGTGTCGGTACTGGACGACGGCCTGACGCCCGGCTCCGACTGGGCTTGCACGAGGATACTGGTGGAATGCTCCTCTACCTTGTGCCTCTCCATGAGGGGCAAGGCTCTTTTCGAGAAGCTCTCCATCGGCAAATGGTGTTTCAAGCTGGAATTCTTCTTCCCGACGCCGGACGATCCTCCTCAGCCTCCTCCTTCCTCCGGTAACGGCGTTTCGACCGTTCATGCACCCGGCGGTTCATCTTCCTCTGGCCACGTGGCATACTGCAGTGATATTACCCAAGCGCCGCAGATGCATGTTTCACATTATGATATGTCGGCTGGGATACACTTTTCTTGGGAAGCGGGAAGGTCACCCCCGCACGAGCATGGGAGCCTGTTCGAGATCGATTCTATTCAGAGTATTTGTTCTGTTATTCCCGATCCTCTGGACCACGGGGTGGTCCCTTCCTATTCGATGGCGGTTCCTATTCCGACATCCGGGTCGGACCTTGTTAGCATTCCATGCAATACTCGGGTGGCGTTTGACCCGAATATCTCCGACGATCCTTTATTCTGCTACTCGGACTATCCGTGCCCTAGCCCGCTTACTTCTATACCCTATTGCCAGACGCTCTCGTCCGATCATCAACACTCAACCGCTTCGACGGCTATTCTCATCTCGATGGATTCGGTATCCTCGGGGGATGCCTCCCCTCTCATGGCTGGTATGTTTCCTCTCAGTGGTGCTATGCCTTCTTTCACTAATCGAAGCTCTATGTTTGATGGCGACGCTATGGCCTCCTCTTCCAATATTCCTTCGACGTCCCCGCCTTGCTTCGCCTCTTCCTGGAGCTCTTGGAACGACTTTTGTGCGTCACCGGCGAGATATGGACTCGTTTATTCTCGACGTCTGGACTTGCTACCTCTTGATCCCATCTCGCCGATTCGCGAGGCTGTTGCAGAAGCGGCTGGGCTTCGCTGGGCTGGCCAGCATCGTCCCCAGTTGTAGTCGCTGTCGGCTGTTTACTTTTGTTGTTTTTTGGGGCCAAATTTTTGTAATTTTAATGAAGATACTATCTTGGAACGTTCGTGGATTGGGAGACCCGATTCGTCGTCAGGCCTTGGGCTCGCGCGTTCGCGATTGGGAGTGCGATGTTGTTTTTATTCAGGAAACTAAGCTTGCGGGAATCGACGACAACATGTGGAAATCGCTTGGGGCTGGACCGGTTGATGCGTTTTACTCTTTGGATGCGGTTGGCGCCTCTGGTGGCGCTATTATTGCTTGGCGCTCTTCAAGATTCTCGTTCGTTTGTGCCCGATTGGGACGCCACTCTATCACTGTTACACTTCTTCATGTGGACTCGAATACTTCTTTGGCTTTTTCATGCGTATATGCGCCGCTTTGTCACCTCGAACGGCGATTCTTATGGGAGGATTTGAATGCTGATGCTGTGGCCCTCGGAAGCATCCCATGGATTGTGGGGGGGGATTTTAATGTCACTCTTCTCGCTTGCGACCCGCCCTCGTGGTAGAGGGGGTCGGGATCCCGGCTCGACTGATTTTTGATTTCATCCACGGCTTGGCTCTCGAGAGATTTGGTGGCAAATGATATTTCTTTCACTTGGCGCAACTCTTCTTCTCGTTCTCAGTCTTGACAGATTTTTTGCTAATAATGGCTGGATGGAAGCCTTCCCTCTGTGCTCCGTTTCTTCTAGGCCGCGATCCTTCTCCGATCACTCTCCCATTGTTTGGGAGGCTGACGAAACCTTCCGTCCCCATGGTATTTTCCGTTATGAGAGGAGCTGGCTACTGGAATCAGACTTTAAGGATTTGGTCCGCAATCATTGGTCTCAGCTCTCATTCCCCGGTCATGCGGCTCGTCGCTTTGATCTTAAGCTATCCTCGCTTCGTCGTGCCCTCGCAGCTTACAAAGTCTCCACCCGCCAGGCTAGGCTTTTGGCTCGGAACAACGCGGAGGAAATCATTATTCGGCCTTGATCGTTTGGAGAACGATAGGGATCTCTCTCCTCCTGAATTATCGGAGCGATCCTCGGCTTCTTCTGTAATCTTGGAGGACGACAGGAAGAAGGCGATTGAGTGGAGACAACGCTCTCGTATTCGTTGGCTTAAGAGCGGAGACGCTAACACTGCTTTCTTCCACCGGATCGCCAGTGCTCGCAAGCGTGCTAATCGTATTTCCTCCATTGATATTGGGGGCGTCTCTGTCCAGGGCTCTCGTGAAATCGGCCCCGCATTGGTTGATCACTTCAAGAACTTCTTCGATCGCCAGCCCTCCTCCCCCTGGCGCTGGTCTGCCTTTGGGATCCCCTCTCTAGACTCCGCGGATGCAAATATCTTAACTCGGCCTTTCACTCTTGAGGAGCTTAAGAGGGCGACTTGGGACCTTAACGCCGACGCTTCCCCTGGCCCCGACGGCTTCCCTATCTCGTTTTATAGGGACTTCTGGGATGTGATCTCTAATGATGTTTTTGAAGTCGCACTCGAATTTTGCAATGGAAATCGGGGGTTCGACAGGATTAACAGGGCCAACATGGTTCTTATTCCTAAATCTCATGGGGCGTCTCGTATCGAGGATTTTCGTCCTATTGCTATTTCTAACGGGATCTACTTGATCATTGCAAAGGCTTTGGCTATTCGACTTGCTCCCCTCCTGGACTCTCTTATATCTCCCGCTCAGGCCGCTTTTATCCGGGGGGAGAAACATCTCCGATTGTTACGCGCTGGCGTCTGCAATCATTGACGGTTGGCATAGAAATGGCACGAAGGGGATTCTATGGAAAATAGACTTTGCCAAGGCCTACGACTCTTTGGACTGGCGCTTCCTTTGGAGGGTTTTAAAAGCTCGGGGTTTCCCCCCGCTGTGGATCTCATGGGTTAGACGATGCGTTACTACTGTGTCTTTCTCCCTCTCTATTAATGGCCGATTGACCGGGGGTCTTTTTCAGCCTCGGAGAGGGGTTCGGCAGGGCTGCCCCCTCGCCCCTCTCCTCTTCGTTCTGGCAACTGATGTTATGCCACGCATGATCCATGGTGTGGTTAATGCTGGCTTTACTCGCGGCTGTGTCTTGGATAACCTTCATATCCCTCTAATTCAATTCACGGATGACACCCTTTGTTTTATTGAGGGAGGCCGGTCCCAGGCATTGGGGATGGTCACTACGATTCAACTTTTTTGCGAAATCTCGGGACTCAGCATCAATGGCGCTAAATCAAAAGTGGTGCCTTTTGGCTTATCGGCTCTTGAGGCCGGGGAATGCTCCTCTCTTTTGGGGGCTTCCCTCGGGGAGCTCCCGCTTGACTACCTGGGTCTGCCTCTTTCTCTTGGCCGGCCGCGCTTGCGGGACTATCAGTGGGTAATTGAAAAGGTGGAAGGCAGATTGGGGTTGGCGTTCGTCTATGCTCTCCAAAGGCGGTCGATTAGTGCTTATCAAATCGGTCCTCTCGGCTATCCCCATCTATTTCTTCTCGGCTCGCGGATTGCCCAAGGGAATTCGCCTCCGCCTGGAGAAAGCAATGAGGCGTTTTATGTGGGGCAAGAATGGTTCTGACAGAAGAGGCTTGCACTTAGTTGGGTGGGACGACATCTCTAGGCCGAAAAGCGACGGGGGTCTTGGCGTTAGGCGCTTGGAGGTGGTTCGTGATGCTTGGCTCCTCAAGTGGCGATGAGGCTTCTTGGCCGGGACGAGAGTTTCTTCTTGCAGTGTCTACGCGTTGCCGCTGGACATGCCTTTGTAACCGTATTTGGCGGCCACTCCCTGAGTCCCTCCCATCCTTTCTGGCGCGATGTCCTGTCTGTTTTCAACTCTAAACGCTCCCTGATTGCTCCGGTTATTGGCGATGGGAGATCTTTTCGATTCTGGACTGTGGATTGGTCCGGGAAGGGCATTCTTAAGAATCTTTTCCCTCGTCTCTACGCGATGGCCGGGGATAAGCTCGCTTCTGTGGCCTCTTGCTGGGCCGATGGCGTCTGGTGCCCTATTTTATTGGGCACGCTATCCGACCAGCGCCTCACTGACTTCACTGTTTTGATGACTCTTCTTGCGGACGCTTCTTCGCCTTCTTCGGGCCGTGATCATTTTGTTTGGTTGGACGGGACCTTCTCCTCTCGCAAGGCTTATCTCTCTGTTCTCCCCCCTGTTTTGATTGCGGATGCATCTCTCATTCACCACTGCAAGCTCATTTGGGACCTCAAGATTCCGGAGAGGATTGGCGTTTTCCTTTGGACTCTCAGACGCGGAAGACTTCTTACGCGTGACCGATGCGCCACCTTATTCCAGAATACCTCATCTTCCTGTGGTTTGTGCGGTCTCGACATTGAAACCTCCAGCCACCTCTTCTTGCTCTGTCCTTTCGTGCAGGCCATCTGGGATGGCGTGGAATGGGTGAATCGCTCCTCCATGCTTGATTTCTGGGAGAGCCTTGCTGCTGCTTCGTCTCGCCCTAGATCGGTTAGAATTGTCCCCATTGCGCGTATTTGGAGCATTTGGCTGGGAAGAAACAACTTGATTTTTTCGGGACAGCGTTTCTATAAGGAAAATATATGTATCGCTGCAAATAACTTCTGTACGGACTGGCTAGCCATGTAACGTTTTTCTTTTTGGGTGGCTGATGGTATCTCTTGTACCATCAACCTTGACCTGCGTTATTTTGCCCGCTGTAAGTATTTTCTACCTTCATTATTAATAAATTGGGGCGAACACATATGAGTGTATCCCCCTTTTTTGAGTGTAAAAAAAAAGGCATCCATATGTACTTGCCTCGGTTGCTCCATGAATTGACTCACCCGGTTTACTGCAAGAGCAATATCCGATCGAGTTATAGTGATATATAAGAGCTTACCCACCATTTCTCTGTACCTTCTCTTGTCCACCTCTTCAGTATCATCATCATACAGCTTCATACTCGGGTCCATAGGTGTACTTGAAGGTCTGCATCCAGTCATCCCTGTTTCAACAAGCAAATCTGTGACATATTTTCTTTGAGTCATCACCATTCCTTGTGCATTTCTTGCAAATTCTATCCCCAGAAAATATCGTATTGTGCCTAGATCCTTTGTAATGAACTGGCTGCCCAACATAGACTTGGTTATCTCAACCCCCTGTGCATCATCTCCAGTAACCAATATGTCATCAACATGTACCATAACAACAATGGTACCTCTCGGGGTCTTCCGGACGAACAGTGAGTGGTCCGCATTTGATCTTCTGAACCCCTGTCGGTCAATAAGCTGGGAGAGCTTTTGGAACCATGCTCGAGGACTCTGTTTAAGGCCATAGATAGCCTTATGAAGTCTGCACACCTTCTGAGACTCCCCCTCAGCAGCAAACCCGGGTGGCTGCTGCATGTAGACTTCCTCCTGTAGATCACCATACAGAAAGCATTCTTAACATCAAGTTGGAATATAGCCCAGTCACGTACCACTGCAACTGATAGAAGGATGCGAAGGGTAGAGTGTCTCGCCACCGGTGAGAAGGTATCCAAATAATCTACACCATATGTCTGGGTAAATCCCCGTGCAACGAGCCTGGCCTTGTATCTGTCTAGACGGCCATCCGCATGATATTTCACTGTAAAAACCCACTTGCAACTTACTACTGAGGCACCTGGAGGAATGGGGACAAGAGACCAAGTTCCCCTAGATTGCAAAGCACGCATTTCCTCTTCCATTGCAAGACGCCAGCAGTCAACCTTCATAGCATCCTGATAGGTCCGTGGGATCTCAACTGACGATACAACAGCTGCAAACTTCTGAAAATCCCCAGTGAGTTTATGAAAGGAGACATGAGAGGCAAGGGGATACGTGGCACACTGTCTGCGCTGCTTCCTATGAGCAATGGGCCGATCCAAATCATCCAAGACTGTGCTGACCGGTTGCTCCTCCTCCTGCAGTAAAGATTCCTGCACAGGTGCATTATCTAAGCCATCGTTAGTGTTAATTTCAGAACAAACCTGAGGCGTGGTGGATGGTTGACTTGTAGCTTGAGCAGGGCCTGTTCGCCTCGTATAGAACTTAGTGAAAGGGACAACTGGAGGAGGAGGTGGTGGTGGTGGTGGTAGTGTTGGTGGAGTAGAGGATTGACCCAGGCTTGGCGGTGGTGGGACAAAGACATTGGAATCTGGAGAAGTGGAGGAGGCCAATCTGTCACCCGCAGGTGAGAAATACATGACAGGTTCGAAAAAGGTAACATCTGCACTTACATAGTACTTGTCATGGAGAGGATCATAGCATCGGTATCCTTTCTGTGTCCTAGAGTAACCCACAAAAACACACTTGATAGCCCTAGGAGAGAGCTTATCAAGTCCTGGAGATAAGCGGTGAACAAACGCAACAGTGCCGAAGACCCGAGGTGTAAGTGCAAACAAATCTCTGTCTGGAAAAAGAACAGAGATTGGGGACTTTTCCCCAAGAACAGTTGTAGGCATTCGGTTGACTAGGTAACACGCTGTAAGTATAGCATCTCCCCAAAAAGATAATGGAGCACAACTTTGAATGAGTAATGTGCGAGCAATATCAAGAAAATGTCGATGTTTTCGTTCCGCAACCCCATTTTGTTGTGAGGTGTAAGCACATGTGGTTTGATGAACAATGCCTTTTGAAGAAAGAAAGGTAGCAAGAGAGCGAGTGCAGAACTCCAATGCATTATCAGTTCGAACATACTTAACAGTAGAAGAGAAAACATTTTGAATTTCATTAATAAGATTTTGGATAACACTTCGTGCTTCAGATTTATTTTTAAGAAGAAACGTCCAGGACACACGAGAGAAATCATCAACCACTACTAAATAGAACCTGTGGCCCTGATGATCTGAGACACGACTTGGACCCCAAATGTCTACATGAAGTAATTCAAACGGGGAGCGACTGCTCCGACTCTGACGACCTGGGAAGCTAGATCTATGGTGCTTCCCTAACTGACATGCTTCACAACGAAAGGAGGAACTCGGAGAGATCTGAGGCAGTAGGTGATGCATCTTCTGTAGGGGCAGATGACCAAACCGAATATGCCAGGTGTACGGAGATACAGCGCCTTGGGAATGCAGTGAGACGCCAGCGTAGGAGTTACGGACTAGACGATAGAGGCCATTGTGCTCAGAACCACAACCAATCACCCTGCCCGTCAGTATGTCCTGAAAAATAACAGACGATGGATCAAAAATGGCACGACAGTGCAAATCACGTGTAATCTGACTAATGGATAAGAGATTCATAGAGAATTCTGGAGCATGTAGGACATTCTGTAAGTGCATAGAAGGTAGCAAAGCCGTCTCCCCCTGACCGATGATAGGAGAATGAGTGCCATCAGCTATGAGTACAGATCGACCCGGCTGTACAGCTCTGTAGGACTGCAGAATATCTTTCTCATGGCATAGATGATGGGTAGCTCCAGAGTCTACAATCCATCCTGTGAGATCATGACAATGAGGTGAGACTGAAGGACTACATGAGGCACTGGCAGAGGCGGATGTACTAGCTGACGCCGAGGCTGCAACATCAGAAACTTCAGTACTTTCTGGCGACGATTGTGGCATGATATCACGAAGTCGTGCCACCAACTCTTCGAACCTGTGGTCTGTAGCAGGAGCTGAAGGACCCTGAACATGATCCGCGACACGTGCAGAAGGAGGGAAGCCGTGCTTGGAATAGCACGTATCCTCCGAGTGACCAGTACGGCGGCAGAATGAACACGTGGAACGTATGCGACCTCCGCGACCACGTCCACCACTTCCTCTTCCACGAAATGAGGACGAACCACCACGTCCCCTGGAAACTGCCATTGCTGACGGAGTCGCAGTCGCTGTATTGGACGGAACAGGTACACGACTGAGCCTCCTGTATACCTCTTCCATCGGTGGGATGGTGGCATCTGCTAGGATCTGAGCGCGTGCTGCCTCGTACGCGGGGTCTAGGGCAGCGAGCAATACGCCAACCATAGTGGCGTTGCGGAACGTCTTCTGCTGTTCCGGCGTGGCTGTAAGCGGAATGGTGCTATAGAGCTTCTCAAACATGCCACGAAGCGACGTGTACAGGGAATGAAGAGGCTTCCCATTCTGCTTCGTGGTAAATATATCATGCTGCAACTGGAGCATCTTCGTCTCATTGCGGACCTGAGAGTACGTCATAGACAAAATATCCCACATCGCCTTAGCGGTGGGCTGGTGAAGGACATCATTCGCTATCTCCGTCGTGAGCGTACCTGAGAGCCATACCTTGGCGTACGCATCATCAGCCTCCCATGAGGCATAGATCCCTGTCTTCTTCGGTGGTTCATCCTCGGTAAGAATATGCTTCTTACCGCACGACTTCATGAGACTGAGGAACTGCATCGCCCACAGTTCGTAGTTGGTCCCGTCCATCTTGACGATTGGTGCCGAACCTTTGAAGGCACCTATGGCGGGCATATCGATCTTCTGATCTGACATAATGCCGGAGAAGAATAACTACTGATAGACCAAGAAAACTGTCTACCAAGACCTTGTAGGATTCAAGTGCATAGGTAGACGATTATGCACTTGAATCGAACATGACGCCGAGTCCGACGAACGCGGCACACCTGCAACGAGTAGAGGCTTTTAGAGCCTCTACTTGACAAAGACGGCCCGGCAGGGGCTGGCGGCGGTGGAGGGGGCCCGGCGAAGAAGAGAAGGCGGCGGCGGGAGGCTTGGAGCCCGGGGGGTGGGCGTCGAAACCCTAGAGAAGGGGGGGGGGCGGCGGTGGAAAACCCTAGGTTAGGGTCATGGCTCTGATACCATGTTAGAATACTTCGATGATCCATTCCATAGAGCCCTCGGGTCTCTTATATAGGGAGAGAGCCCTTGGGTAAATTACATGAGAAGTACATAAAGAAATAGAAATAACATGAAAGACTATCAACTATCTCTACAACAATCAAATAGAATGGTCATCCTCTACACACCTTCTATTCCTCGCTTCGTGGCATGTTCGAGAAGCTTCACAACTGCTTACCATTGACTGCATCTACTTAGTAACTGATGGCGGACATGAACACCACAATGGTTGGAGTTTTTCTGGCTACTCCACCCTAAGTATGATGCATCGCACACCGAACTTCTCATGGTTGCGGCTATTCCTCCCAGCTTCTCATGGTTGCGGCTATTCCTCCTTTGGAGGAAGCTTATAGCCGTTTTAGCAGGATCATAATCCCATCCGCTGCCACTACACGCCTCCTTTGCGATGGTTGCATCTTGCAGCTTGGGAGGTACTTCTAAATTTCGATGGTGTGGACCCCGTGGCAGAGGAGGCAGATGTCAGCGTGGTCCATGTACTTATTATCATCATCCTGGACATTCTGAGGAGATATGCTATCAGAAGCACGGATACCTTACGTCTGCCCGTTTGGTTGAGCAGGCTAAGCCTACTGCCACTTCTGCTCCAACTACATATAAGAGATTAAAGGTTATTGTCTCACGTCTGAGGAAGATAGCGACTCCTGATGCTGACACGACTAGCGCACTTATAGGTTCGTCTGATATTGAGCCGCTATCAGAACCTCTTCTAGCTCATCAGGTATAGCCTATGCCCTTACTAGATATCACATGACAAGACATATATGACAGAGTGGATCGTGAATTCTGGTGCATCCCACCATTTGTGTAGGGACATGGCTCAATTTACTTCTTACAAAAATGTTCCTCCAGGTAGATCAATTGACATTACAGATGGGACTCATTTTCCCGTCGCATTTGTCTTCATGATGATATAGTCACATGATTTCACTTTGGGGTGAGTGAAAGATTTGTCCCTGGGTATAGGACATGACATGATGAGGTATGTTTGACGCTGTTTATTCATTTGCAGAATGTGCTACATGAAATAGATTTTTCAATAAAATTATTATGTATTAGTCAAATCACTAAGGACGTGCATTGTTGTGCTATTTTTGACCCCTCTTCTCTTATGTTTTAGGACATATTCACCAGATTCGATGTGGCCATGATCAAGAGGGTTTCTATAGACTAGTGCAGTCTCTTTTTGCTGGTGCTTCCTCCATTCTTATTGGATCAGTTTCTCTAGGAAGCGGAGGTGTACTTGTGCTTCGTATCCTTTCACTGCTCATGTTTCTTTGGATCGCTTTTCAGAGGATTTCAAGAGGTTTGTTTGTTTTTTTTACGCTCAAAAAAGGGGGATACACTCGATGGTGTTCACCCCAATGTATTAAAAAGAAACCGTAAGAGTAATTACAGAAGAGAAGAAAAGTTCAAACCAGAAACAACACCCGGGGGGCAACCGAGAAGAAGTACCCCCCGCAAGAAACAAATCCTGGTCTACCCAGAAGACCAATCAACCACAAGACGCGTCGCAAGAATAGAAATATTTCCCTGTAGAAACGCTGGCTTGCGAAAAGGGCGTCATTCCTCCCCAGCCAGATGCTCCACAAGCGTGCAATCGGATCCAGCAGATCCCTCCTAGGCCTGCCCCTGGAAGTCACCAAGCTCTCACAGAAGGAAGCAAAGGTCGCGATATTGATCCAACCAAGGTCGTCCCAAAGAGCACGAACACACCCACATTCGAAGAAAAGGTGCTCAATGGTTTCCCGCTCCGTGTCGCACAACCCGCAATTGGACCCAACATTGGGAAACAAAGTTGCACAACGATCACGAGTTAGGAGTCTCCCTCTGCGAAGAAGCCACATGAATATGCCAATGCGCTCAGGTAGCTTGAGCCCCCAAAAGAATCTACAATCGTGCACAAGATCAGCGTCATCCCCCGCAGTGCTAGGAACAAGAGCCAAGTATGCCTTCCTCGTAGAGAAGGAGCCATCCTTCCAAGCCCAATGGTCCCGGCCATCAGAGGGCTTGCTAACATCCGCAAGCGTAGCCATCAAGGAGATGAAGTCGTCCAATCGCTGATCCAAAAAATTCGCAGTAATCCTAGGGCACCAGCAACCCTCGTCCCAGCAAGAGTCCACGGAAGCGTCTTTGTCGTCCACCAAAGCGTATAAACGAGGGAACATATCCTTGAAAACACCCCTCCCCGGCCAATCATCGGTCCAAAAATGAAACGAGTTCCCCTTGCCCAACATAGGTTTAAAAAGGGAGCGGTTACGATTAAAAACATTTATCACCCCACGCCAAAAAGTAGAAATTTGAGCGGGGGAGCTCCCCCGAGTGACGGTCATCACCTCCACCCCCAACGTCTCCCTCAGGATATTCAACATGAAGTTATCCTCACTACCCCAAACCCGTGCAGCCCATTTTAACAAAAGTGCTTCATTAACCACGTCTACCCGCCTCACTCCCAAGCCCCCCACCCGCTTGGGCCTCGTAACATCACCCCACCCCACCAAATGCACCCCCTTCTCCCCTCCCCCTTCCTTCCCCATAAGAAACCCCACATACATTTCTCCAACCGCACCCGAATCCCCTTAGGCATACCACGTACCGATAAGAAGTAAATTGGTATTGAGGATAATACCGCTTTGAGAAGAACCAGCCGCCCGCCCCTGGATAAAAGAGACGCACGCCACCCGGTCAGGCGAGCCTCCATCTTTTCCACCACCACCTTCCAATCTCGAATCCGAGCGCGGCCCATAGCCAAAGGCATGCCAAGATAATCAAGTGGGAGCCCTCCAGGGGAGGAGCCCAGCAGCCGGCCGCACTCCAAGACCTCCGCCTGCGGCATAGCAAATGGAACCACCTTAGACTTAGACCCATTGATCAATAGGACCGAGACCTCGCTGAAAAGATGAAGGGTATTAGCCATACCGGAGACCTTGGAGGGACCACCCTCGATAAAGCAAATAGTGTCGTCAGCGAACTGAATAAGGGGAACATGAAAGTCCCTAATAGAGCAACCACGGGTGAGACCTGCCGCAGCCACACCATCAATCATACGAGGCAAGACATCAACTGCCAACACAAATAGGAGGGGAGCGAGGGGACACCCCTGCCGCACCCCCTCCTCGGTTGAAAGAGGCCCCCGACCGGGCAACCATTGAGAAGAACGGAAAGGGAGACCGTGGTCACACAACGCCGCACCCAAGAGATCCAAGCCTCCGGGATCCCCCTCCGCCTCAGAACCGACCACAGGAAGCGCCAATCAAGGCAGTCGTAGGCCTTAGCAAAATCGATCTTCCAAAGAATCCCCTTCGTAGAAGTCTTCCTCCAAGCCTCGATCAACTCGGAAGCCACCACAAAGCAATCAGTAATTTGCCGCCCACGAACAAATGCAACCTGTGAAGGCGAAATCAGCGAGTCGAGAAGGGGAGCCAGCCTCTTGGCCAAGACCTTAGCAATTATCAAATAGATCCCATTGGAAATATATATTGGACGAAAGTCCTCGATGCGATTGGCCGAAGGGGACTTTAGAATCAAAACAATAAGGGCCCTGTTAATTTTGTCAAATCCACGATTACCATCACAAAATTCACGAGCAACCTCCAGAACATCATCAGCAACCACATCCCAGAAGTCGCGGTAGAATGCCATCGGGAACCCATCAGGTCCCGGGGAAGCGTCCGCGTTGAGGTCCCAGACGACCTCCTTGAGCTCAGCCATGGAGAACGGTCTAATCAGGGCCACCGCATCCGACAATAAGAGAGCGGGAGCCCCCCGGCCAAACCACCGCCACGAGCGCTGCACCTGGCGCCCAAAAGCGACCTTGAAATGAGCCCCCAAAGCATCGCCCAAATCCTTCTCCCCATGAATGAGGGAGCCATTGACCATGAGAGAATGAATAGAATTGTAGCGCCTTCTACCACTGGCCACTCGGTGAAAGAACGCAGTATTCGCATCGCCTTCCTTACTCCACCGCAACCGCGATCGCTGACGCCATTCAATGCTCCTCTTCTTGTCCTCCGCTCTGACCAAATCAGCGGCAGCAGCACGCTCAAGCAGCTCCTCCGGGAGCAAGTCTCTACCGTTCTCCACACGATCCAACCGCAAAATAACGTCATCCGCCGCCTTCCGAGCCACTACACGGGCCAGACGAGAGTCCTTTTTGAACGACGCCAAGAATCTCCTGAGAGACGCGAGCTTGTGGTCGAAGCGACGGGCAGCGGAACCCACATACGTGGTCTGAACCCATTGGTTCCTCACCAAATCTTTGAAGTTTGGCTCCAGAAGCCAGCACCTTTCATAACGGAAAAGACCCCGAGGACGGAGCTCTTCCCCATAATCCCAAATAATTGGTCTATGGTCAGAGAAAGATCACGGTCGAGATGTCACCGCGCATAAAGGAAAGGCCTCCGTTATTTTTATATTCGCCAAAAATCTATCAATCCTCGATCTAGAGACGTTGTTCCTCCAAGTATAAGAAATGTCATTGGGCACCAGCCCCTCCAATGCCAAATCCCGAATGAATTCAATAAACTCGTTTGAGCCCGGGTCTTGCCCCCCGCGGCCCCGAGGACGGTCATTAGAGAGCACAGTGACGTTAAAGTCTCCCCCTAGCAACCACGGAATATCCGCAAAAGCAGAGGCCTCCTCACATAAATCCTCCCAAAGCTCCCGCCGGGTCACATGGCATGTAGGCACGTAAATACAAGTGAGAGCCAAAGAAGCGTTAGAGTCAATCCAAGACAAAACCACAGACAGAGAGTGTCTCCCAACGCGCATAGAGGAGAAAGAGAACCTCGCCGAGCGCCAGGCCAAAATGATACTGCCCGACGCGCCGATCGCGTCCATCGATCGAAAGTCATCCATAGTCCCAGCACCGAAAGACCTCCACAGTGTTTCATCCACCCCTGACAGCTTCGATTCTTGAATAAATGCAATGTCGCATTCCCACTCGGAGATACGCGTCCCCAAAGCGCGCCTTCTATTAGAGTCCCCGAGCCCTCGAACATTCCAGGATAAGATCTTCATCAAACACCAAGTGAGCGTCCCCCAATTAAAGAGAGGCATGCCGCCTCCGCCACCACCTCGCGCAACGTCTGACAAGAAGAAAGCATTGGGTCTCCAAGGCGGGAGTGAAACCGCCTACTGTAGCTCTTCCCAAAATGGGAGGCGGAGGAGCTTCCCAAAATGGTTCAAGAGGTTTGTTATGGGTCAATCACCCGTAGAGATTCCACGAACATACCAAGAGGCTATGCGAGACAGTCAGTGGCGTCTTGCCTTGAGGAGGAGATGACCACCGTACAATCCGTGGTACGCGGAGTCTTGTTACTTCCCCTACATGGGCATCTGAGATTGGATGCAAGTGGATGTTCATAGTGGAGCACCGTGTAGATGGCAGTGTTGATCGCTACAAGGCCATGCTTGTGGCTCGTGAATTCACACGGACTTATGGGGTGGACAATCAGGATACCTTCTCTCCCGTGGCTCGTCCTTCTACACTGTAGATCCTTCTCTCAATTGCAGTGATATGGGACTGGTCCTTGTCTCTGCTTCATGTGAACAATGCATTTCTCTATGGTGTCTTACAAGTGGAAGTCTGCATGCAATAGCCACATGAATTCACTACTAAGGGGGAGTGCCAAAAGGTTTGTAGAGTTCATAAGGTTATCTATGGCCTTAAGCAAAGTTCAAGAGCATGGTTCCAGAAGCTCTCAGACTTGATCGAGCAGCAGGGTTTCATGAGATCTAGTGCAGATCATTCACTAGTTGTTCAGAGGACTCAGAGAGGTATAGTTGTTATACTGGTCTTTGTTGTTGATATAATTATTGCAGGAGATGATATGCAGGGCATTAGTGTGGCTAAGGAGTTCCTTGGATAACAGTTTTTTACCAAGAACATTGACGATTTGCGATACTTCCCTGGACTTGAGTTTGTCAGGAGCCATCAAGGCCTTGTAACGACCCAAAGGAAGTATTTTACTGATCTTCTATTTGGTACATGCATGGCAGATTGCAATCTCGTTAATTCTCCTATGGATCCTAGCTTGAAGTTATATGATGATGATACGTAGGAGGTGCATAAGAGGAAATTCATGGAGCTCATAGGGAAGCTCCTATATGCAACCATTTCCAGGACAAACATTTCCTTTGTTGTGAGCCGAGTTAGTAATTTATATGTAGCCTTGAGAGACACATGTATGCAACTCACATGATTATGAATATCTGAAGACATCTCTAGGTGTAGGATTGCTCTTTAGCGTAGGGGCATCCCTCACCATTACAACATGTGCATATGCAGATTACGCGGGATGTCCCAAGGACAGGAAATCCACCTCTGGTTTCGTTGTGTTCATAGGGAGTTCTCTGGTGTCATGGAAGAGCAAGAAGTAGACCGTGGTTTCCAGATCCAATACATAGTCAGAGTATAGCGCCATAGTGCAGGGAGGTGAGGAATATGCGATTCATCACTCTAAAAGATAGAAATAGAGCTCCGTTCTCAAGTAATTCATTGCATTTATTCATCTATGTTGCATTATTATCATTCTTGCATAAGTAGATAATGTTCATATTTTAGCATGCATAATTGCATTAAATAAGAAGCCAAAAATCTTGTACATAATCATATGTATATTATCCTACTTTTTCTTATTTTTATTTATTTTTTACTAACTCTAAATCAAATAAAATCAACTTTATTGTGTACATATTACTAACATTAATCAAGGAAAAATACAAAAAATACTTCAAGGAAAAATACAAAAAAATACTAACTTGAATATTAAGCGGTTTTCTCTCATCTTTTGCAAATGGCCAAACCATCTTAAGCAGTTTTCTCTCATCTTATCCTTTGTCGGAGCTACACCAACTTTCTTTCTGATCGCATCTTTCCGAATCCGATCTTTTTGTTTATGACCACACATCCACCTTGGCATTTTAATTTCTGCTACTGAAATGAAAATTGTTATGGATGATTACGATTGTCATGTCCGTACAACAATGGGACCACCCTGCACCATTAACACATTCTCATTACACTGTGGGACCAACAGTGGGATTACCATTAGACATTGTCATGGATGATTAGGATTGTCATGGCTGATTGGGATTGTCATGAGCAGGTGGTGAGAGCTTCTCTACATCTTCAGTGGCATAAAGGATTTGACCATGGCTTACACACTGTCTCACCATATAATGGATGATTAGGATTGTCATGTCCGTACAACAGTGGGACCACCCTGTATGCACCACAAAATTCCTTTGATAAGATCTGTTCACGATAAATTTTGCTCATGGCATTGCAATCAAATTGGAGCAAACAGGAAGAATGCTAATAATTCAACTATGGATATCTGGAGTGAGTTACATGCATCTTGAAGTTTTATAATCAGTTTTTTGGACATTAAACAAAATATGTTGATGCTAATCTTGTCGGGTTTGTTTATATTTTGAAATGATAATGTGTTTTTATTTACAGATGTTGCCCGGTATGTTGATAAGAACCGGCACTATTTTTCTTATGCAAACTCCATCCTTCTCAGTCTGGTAATATTTGGGTTTTGAATTTTACTTTTAGTTGTTCCATTATGCCATTATCGTACGAATTTCAGTCATTTAACCTAAGATCTCGTTTCTTTATGTGGTCAATTACACTCCCAATAAAAAAAGGATTGAGAGGTTAATAGTAATTGTTAAGTTAAAATATCATCTGTGTGTTTTTTCTAATTTCTTTTTCTCAGTATACTTATCATGTAATTAACACAGGGCTATTCTCTTATATAAGAGAGCCCTCGGGTACGTCTAATGCATCGATTTCTTTTCTTCCATCATGGTATCGGAGCAACGGTCCTAGACCGGGGTTTCGTTTACCACCACCCAAAACCCTAACCCTAAGCCCCTCCGATGCCACCCCCCCCAGCCGCCACTCGCGCCCCAGCGCCTATCTCCCACCGCCCCGGCGCACTGGCGGCGCAGCCCCGAGCCCAGGGCTCCCTTCTGCACTGCGCCAGGCGCCCCCCCCGCCGCCGTGCCTCTCTCGGCGATCCCGCGCCAGGTGCCGCCCCGCCTTCCCAGGCGGTCTCCTGCGCCGACTCAGGCACCGCCTCCCGCCTTTCCCGGCGGTCCAACACCTCCCAGCGGCCCTAGCAACACCGTGTTAAACTCCGACGAGGCCTAGGTGTCTTCACAACCACTGCGGGTCTAGCCGACCTTTCCCGGAGGCACATAACTAAGGTTGGCGCCTCAACAAGGCCTAGGGATGGTTGTATGAGTCTACACATACAACCTTCCCCTTATATGATTCTGTAGACCGTTTACTTGGTTATCTACGTCGGTCCTAGGCTCTTCATCAATCATGCCAGACAACAAGGGTGACGTGTTTACATACTCAGGTGCCTTCAAAGGCCCAGCCCCTATTATCAAGATGGATGGGACCAATTATGAACTATGGTCTATGTAGCTCCGCACCCTTATGCAGTGCCACAACAAAGAGCACATTCTGACTGAATCTGAGCCGGAGGACAAGACTGGAACAAATGCGACATGGAAGCAAGATGATGCATATGCCCGTATCTGGCTATCTGGAATGCTGACTACGGAGATTGCAAATGATATTGTGAACCAACCCACAGCTAAGGCTATGTGGGATATCCTGGCTGCGACATATCGGCAGTCCAAGAATGAGAGCAAAATTCTCCAGTTACAGTTCAACATCTTTTCTACGAAACAGAATGGGAAGCCATTACATGCAAATTTCTCTCATCTACGGGGCATGTTCGAGAGACTGCATAGCTTCATGCCGATCACTACCAGTACGGGGCAACAACAGGCTTACAGAAATGCTACGATGACTGGAGTATTTCTATCCTCCCTTGATTCAGAGTATGATGCTGCACGTACTCAACTTCTGACTGGCGAGTCTATTCCACCAATGGAGGAGGTATATAAGAGATTGAGTATGATTACTACTACATCGGCATCTACAGCCTAGCCTACTCCTACAGCTATGGCTGCCACTCGTGGAAGAGGAGGAGCGTCACATTTTCGAGGTCGTGGACCTCGTGGTAGAGGGGGAGGCAGACACCGTGGCTCTTGTACTCACTGCCATTGACCAGGCCACTCTGAGGAGACGTGCTTTCACAAGCATGGGTATCCCGCCACTGCACGGGCTGCAGAGCAGACTGAGACTACAGCTGCACCTCTTCCAGCTCCTCGCTTTGATGATCTCGTCTCACGCATTCGTGATATGATCATGACACCCTCGTCTTCGTCTCCAGGTTCAACAGATGCTGCAGCTTCGGCCAGAGCGTCTTCTAGCTCATCAAGTACCCCTTATGCACTTACCAGTACTACTTGCTCGGACTTGACAGATTGGATTATGGATTCCGGAGCCTCTCATCATATGTGCGACGACAGACGACAGTTTACTACATACAGAGCACTTGCCCCAGGACGATCTGTGGTCATTGCCAATGGGGTCCGATTACCCATTGTTGGTCAGGGGGAGATCACCCTGACATCTTCTTTGAGTCTTCAGAATGTCGTACATGCACCCGATTTTCAGATGAACCTGTTATCAATTAGCCAACTTACAAAAGATTCACACTGCCGGCCATCTTTGACTCCTCTACTTTTGTGTTTCAGGACATACTGACTGGCAGGATGATTGGTGGCCGTGAGCAGAAAGGCTTGTATAAGCTTGCTATATCATCATGTGCTGGCGCCGCTACTATTCCCTCAGGATCCATTTCTCCATTCCTTTGGCATCTCCGATTTGGCCATCTGCCTCTGCAGAAGATGTGTCATGTCTTGCCGCAGATATCTACCCGTACTGCATTGGATTGTGAAGCCTGTCAGCTTGGGAAACACCATATGTCTTTGCTTCCAGTTCGTCTGAGTCGTCATAGTAGTCGGTCTTTTGAACTGTTTCACTTTGATATTTGGGGTCCGAGTCACGTACCTGATCTTCAGGGACATAGGTATTATATGGTTGCTGTTGATGATTTCTCCAGATTATCTTGGGTATTCTTGTTAAACCAAAAGTTTGAAGCTGTTGCTATTATTCGAATATTTATTCTGGAAGTTAATAACATCTTCCCTACCAATATCAAAGTCATTCGGACGGATAATGCTTTAGAATTTTCAACATTACATTTGTCCGATTTCCTCAGCTCACAGGGAATTATTTATCAAACTTCGTGTAGTTACACTTCGCAACAAAATGGTGTGGCGGAACGCAAACATCACCACCTTCTTGATGTCACTCGGAGATTGTTGATCCATAGTCGTGCCCCTCATTCTTTTGGGGGGGATGCGGTCCTCACTGCATGCTACTTGGTAAATCGTATGCCTTCTACAGTTCTAGGAGAGAAGATCCCCTTCTTGATTGCGTTTCCCGAGAAGGACCTTTTCTCTCTCACACCGCGTGTCTTTGGGTCTGTTGCGTTTGTGCATAATTGTACCCCTGGTCGTGATAAACTCTCCTCAAGGGCTATCAAATGTGTGTTTGTTGGGTACTCTCGTACTCAAAACGGTATCGCTTTTATGATCAAATGAGTAGGAGATACTATGTGATTGCGGATGCCACGTTCTTTGAGTTTATCATGTATTTTTCTCCTACAGGTGACAGGTTATCCAATGACAATGCAAACGATATTGTTGTTCCTCCACCTCCATCTATAACATCAACCGAACCAGAACGTCAAACTCTACCGCCACCACCGCCTCCTCCACCACCACCACCACCTCAGTCGAAATTTTTACCCATTGTTTACACTCGCAGGTCTTCTACTAGCACTTCTGCTCATTAGCCGCCCACATCTTCCAGCACGCCTAAGGTATGTTATGATAACACTGTTTCTACTGATGACACTGGAATTTTACATGATGATTCTGCTGTAGAGGACACTGAGGAGGACGATTTGGATATTCCTATTGCCCTGAGGAAGCCACGTCGTCAATGTGCCAAATACCCACTTGCGACACATGTCTCTTTGGATCATCTTTCAGATGAGTACAAAAAGTTTGTTGTTGGTCTTTTCGTGGTTACTATACCCAGAACATATATGGAGGCTACAGGACAACAGGTGGCGCCAGGCAATGGAAGAAGAAATGACAGCCTTAACAGCTCGCAGGACATGGTCTATTGTCTCTCCTCCACATGGTGCTTTGATAGTAAGTTGCAAATGGATTTTTTTCTATTAAGCATAATGCGGATGGGAGTGTGGATCGCTACAAGGCGAGGTTGGTGGCCCGTGGATTCACCCAGACATATGGGGTGGATTATCAAGACATGTTCTCTCCAGTAGCGAGACATTCGACGCTTCAGATTTTACTAGCGGTTGCTGTTTCACGTGATTGGCCGTTATTTCAGCTTGATCTGAAGAATGCATTTCTATACGGGGACCGTCACGAGGAAGTTTACATGCAACAGCCACCTGGGTTTACTGCTGAGGGGAGGTCACAGAAGGTATGCATGCTACATAAGGCCATATATGGACTAAAGCATAGTCCTAGAGCTTGGTATCAAAAGCTGTCAGAATTGATTGAGCAACATGGATTTACGAGGTCCACTGCGGACCACTCTCTATTTGTTCAGAAGACACAATGAGGTACAGTTGCCATTCTTGTCTATGTAGATGACATTATTGTAACATGAGATGATGCTCAAGGTATTCAGGTAGCCAAGAAGTTTCTAGGTAAAGAGTTTGTGACCAAGGATCTTGGCACCCTTCGTTACTTCCTGGGGTTAGAATTTGCCAGGAATCATCGGGGTCTAGTGATGACCCAGAGGAAGTTTTTCATGGATCTCCTTTCTGAGACGGGTATGACTGGGTGCAAGCCAGCTATGACGCCTATGGATCCAAATGTGAAATTGTATGATGATGACACTGAAGAAGTTGAAAGGAGGTACAGGGAACTTGTGGGGAAGCTCCTATATGTGACTATCACCAGGCCAGATATTATGTTTGCAGTAAGCAAGGTTAGCCAATTTATGGAGTGTCCCAGAAAGACCCATATGGATGCTATCTATATGATCTTGAGATATCTGAATAACTCACCTGGTTCAGGACTCCTATTCAGTAGGGGCAGTTCATTGGAGGTAACAGCATGTGCAGACGCTTACTATGCAGGATGTCCCACAGACAGGAAGTCTACTTCAAGGTTTGCTGTTTTTGTTGGTCACTCACTTGTCTCCTGGAAAAGCAAGAAGCAGACTGTAGTTGTCAGATCAAGTGCAGAATCTGAATACAGAGCCATGGCCCAAGGGCGTACAGAAATGATGTGGGTTAGATCGGTGTTGACTGATCTTTCCATAGATGTTCCTCTTCCTATGCAGCTATTATGTGATAATCAAGCCGCATTATTCATTGCAAAAAATCCTGCTTTCCATGAACGAACAAAGCATATTGAGGTGGATTGTCATTACACTCGAGATCTGATCCAGAAGGGACTCATATCTACATCTCACGTGTCTACAGGAGATCAGACAGTAGATATCTTCACCAAGGCTCTAGCATGAAGTCCATTTCAGAAGTGTTGGTCCAAGCTGAGCATGATAGATATATATGCTCCAGCTTGAGGGGGAGTGTTAAGTTAAAATATCATATAATGCGTGTCTTCTCTAATTTCTTTTTCTCAGTGTACTTATCATGTAATTAACCCAGGGCTATTCTCCTATATAAGAGAGCCCTCGGGTACTTCTAATGCATCAATTTCTTTTCTTCCATTAGTAATGGTTAAGTTGGAGGTGCTGGACTGCACGTGATAATGACTTCAAGGCCATTTCACCCATGAGGTTTCATTGCTTAAACACAAACAATTATGTTAGAAAATGAGGAGTGCGGAAGCGAATTGATAAACAGAGCAAGAATTACAGAAAGATAAACATGAACACATGAATTTTTACGTGGATCCCTACTCCCTAAGGAGCGAGATGAAACCACGGGAAAACACCTCAAAGGGCAGATGTGTTCATTGCACTTTCTCGTTTGATACAGGAGGTATGGGGCTTCTTATATACCTTCCACAGACCCTCCAAGTCTCACCACTGGTAGATGTAGGACTAAACACTGGATGTGGTAAATGGATCTTGGAGATATCCATTTACCCATCTATACATATGACACATTTACTCCAACACTCCCCCTCAAGCTGGATCATGCAATGCTCAGCTTGGACAAACAGAAAGAAATCTCAAACTCAAAATACAAGACACTACAAACAATATCAATTCAATGCAAATACAACTGTCGGTCGCTGTCGAGGACGTTGCTTCTCATGCTGTTGTTGGCCGAAACCGTCTGGCTGACCTCTACTGCTGGAATGGTCGATGTATCGTTCCGAATAACTGCAGTGGCGTTGGTGCCGCTCCAGATGAGATCCCGAAGTGTCTCTCTCTGATGTGCTCAAACTTCTACGCTGCATCAGTAGCCTCGAAGATAGAAGTGATACGCAGTTCGGCTAGCTTCTTCTGTACATCTTCCCGCATACCTCTGATGAATTTTTCCATATTCTGATCTGGAAAAGCATCAGTTTACGATGTGTGTCGTGACAACTCAGTGTACCGAACGAAGTGTTGTCTGGCTATCATCTGTCCTTGTCGTAGCTCGGTAAACTATCGACGCTGGGACTCATTTCACTTCCCAGAAAAAAAGTGGGATCTGAATTTCATTTCGATGTCGTCCCATATGGGTTCACGTCCCAACTCAGAAACTGTTACCTCCCACCATCTCTGCGAAATCTTTCAATGAATACTCCATGGAAGATAACCACGAGTCTCGTAGTGTGCGTATCATCCAAAGTTCATATCTCTCTTCAACCACTGCTCAGCCTGGTCTGACGTTCCGGTGCCCTCAAACATGGGCACATTGGCCCGCTGATAGGATATGAAAACTGCCTGATGCATATAGATAGCGGAGTACTCGTATGCGTCCTCATCTGTAAAAAGTGCAGGGTCCTGCTCCCTGTCGTAATCTCCATCCTTGGCTTCATATGTTGGCATCTCCTCATGTGGATCATCTAAGTGAGGCTGTTGAATCTCTACAAACTGCAACTGCTCATGTCGGGTTCCATCATGAGATGGATGGTAGGTGGAATCAGAAAGTTCCTCAAACCTCATTTCCATGTCAGTCTATCTGTCCGCAATATCAGTCTGCTGGGCCAAGATCTGGTCCTGTTGACCTCGCATGACAGCCTGCTGCTGCTAGAGGTCGGTGAGTGCGGTCATGATGCGCTATAAACGATCTGTCATCTCCTGATCAGCTCTGGACGTCATGGTTCTGCACGAGAACCAAAATCATTAATCATAACGATTGATGTTTGCTGATATTTCTAATCATGCTTTTCTCTTCTTGGGATATTATATCCAAATTAAATGAAATTGGTGACATCCGTGGTTATTGAAATTGAATGTCATATTTTCCTTTCGGAGTTGCGACAAGTCGGAGGACTGTCGCTATCCGTCTGCGAATGCGTGTAGCGGGGTACCATGACTTTGATACCAAACTTTGACTGCCTCAGATCTGGATACCCGTTTGCACGCCATTTGCGGTATTACATTCAACTATAATTGGATGTTAATTAATTATTCATGTCTTTAATCGGGTTGGTTTGGTTTTATTCGGACCCGGATGTTACAGAAGATTCTTTTCTCGATTGTGTTTCTCGAGAAGGATCTTTTCTCTCTTATACCTCGTGTCTTGGGCTTTGTGGCATTAGTTCATCATTTGACTCCGGGTCGTAACAAGCTCTCCCTCGAAGCTGTCAAGTGTGTCTTTGTAGGCTCTTCCCGGACCCGGAATGGATACCGGTGCTTTGACCTTGTTTGACGGAAGTACTACGCCAATTCTAATGCCACATTCTTTGAGTCGGTAATGTATTTTTCTCCTGTACGTGATAGGTTGACTCCGTCTTACTCTAGCAAGGAGTTGTATATGCCTCCTACGCCACTGCTACCTCCAGTTATGCTTCATCCTACGACACCACCACCTCCACTACCACCACCACCTCCAAGTGTGGTTGTTCACATAATTCTGAGATATTTGAAGACATCTCGAGGTATCGAATTGCTCTTTAGTATAGAGACATCCCTTGCTATCACGACATGTGCAGATGCAGACTATGCTGGAAGGCCCAAGGACATGAAATCTACCTCTGACTTTGCAGTGTTCATAAGGAGCTCTTTGGTGTCACGGAAAAGCAAGAAGCAGACTGTAATTGCCAAATCTAGCTCTGAGTTAGACTACATAGCCATGGCATTAGGGAAAACTGAGATAATGTGGGTCAGATACGTTCCGATTGACCTGCATCTTCCGTGCATCTACAATGCGACAACCAGGCTGCTCTTTTCATTGTCAACAATCATGCAATCTATGAGAGAACCAAGACAAGTGACATTATTTAGAAAGGTTTTATCTCTACTTTCAACGTCAGCTCAAGGGAACCGAAAACAATTGTTTTCATCAAGGCTCTGGTCAGAGGACCATTTCAGAGATGTTCCAATCTAAGCATGATTGGCATTACTACTCCATCTTGAGGGGGGGTGTTGAGAGATATATTTATCTTTATTTATTTCATGTATTTTCTTTTTTGATTGTCTCTATTATGTAATTTGCCCAACATTGTTTCTCCTCTATATATAAGACAATGCTAGGGTGGCTTGATTGGCTGGGGCTTGGAGTCCTATTTTTAGGGCGGAGCTCTCTGAGCAGAGGCTAGAGGAGATTTTAGAGCCGATGAGCTTGTTGGATGACTTGGAAGGTCCCATGGATGGGAGAGACCATTGGAGGTGGATGGATGGCTGCTTCTCTTTCAAGAAGGCATATATGGCTCTTTTGGGATTTGTTGGTTCTCGCCGAAAGGATCTACAATAGGAGCTCTCTTTGATTTGGCGAAGCTGTGTTCCTCTTAGAGTGAGATTCTTCCTTTGGGTGGTGAAACATGGTCGGCTGATGACATTGATGCACATGAACAATATTTTACAGACTGGGGAAGTGGCTTGTCCCAAATACAACAGTGCTACGAAGGACTTAGATCATCTCTTTTTTGGTTTCCCTACATCTTCTGTTGTTTGGGAGAAGATTTGGGTACCCTAGCTCAGGACAAGATCCTTTGACAACTTTTGGTCTACTCTCAGGAGGTTCTGTGGGATTTTCCAGGAGGATAGCTCTCTCCCCTTTGTGGTGCTTTTGTCCTTGTGGTTAGCTAGAAATGAACTTAATTTTGGTAGACAACATTTCTACCTAGAAATGTACTCCAACACTGTACGGCGCTTCATGTATATATCCTGGCTCAATATACGATAATCTTTAATATTTTGCGATGAACTTTTAAGGTGGATTCCAACTTAGGGCTTCACCCTTCCCGCCTCTCTCCTACCTCGATTCCCTGCCAGTCGACCCCAGTACGCTAAGTTGGCTTTGTCAGTGCTTGTAAAATCATTTTGAATTTTGAGGCGCTTTTGAATATAGAATTTCTCAGAATATTGACTTTATAGGACTAGAAGATTATAGGCCCGAAAAGCATACTTTTTTCCCATCCGCCACCTCTTATCTGATAGGCTTTTCTTCTTTAAAAAAAGAGAACCCAATGGCATCATGGATCACTTGTTAGAAAATGAGGTATGCGGAAGTGAATTGATGAACATTGCAAGAACTACAGAAAGATAAACATGAACACAATAATTTTACGTGGAACCCTACTCCCTAAGGAGCGGGATGAAACCACAGGAGAAAGCCTCAGAGGGCTTATTCATTCATTGAAATTTCTCATATGATACAGGGGGCCTGGGGCTTCTTATATACCCTCCACAGACCCTCCAAGCCTCACCACTGGTAGATGCGTGACTAAATATTAGATGTGGTAAATGGATCTTGGATGGATCCATTTACCCATCTATACAAGAATGACACATATACTCCAACACTCCTCCTCAAGTTGAAGCATGCAATGCTCAGCTTGGATAAACCGAAAGAGATCTCAAACTCAGCATACAAAACACTACAGACAATATCAACTCAACGCAAACACAACTGTTGGCTGTTGTCAAGGACGTTGCTTCTCATACCATGCTGGTGAGGAGGAACGAACGAGTTGGAGTATGAGTCAAACTAGGTCTCCTCGGTGGAGAACGTGTGCTCTGTACTGCACCTGTCAGAGTCTTAGAAATTGAAAAGAGTCTCCTCATCAGAGGACTCTGGCCCGCCACAATCATGTGGACAACTGCTTTATCTCCGAAGGGCCGAACTGAAAAGCCATGTAGAATCCTCGTCGGAGTCTACGGTCGCTGGAGATGCAGTCTGAAAAATCTTCTTATCGGAGAACTGGGTCTCTCCCATATTGGCTCAGACAATGAGATCTCTACTCTGGAGTCCCTATGAAACCACATGAAAACCCTAGCCCACATGGTATAGGGAATGGAATCCCTACTCTGGAGTCCTTATGGATCACATGAAAAAACTGAGACCAAAAACAAAAGATGGGGACCACACAATTAATGATCGCAAACTCGTGCGAAACAAATTGAAGACTCAGAATCTGAACGTCGAGTCGGAAATCTAAAAATCTCTTTAGAGTATGAAATCTGGCTGGCCAAGGGTCTGGAGAATATGAAAAACTATCATGTAGAACTCTACACATTATTGCCCCTTTCTTCATTGTCGGAAAACAATGACATCGACAAAGTTGGGAGAAGACAAGTAAATGGGGAAAACAAAATATTCTCAAAAAATTTTTCTTTTCTTCGTGGTTATTTCCCTTTTTTTAAAGTTGTATCTCTCCTTTTTCTTTTTTTCTGAAAAATCCCCCCGCATACATCTTTTTTCTTTTGTACGCGCCTTTTCTCAAAACAAATACAAATTTTTTAGAAATCATCCGTCCCAATTGGGTCCAACTGTAGCATCTTCCCCCCTTTTCATTTTATTTTTTGGAAACTGCAACCCACTTGGGCTCTCTTCCTTTTTCCTTTTCTCTTGACCTACTTGGGCCCTTACAATAGTAGCAGATTTTTTTAAAATAAAAGGGTCATTGAGCCCCCCTCCTTCCTGTGCACCACTAGGGTTCCCAAACTAGGAAACCATCTCATCATTGCCGCCTGTGATGCAAGGGAGGAGCGCCACCATGATCGGTGCTGCTTGTAGGATCCATCGCCTCCTGGGATGCGACTACCTCTGGACTTCGATCTTGCGCCACCCTCGATGGGGCTATGGGGATGTCACCTCGAGTGTATGCTGCATCACTGCCGCCTGGAAGATAGAGGGGCATTGCCACCCACTGGAGCTGCTCGCTGCTCGAGCATCATCTACTGATTGCCCCCGACGATCTTGAGGAGTTGCCGCTAGATGCGGCTGGAGCAACTGCTCGAAGAAAGTAGGCTTGCCACTGCTTGCTGGATCTGTGTGATCTGGTGGGAGGGGTCACCTCCCCTTGAAGATACTGGAGGGGGCTTAGCTGTGGGCGGTGGAACCCTAGAGCTTGATTTTGAGAAATCATGAACATGAACTTCATAAAAGATCTTCACGAATAAATATCCAAAAATCGAATCTCGAATAAAGTAACAAACGAACATAAAATCCTCGATAATCGAACCCGCTCTGATATTATATTATAACATGAGGAATGCGGTTGAAAATTGATAAACAGAGCAAGAACTATAGAAAGATAAACATCAACACAATGATTTTTATGTGAAACCCTACTCCCTAAGGAGTGGGATGGAACCACGGGAGAACTCCTCGAAGGGTTGATTCGTTCATATGGATTTTCTCATCTGATACAGGAGGTTTGGGGCTTCTTATATAGCCTCCACAGACCCTCCAAGTCCCACCATTGGTAGAAGTGGGACTGAACATTGGATGTGGTAAATGGATCCATCTATACAAGAATGACACATATACTTTAGTGTCATTCAATTCAGTATTCTCTTTCCATGAAAATCAGCATAAGTAAGTCTATATGCTACAACCATGTGGGTTTGATGCTTAGGGGACTGTCAGAAGATATGCAGACTTCATAAAGCTATTTATGGCTTTACGGAGAGTCCCAGAACATGATTCCAGAAGCTCTCCGACCTGATAGAGCAGTAGGGATTCGAAAGATCGAATGCCGATCACTCGTTCTTTGTACAGAGGACATTACGGGGTATTGTTGTTATTCTGATATATGTTGACGACATTATTATTACAAGAAATGATTTCAGGGGATCGATTCGGCTAAGGCATTCCTTGGACAACAATTTGTCACCAAGGACCTTGGAGAACTACAATACTTTCTTAAGTTTGAATTGTCAGGAATCAGAGAGGTCTTGTGATGACTCAAATCCAGAGGAAGTACGTTACGAACTTCCTTCTAGAGACTGGATGACATATTGCAAACTTGCCACTACTCCTATGGATCCCAATATGAAGCTTTATGATGATACAAATGAGGTGGACAAGAAGAGATGCATGGAGCTCATTGGGATGCTTCTATATTTGACTATCACCATGTTAGATATCTCCTTTGCAATGAGCAAAGTCATCTTGTTTATGGAGCAACCGTGTCAGGCTCACGTAGATGCAGTCTCTTTGATACTAATGTATCCAAAGTCTTCTCTAGGTATAGCATTACTCTTCAGCAAGGGACATCTCTTGTCATCATGGCCTATGCAGATGCTGACTATGTAGGATGTCTAAAAGACATGAAGTCGCCCTCTGGATTTGCAGTGTTTATTGGGAGTTCATTGGTCTCATGGAAAAGCAAGATCCAAACTGTTGTCGCTAGGTCAATTGTTGAATTTGAATTCAGAGGTATGACACAAGGAAGCATATAGATAATGTGGGTCAGGTCTGTTCTAACTGACCTAGTTATTGACACACCTCTTCCTATGCAGCTACTATGTGGCAATCAGTTTGCACTTTCATTGCCATCCATCCATCGTTCTATGAGAGGTCCAATCACATCGAATTAGATTGTCACTACACTAGAGACATGATAGAGAAAGGCTTCATCTATACTTCCCACATTTAGCTAGGGGACTGATTGCATACATCTTCTCCAAGTCTCTTGTCGGGGGCCATTCCATAATTGTTCTTCCACGCTGAGCATGGCAGATACCTATGCTCTGATTTGAGGGGGAGTGTTATAAGGAAATAAATTTTTGTATTTGTTATTTCCTTTGTAATATTAACATTGGTTATTTGGCCTCCAAGGTTTCTCATATATATAAAGGTTTAAATAAACGAGTTATCATTTTCAAACTCAAGTCAAGGCAGACCTTGATTTAAGGACGGAGATGCAGACACATATATTACATTCATTATCTAGTACAATGTGGCAAAGGTACCTCATCCATGCCAAATGTGGACGTTGACTGATTTAGGATAAATATGATGTAGGTCCGACTTTGATGGACCACTTCCAAAGGTTGAGTAGGTGGGTTACTGATTGTGGAGAGTGATGGTTGGGGCGAGGTGTGCGCAAGTTACAAATAGTCATGTAGAGGACTGAATGCCCATTTATCTCTTAAATTTAATTTTCTTCATTGTGGTAAGGTCGCTTGTGAACAACCTTCTAGGTGTTCTCGATGACATCCTTTCCCTGGAACATGTGATCTTTGTTACATGGCAACATATAATACATGATCTTGTGATAGCCTCGGAAATAACTGTTAGTTGGTAGAGGAGATATGTCATTGGACTGTTATGGTGGATTTCTCTAAGGTCTATTATAATGTAGATTGGTTCTTCATTTGGATCTCTTGGCTCCGATAGGGGTTTTTTGATTCATATATGTGGATGTGTGTGATGGAATATTACTATTTTTTAGTGAACATTTCAACCCCAGAGGGGGCCGGACATGTTTGCCCACTCGCACCCCTCTTGTTTGTCATTATAAGCATGTAGCGGTTATGGCATGGTATGTGATTCACAAGGGAGTTTCTGTTTAAGAGACAATTATGAGGGATTGTCTATGTTGGTTTCACAATATGTTGATGATACCATATTCTTCATTGAAGGAGGTGCGGGAGAGGTTAGGGGTATCTCTACTCTTTCTGGAAAATTTTGGGGACAATCATAGACTAAAAATAAATACAACAAGGTGGCATTTCTTTCCTTCGGATCATTTTTAGAGATGGCTGAGTGTGGCAGAATTTTTTGTAGTCCATGTGTGAGTTTGCCTCTCATTTACTTGGATGCCCTTATTTAGTTGCATAATTAGATAGATCATTTAAGTGCCTTTGATAAGGAAACATGAGAAGACGCTTTCTGGTTGACAAACCACATGCGTGTTGAGGAGTGGTTGCCTTGTGTTAATGAAGTTCCTTTTGACCACTTTCCTCGTCTTCTTCCTCTTTACCTTTTTCCAAGGCCTTAAATGTTGATTTCACATCCTTCTGGAGGTATTAAATGAGTTCAGGCAGGCCAACAGGGGTTTTGAGAAAATAAACAGGGCTTTGATCTTTCTACTGCCCAAGAAAGAGAATCCGGTGGAGGTTGGAAACTTTCGACCTATCTCTATATCGAATGGCATTTATCTTATTGTGTCCAAGGTGTTTGCGAGCATGCTCAGAGCAGTGTTGGAGTATGTGGTCTTATCTGCCCAATCTGCATTTATCCCGGGTAGGTCCATGGCGGATGGGACCGTTGCCGCGTCGGAGGCTTGCCTTGAGTGGAAGAGATCAGCAAAGAAAGGTGTCGATTGGAAGATCGACTACGCCAAGGCATACGATAATGTCAGTTGGAAGTTTCTTTGGACCTTGCTGCAGAAAAGAGGATTTCCAGACGAGTGGATTGGCTGGATCAAGAGATGTGTCACTACTTGTTCGTGTGTTGTGCTGGTAAACGATAGGCCGGAGGGTGGGTGGTTCCAACCGCAGATGGGGGTTCGTCAGGGGTGCCCACTCGCCCCCTTGCTATTTGTGCTTGTCTCGGATTGCTTGGCCGTATTGTTTCAGCAGGCGGTTCAGGAGAGATGGTGCGAGAGTTTCAGGTTTGGGGATATCTCCATCCCGGTTTTGCAGTACGCCGATGAAACGCTGATATTTCTGGGGGGGGACGGAGGAGCAGAATCAAAATGCAGTTACTTTGGTTGACTTGTTCGGGTGCTTGTCCGGTTTGAAGATCAATAGGCAGAAGTCGACACTGGTTCCCCTTGGGTTGGAGGTCGTGGAGTGTGTAGAGATAGATATTATTATGCTATGTACCTGTTTGTTATTTCTTTGTTTTCTCTGGACTACTTTGTGCTTTACCCTTAAGGTCTCTCCCTATATAAGAGAGCCTAGGGTTTCTCTGAATATAGATTACTGTTTTCTCCCAACATAGTATCAGAGCCCAAGCCCTAAGGCTCCACCCCTCTCCCCACCCGCCGCCCTCTCTCCTCCTTCTCTTTCCGCCGTCGCCTGCTCGGATCCCCCATCGCCGCCAACCCTCCCGGCAGTCCCCGATCCCAGCCAACCCTCCCGGTTATCCCCGATCCCCGCCGAACCCCTCTCGGCGGCTCCCAGCAACGCTGCCAAACCCCAAGCAACCCCCTCCAGTCCCGCTGCTACCCCCCGGCAACCGCTAGTTCCGTCGCCAACCCCCCCTCCCTAGCGGATTCACGGTGCCCCAAGGAGTGCCCTAGCCTACCTTCGGCGTGCCCTAGGCGATCTTCGGCGTGCCCGTACTCGTCCCTTCCTCCGGATAGATGGATTTGAGTGCGTAACGTCTACATACGCACTCGACTCCTATGCAGTTTGTATAGACATCTATCACTTTGTCTACAAACCCTAGTTCTTCTCCAGCGGCAATATGTTAGAATCGAAGGTTGATATGTCCTCCATAGGCGCATTCAAAGGTCCTGCGCCAATAGTCAAGATGGACGGGTCGAATTATGAGCTCTGGGCGATGCAGTTCATGAGCCTCATGAAGTCGAATGGTAAGAAACACATTCTTACCGAGGATGAGCCAGCAGAGAAGACAGGGATATATGCCTCGTGGGAGGCTGATGACTCCTATGCAAAGGTCTGGTTATCAGGTACATTGACGATGGAGATTGCCAATGATGTCCTCCATCAGCCCACTGCCAAGGCGATGTGGGATATCCTAGCTGCTACATATTCGCAGGTGCGAAATGAGACCAAGATGTTACAGCTTCAGCATGACATATTCACGATGAAGCAGAGCGGCAGACCTCTTCACTCCTTATACACATCCCTAAGGGGGATGTTTGAGAAGTTATACAGTACTATCCCACTCACAGCGACTCCTGAACAGCAGAAGACATTTCGGAATGCCACCATGGTAGGCGTCCTACTTGCGGCCCTTGATCCTGAATATGACGCCGCCCGTTCTCAGATCTTAGCCGATGCAGTTATTCCTCCAGTGGAGGATGTTTACAGGAGACTCAGTCGCATTACAGTTTCTTCCAGTTCTTCTACTCCACCCCCATCGGCGATTGCAGCTTCGTGTGGGAGAGGTGGCCTGTCTTCTGGTCGTGGACGTGGACGTGGACCCCAAGGAAGGGGTGGTCGCTTTAGTCAGCCATGTTCCTATTGTCACCGCACAGGACACTCGGAGGACAGATGCTATTCTAAGCATGGGTTCCCAGCATCGGCACGTGTTGCAGAGCACTCTCAGTCCCAGTTGGCATCTACTGCAGACAACCGTTTTGAGGAACTTGTGACACGTCTCCGCAATATTATGCCACAATCATCTGGTGATTCTTCTGGTGGACCTTCAGATGTTGTTGCTACAGCCTCCGCCAGTTCATCTGCTGCTCCTAGTACCTCAGGTAGATCTACTGCATTTACACCGTCTCATGATATCTCTGATTGGATTATAGATTCGGGTGGCACACATCATCTCTGCCGAGATCGAGATAGAATTGAGTCCTACAGGGACATTCCTCACGGCCGCTCAGTGCAGATCGCAGACGGTACTCATTCCCCCTTGTGGGACAGGGGAGGTCTTCCTATCCTCTACTATGCATCTACAGAATGTCCTACATGCTCCTGAGTTCTCGATGAATCTGTTATCTATTAGTCAGATTACGAAGGATTTGCATTGCCGTGCTATATTTGACCCGTCTTCTCTTATTTTTCAGGACATACTAACGGACAGGGTGATTGGCTGTGGCTCTGAGCAGAATGGTCTATATCGGCTGGTTTGGAATTCTTATTATGGCGTCTCCTCTCATTCTGCCGGACCAGTTTCCCCGTACATGTGGCACCTACGTTTTGGTCACCTCCCGCTCCAGAAAATACGCCATCTTCTACCTCAGATCTCTCCCAGTTCGTCCTTTCGCTGTGAAGCATGTCAGTTGGGAAAGCATCATCGGTCGAGCTTTCCTAGTCGTCAGAGTCGGAGCAGTAGCTCCCCGTTCGAGTTGTTTCATATAGATATATGGGGTCCAAGTCGTGTACCCGATCATCAGGGGCACATATTTTATCTAGTTGTAGTGGATGATTTCTCTCGTGTATCTTGGGTCTTTCTTTTAAAGAATAAATCTGAAGCAGGAGATGTGATCAAGAATTTAATTAATGAAGTGCAAAATGTGTTCTCTTCTACTATCAAATATGTCCGCACAGATAATGCCCTAGAATTTTGCACACGGTCCCTTTCTCAATTTCTTTCATCAAAGGGCATTATTCACCAAACCACTTGTGCGTACACATGTCAGCAGAATGGTGTGGCGGAAAGAAAGCATCGCCATCTCCTTGACATTACTCGAACCCTACTGATTCAGAGTTGTGCTCCTATTTTTTTCTGGGGGGGATGCTGTTCTTAACGCGTGCTATCTGGTCAATCGTATGCCATCGTCTGTTCTTGGTGAGAAAATACCTCTCTCTATCATTTTTCCTGACAAGGAATTATTCTCACTTACTCCACGTGTCTTTGGTACAATGGCATTTGTTCATCTTCTGTCTCCTGGACTTGACAAACTCTCTCCTAGAGCTGTCAAGTGTGTCTTTGTTGGTTATTCTCGGACTCAGAAGGGCTATCGGTGTTATGATCCCATAAACAAGAAATACTTCGTTAGTGCTGATGTCACATTCTTTGAGTCTGTTATGCATTTTTCTCCTGCAGGTGACAGACTGGTACCATCGACTACCAATGATGAGGTCTATGTTCCTCCACCTCCTACTTGGAGTTCACCTGAGTCTCCTCATGTTCCTGCCCCTACATCAACTTTACCACCTCCACCTCCACCTCTTCCACGACCTCCCATTCCACCTCTACCAAAATTCTATACGCGTCGGTCAGGTCCTGCTCAGGCTACATGTCAGCCACCCATCACTCCTCAGGTATGTTCAGATGGCATTACTACTGACGGGTCAGATATGGTACATGTGCAGGATTCTTCATTGCAGGAGGAAACTACACCATCCAGTATAGCAGAAGATGATCTTGTTATTCCTATTGCTATCTGGAAACAGAAGTGGATGTGTGCCTTTTATCCCTTTGCTTCACAGATGTCGTTTCACCGTCTCACTAGCCACTTTCAAAGATTTGCTGCAGCCTTGTCTTCCGTGGATATACCACGGACCTACCAGGAAGCTATGAAGATTGATTGCTGGAGATTGGCTATGGAAGATGAGATGCATGCATTGCAGTCTCGTGGCACATGGTCTTTGGTTATTGCTCCTCCTGATGCATCTATTGTGAGAGGTAAGTGGGTCTTCACAGTTAAATATCATGCAGATGGCAATCTAGATCGGTACAAAGCACGTTTGGTCGCGCGTGGTTTTACACAAACCTATGGCGTGGACTATATGGACACTTTCTCTCCAGTGGCTCGACATTCTACCCTTCGCATTCTCTTATCTGTGGCCGTGGTCCGTGACTAGAGTATATCTCAACTGGATGTCAAGAATGCCTTCTTGTATGGAGATCTGCAGGAGGAAGTCTACATGCAGCAGCCACCAGGGTTTACTGCTGAGGGGGAGAAGCATATGGCGTGTAGACTTCACAAGGCAATTTATAGCCTCAAAAAGAGTCCAAGAGCGTGGTTCCAGAAGCTTTCCAATCTTATTGAACAACAGGGATTCAAGAGGTCAAATGCAGACCACTCATTGTTTGTTCAGAAGTCATCGGCTGGTATGGTTGTTATCATGGTCTATGTTGAAGATATTCTGGTTACAGGAGATGATATTCAGGGCATAGAAAGAGCGAAGGTGCTCCTAGGCCGTCAGTTCGTTACGAAGGATCTTGGAACCCTAAGATATTTTCTGGGGTTGGAATTTGCCAGGAATGCACAGGGTTTGGTGATGACCCAATAGAAGTACATTACAGACTTCTTGATTGAAACATGCATGGCTGGATGCAAACCATCAAGTATTCCCAAGGATCCAAGCATGAAGTTGTATGATGGTGATACTGCTGAAGTGGATAAAAGGAGATATAGAGAAATGACGGGTAAGCTCCTTTATATTACCATAACTCGACCTGATATTGCCTTTGCAGTAAGCAGGGTGAGTCAATTTATGGAGCAGCCAAGACAAGTTCATATGGATGCTATACACATGATACTGAGGTATCTGAAGTCTTCTCCAGGTTCAGGGTTGCTGTTTCGGAAGGGCACAGATTTGTCTATCTTAGCATGTGCAGACGCCGATTATGCAGGATGCCCTAAGGATCGAAAATCAACCTCAGGATTCACAGTGTTTGTTGGAAGCTCTCTGGTTTCTTGGAAAAGCAAGAAACAAACTGTTGTGGCAAGGTCCAGTGCTGAATCCGAATATAGGGCCATGGCGCAAGCCAGCACGGAGATGATGTGGGTTCGACCTGTACCCATGAAGCTTCAGTGCGACAATCATGCAGCCTTGTTCATTGCCAACAATCCAGCTTTTCATAAAAGAACCAAGCATATAGAAGTTGACTGCCATTACACTAGAGACTTGATCCAGAGAGGATTGATATCTACAACTCACTTGAGCTCAGGGGATCAGACTGCGGATGTATTCACCAAGCCGTTGCTCAGAGGATCTTTTCAGAGATGTTTATCCAAGCTGAGCATGATAGACATCTATGCTCCACCTTGAGGGGGAGTGTAGAGATAGATATTATTATGCTATGTACCTGTTTGTTATTTCTTTGTTTTCTTTGGACTACTTGGTACTTTACCCTTAAGGTCTCTCCCTATATAAAAGAGCCTAGGGTTTCTCTGAATATAGATCACTGTTTTCTCCCAACAGAGTGCAACATGCTCACAGAATGGGCGGGGTGCCCCCGGGGTCACTTGCCGATTAACTACCTGGGATTACCCCTGGTTGCGGGTAGATTGAGAAAGTCAGATTGGGACTGTGTGGTGCAGAGGTTGGAAGAGCGCCGTGAGGGCTGGAAGGCGACCACTCTTTCCAAGGGTGGGAAGCTTACCCTGCTGAAACATGTTGTGTCTGCCATTCCGGTGTTTTTCTACTCCACGAGACTGATGCATGTTGGGGTGAGACGAAAGGTGGAGGCTCTGATGAAAGCTTTCTTCTGGTCAGATGGCAGTCAATCGGGAAAGGGGTTCCACCTGATTGCTTGGAAGGATGTTGTGGTGCCTATCTCGGAGGGGGGGCTTGGTATTCGGGATGTGGAGCTGATGAACAAAGCTTTGCTTGCAAAGTGGGTGGTACGGGTATGGGGCAAGTCCGACTCTTTGGTCTTGTGTCTGCTGAGATCGATCTATGGTGTCGCTGGGGACGTGGTGGCTCGGAGGATTCGTCATGAGTCCTCCTTATGGTTGGGCATCCGTACGGTGTTGCCTGGGCTAATGCCCTTCCTTCGTCCGAGGTTGGGGAATGGCCTTCGGTTCCATTTTTGGCAGGATGATTGGACGGGGGAGGGGGCGCTCGTCACCCGTTTCCCTAGGCTGGCGGCCTTACCTGCAGACATGGGTGTGTATGTGGCCGAGGTGGCTGATTCGGGTTCGTGGGCCCCGAGGTTTCTTTCTGATATCTCGGACCAGAGGGCGGAGGACTTGTTGCGGCTGCTGTCCGAGCTTCCTCCTATTGGGGAGATGTCTGGAGACCCTGACCACTTCGTTTGGGCTGATGGTAAATTCTCGGTGAAGTTGGCCTACCGGATGTTGAAAGCTGCTACGATGGAGATTGATGAGGACCTTAGCACGAACATGAAAGTTATTTGGGCGGCCAAGATCCCTACCCGGGTCAAAGTCTTCTTGTGGTGCCTCAAGAGAAACCGCCTGTGTGATAAGGTGAGAAGAGGGAAGATTTTGGGTACGGCGGACCTGCAGTGTGACAGGTGCGAGGTGAAGGCGGAGGACGCGGATCACATCTTCTTCGGTTGCAGGACTTCGACGCAGGTGTGGGATGCTACGGGGATCTCCTGGATTCAGACTTCCGATCTGGAGTCCTTTTGGGGGTCTATCCGTTCGGTGGGGCTTGGGTCATCCGGGGATGTGTCCAGGCCCTTCGTCGCCCTGTGGGCTATCTGGCTCGGCAGAAACGACCTTATTTTCAAGGGGCAGCCCTTTTATTGGGAAAATATATTTGCCCATTGTAATGCGGTTCACAATTTCTGGGTTTCCAACTGATGTGCCCGTACCTGTTTTCTTACTTAATGAAATCTCTAGTGTAGTGACTCCCGCCTTGGGAGGGTTCCCCCTTATTTTCTAGTAAAAAAATGTTGATTTCACTAGCATATTAATGACTTGAGGAAACTGGAATATCAGTGACGTGTCACTGGTATTTCGCACATTTTGATCAAAATCATGAGAATGCAAAGAAGTTTTGCTAAATTTCGGTGTTGCGGTTTTGATTTTGCCAACTTGGGGAAATGGAAATTTCATCGAATTTCGCTGAACTTTCGATCCATGCTTGTCCCACGTGAGTATTCGACAACAAATCTTTTATGAGGTCATTATGGTCTTACTTGCAACAGGGGACTACTAGTGTTCCCCCTATTAACTAGGTGTTTGTGACCATGGAAGGCCATATCGATATTGATATCGTTCCGATACGATATTTCGACGATATATCGGTTACATATCGCCGAAATATCGCTCATATCGACGCACTTTTGTGAAGGAACGAGCTAAAAAGAAGGATATATCTCCATATCTATACCGATATCGGTCTCATCTCGATATCGATATATCGGCGATATATCACCGATATATCGTGATATTTCCTTCCATGTTGTGACACAATGGACATTGGAGGGAAGTCTAGGGGTATTAATGCTCAACGATGAATAAGGCCCATTTGGCAAAGTGGGTGCTAAGAATTTGACTGTAGAATGAAGATATGCTTTGCCATTTGATACAGAGCATCTACGTAGTTACTTTTGACCTATATGTGCGAATGGGGATAACTTGGTCATCACCCAACTTTTGGAAGGGGGCCTACTATGTTACCAATCCTGTGTGGTGGTATCTTGTCCAGATTCTGGATTGATGACTTGATCGAAAAAGGGGTCATATACGATCGTTTTTTGAGGCTCTTTGCTCTGGCAGCCAACATAGACATTTCAGTTGCAGGAGCTTGGCCCCCCACATTCGTTGATGGTTGTTCATATTAGAGGATGCAAGAGTTCCTGGAGATAATGGAGTTGCTTGGTAGGGTGGACAAAATCACTGATGGGTGCTACCGTTGGCCGTCAATGGATGGTGATTTCCGGCTCAGAAAGACCTATAATGCCGTCTCTACCCCATTAGTATTTGACCCAAATCAGAAGATTGGACGCATGATTGTAGAATAATTTGGAGCACTGAGGTGCCGTTGAGTGAAAACCTTCCTTTGGTTTCTTAGGACACATTTAATGAAAAAAAACTTATGGAGCCAAATTTTTTAAGAGAAAACGGGTGCAGTCCTGGAAATTGGGACCCACCTCAAAAAGTATCTATATATATATAAGATCACAATTTCATCGACCAAAGTGTAAACAAAACCTTGCTATTCTCCAGTATACCACCCGCATTACATTCCCACCCCTAAAAAATGACATCATTCCTTGCACACCAGATTGTCAAATAATTGCAAATACTGGCACACTATCTTCGTGCCCATACCCACACACCAACCCAATTCTCCTCCAGAAATCCGCGCCATCCCACCCCTGAAGCCAAGGGATGGCGGCCGTTGTCCAAACCTGAACGGATGATGGGCACGGGAAGAAAAGGTGATCCGTGTCCTCCCTTTCCTTACCGCATCTCGAGCACTCCCCGATGTCAATTCCCCAGCAAATGACCACGACGAACCTGCATGAGGAGCCGATCTTGACGCAGCAACCACAGGCAAATATTGATACGATTTAGCACCCTGCATCTCCAAATCATTCGCACGTTCTTTGCAACACACTCCTCCACCTCCACACCCTCCCCCCAAAAAAATGGAGCCAAAGTGTTGCATGGAACATATGGTAGGGGTCGAGATGTTCGATCACTCCTTAAGATATTGAGACCTCTTTTTTCCAATGAATGGTCTACAGATATTGAACACCTCTTTTTTTTCCTATGAATGGTCCCGCGAGGTGTTGTTTGAGCTGAGACTAAATGGAATGATTACACGAGTGATGACTTTCTTGGGGCTGCATGTTCATGTTTTATATTTGAAGCTAAGGGGTAGCATCGAAGGCCCTCTTGATTGATGGGCCATGTAATGAATATGTACTATTATTTTTTTATATAAATATATTTCAGTATGCACCAGTATGGGTGCTCACCTTTTTCCCGCAAAAAAGAAGATTTCCTTGTTGCCAAATGAAATCAGCTTCACCTTTAAGAAAATGTTATTGTAAGAATTGTAAAAATAGTTTATCATTGCGCTCTATGGAAGGATTTGACTGGTTTTGTAGAAGTGAATAATGTAATGGCATATTTCTTTGAACTGACATCAAATGGAAACGTCTAATTATGGCATATGCTGGAAGGACTTCCACGACATTTGCATTGTTCTCAAGTTGTCGACATGATAGTTGCATCATTTATGTATATATTGGAGGTAGGGTTGCATCTTGGTTCACGTTCACACCATCGGCAGATATGGGAAACATGCCATGAAAGGCAGAATCCCTTTCATCCATCTACTATCTGAAGGTGCCTGTTTGCGACTTAAAGATGGTCTCGTGCACATCTCAGTTCATAGAGCCTTTCCAGTCGGCAGCGGGCACAAGAGATTGCAATGGAGATTTCTACATAGGCAGCTATAATATTTATAAATCACCTACCTTTAGGGATGATTCCGTCGAATTGAAATGATCCGCCATTGCGGGAAGTCTGTTTTTTTAGATGTGTGGTTTGTTGCTTCCTAAAGGGACTGACTGTTTCTGGAGATCCAGAAATGTTAGATCCTTTTCGTTATTCAGATCCCAAGAAATCATAAAAGCAACTGGACTTGTAGTTGTTGCAGCTGGACTTATAGGAACTATATAGCCAGGGACATGGAAGCCTTTAAATAATAGGTGAGAGTGGAGATTTCCATGCAAATCCTCTTTGTTGATGACTAGTTCGAGGGGATGGATGTGGATTTGTCTCCACTTGCTCTGATGTGAAACTTGTCTTGATGGGAATCCATAGGGATTCAAATATCTAACTTAGTCAGCATGTATTGGTCCATTGGATTGTAATCTAAGAAATGTGCTTGTTGTCCGTCTTCTACTGGTAGAAGGATTCATTTGTTGGAATATGATCCCATATATCAGCAGTGAAATATGCCATTGTTGTTCACAACAGCCAATCCTTCTGCAGTTTCTCCTTCAGTATCGGCCCTGACATGGGACTTCTTGTTCTGCAAATTAATGGAATCAAATGACACTATATCCGGAAATATTTGTATAATTATTGCTGATTGTTTTAATGATTGTCCTTTTTAGGTTCCTTGGATGCAAGTGAGCCATTCAAGATCTCTGCTGCTTAGTGTCAATCCAGCAAGCTTACTCCTTGCTGTCATTCTAGGGATGTATGTTTTTTGCTTTTATTTGCTTCTGGAGTGTTTTTTCTCCAATCCAATTTCCATGAATTTGCAAATATGATCTTTTTTCTTATAAAAAGAATATATGCTATTTTGAAGAATTGGTCATATTGGCATTTAATAAAAATGATTTAGCCATGGTCTACAGTGTTTAAATTACCTTTCATCTAGACTATGTAGATGGTTTGATGTTTCGGCCTCTTTTTTTTCATACTTCTGAACAGAGAATCATTTGTCTCTGTACCGAAAGGTCATACTTTTTTTGGAAAAAAATATGTATAAATCAAATCGGAACCAAAGCTTTCCGAACATTAAACTGTATAGGCTGTATGGATCCAAATATAGTTATGTTGAGTCCTTACCAGATTTATCCGTAAGGACCAAGTAATTTGTGTATTTTTTTCTTATCGGGATGGAAGAACTTTTGGTCATATTCCAAATGAAAATTTGTAGTTGCCTCACTTGGTTGAAAAATCAATTTAGTTTAGTTCATACTTAATTGGAGTCTATTCATAGCACCTAGTATGGGATAATTAGTTTGAATAGGTAACGAACTTGGTAGTGAGATTTGTTAGCTACGAATTGTTAGAGTATTTGGAGCATGCATCACTTATGTAATAGGTAGGTAAATGGATCCCTCTAGGATGCATTTACCCCATCACTGAGTTTAGTCCCACATCTACCAGTGGTGGGACTTGGAGGCTCTGTGGAGGCTATATAAGGAATCCCAAACCTCCTGTATCCATGGAGAAAAAACAATGTTACATATGGCCCTTTGAGGCCTTCTCTCGTGGTTTCATCCCGTTCCTTAGGAGTAGTGTTCCACGTAAAATCCCGTCTTATGTCCAAGTTTTCTATCTTTATTTCTGATACGCTTCCGCATTCCTATTTTCTAACATGGTATCAGAGCGGGTCCGATTCTCAAGGATTTCATCATGTTCTTTGATTATATTCGTGACCGGTTTGAGAATCGATTATTAGTTATTCTTGAAGATAATTCTCTGTTCATATATGATTCAAGATTTGAGTTCAATTCTAGGATATCTCAAAACCCTAGATCATCGAGGAGCAGCGGCGCATGCTTTCGTCCTCCCTCAGGCAGTTCTCCGTAGATGAAGAAACTGTAGAAATATTTCTAGTATTTATGTACTCGTGTCTTATGTTTATTTGTATTGTTCCACCTTATGTAATTTACCCATAGGCTTCCTCTATATAAGAGAGCCTAGGGTTCCCTGGAATAAACAAGTACTAATCTTCATTTCCACCAACATGGTATCAGAGCCTCCTAAACCCTAGCCGCCCCTCTCCTTCGGCACCGCCCCTCCTCTTCCCACCACCCCTCTCCTTCGGTACCGCCCCTCCTCTCCCCACCGCCCCCCTCTCTCCGCCGCCACCTCCTCTCCCCCACCCCTCATCTTGTTAGCAATGTGAGCCCGAGGCGAACCATTCCTGCAATAAATGTTATTGTAATAAATGATTTATCAATAAAAGTTATTGATTGTTTTTCACTCCCTTTGTGAGATTGAATGAATGAATGCACTATAAGGTCTCTCTGTACAATAAGGGTTATGTACCATGGCCAACTTGATAATCATACAGCTGTTGATGCATTGATTGAATCATAGAGGTTGATGCTTGGATGAATATCTAAGGAGTTAGATAGAGGACTCATCAAGCATCATCAAATGATTGTCAAGTGATGATCTCCAGCCTGAGTAGGAGATGACAATCCTTTCTCATTTGGCTGATATCTGACCGACATCTTGATGCAGGTCCTCTGCACGGGAATAGTGATTTGGAGGTGTCAGATTAGTTGAGTCAATGGGTTGATTTAAAGAGATCGAGATAACCAAAGACCTATTTTGAATATTGTCCCAACATAGGCAGACATCCTCTGACCAGAGACATATGTGTTGCTATATGTTTGAGTATGTACATTTGGCAAACCGATAGGTTAATGACCTAACCAAGGTCTATATACCAGCGAGCTGGTGTGCATGTAAGGACATATGAGTAATACGATCTCTCAAAGGGATCATACAGGTTCACATGTGAATCGGGAGACATGAGCTCACTCATGAGGTATTGGGATTGATCAAATTCCATGCATGGTCGTCATGCTTTGTAAGCATGACATGAATTTGAAGGTAAGATATATGCTTTGGGAAAGCATATGATCTACACCATTTCCCAATGACCAAGATTGAGAAACTTAGTGATCAAACCCTGAAGATGACAATGTAAAAGTGATCTGTATCTTCAGGATGATCATAGGTATTCCAGTATGCAGGATGTACAGGTGTTGGGAATACCTGAGGGTAATGTGATCATAAACGATTGTATAACCATGACGCTTCCATTCCGAGGGAGTGATGAAACAGGTTTGGATTTTAGTGACTCCTCTCAATAGAGAAGTGATCTAATCTTAGTTCGTGTATTGGACATTGATCTGAATGAGATTCAGATGCAATGAGAAGATTAGGTTTACAGCCTTGATTTAATCAAGCATCTATGAGAGGTCCATGAGATCTGGTTTTGAGATGCGATCTCAATATCCAAGTCACTATACGTGGAACAATACAATCGCCCTATCCTTATCTTCATGTATCTGCGGAGAAATCGCATTAATCTTGAAAGTGTTCAAGGATAATTCCATAGTTGAATTATATCTAAGCATTGAGACATTGATAATTAAATGTGATTTAATTATCTTGATGTATGTGGAAATTATCCAATATAATCAAATGTGATTTAATTATTGTGGATAAGAATAATGTGGATAGCAATATCCAATTATTCATAATATATTATAAATGTGATTTATAATGTATTAGAGAGAGCTAATTATAATTTATATTTTTTAATTAATTATTGATGTGTATTGGATACACATTGTGTAATTAATTGAAAATGTAAATTATATTTTGTTTTGGGTTGTGAATGTGATTCACAAATTTCCAATAGCAAGATTGCAATATTTTCAAAATTAATTGTGAATTATTTTTGAAGAATAAATCATAACAAAAGTTATTGGAATAAATAATGAGATTTCCATGGAGATATGCAATCTCATGAGATTTCATGAGATTGCCTCCACTTGGAAACAAGTGGACGGCTACCAAGTCCAATATGGGTGGCCGTCCACCTTATTCCATGGGAGATGCAATCTCCATGATGATTATCTCCTTTATTTGATTGATTTAATTTAGGATTGAATTGTGTTTGATTTATAAAATATATTTGATCTAAATTAAATTAGGGTAAATTACAATTTGGGTCCCAATCTATGTGTCCGATCCCAGAATGGGTCCCGATCTTTAAATTGTAACGATTCGGGTCCCAAGGCCATTGATGTAAGGAACTTTTTGAGGTTAATGACAAGTATGCCCTTGTTTAAAAGTTGGAACCCAACCCCCATTCCCTTCCCAACAAGGGCATATTTGTCATGAACCCCAAAATTTCCATTTTCTAAATGGTTCTGTGACCCGAATCGTTACAATTTAAAGATTGAGACCCATTCTGGGATCGGACCCATAGATGGGGACCCACATTGTATGTTGGCTTTTACCAACAACAATCTTGACCATTGGATTAAACATAAATCAATCTCATCCATTGATTTTATGTGTCCCATGGATTGAGACCATGGATCCCAAAACCCTATAAATAGAGAGGCATACCATGCTCTCTAAGGTAATGCTTTTGAAGCACATCTCTCTCTCTCTTATTCTACACGTCAACCTCTCTCTCCTCTCCATTGGTGGCCGTCCACCAAACCCTAGAGGATAAAGCTGTCGTCGCTTCGCCACCGCGCCGCCGCTTCGACATTTTTCGGTTCTCCGTCTTCTTTGGAGTGCTACACTCGTGAAGAAGGTATTCGATTTTGTACGACGAGATCAGGAGTTCACCGTGCTTGGATCAACTCGTTGGATTGTGAGAATCACGCGACTCATCCCCGCGCTCGCAAGCGTCTTCTCCGACGATCGGACTTGAGACAAGAGGTCTCTTTTCGTAGAGACTCGATCAACCACGCTTCAAGAGGTATTCCTTTATACTTGTTGTGGTTCTAGATGAAACGATCCGAGAATCGTTCTTGGATCCTGTCGTTTCATCGCATGAAAATTTTTTAAATTCCGTTGCATACAACAACTAGTCCGACTAGTCGTTCTTCGTTGTATTCGATACGATGCTCACGCTTCCATGATACGCTTGAGGATTATCCCATATCCTTCACATCCCGCCGAACCCCACCCCTCTCAGCACCGACATCATATAACCGCCGCCCCCTCTCCTACTCGGCGTCGATCTCGTCTCCTTCTCTTCATGGGTTTGAGTGTATAAGTCTACATATGCACTCAACTCCCTACATGTTTATGTAGACAGTTCTTCATTGGTCTACAAACCCTAGTTCTTCGTCTCCGGCAACAATGTCAGAAAACAAAGTCAATATGCCCTCCATTGGTGCCTTCAAGGGTCCAGCGCCAATAGCCAAGATGGATGGGACGAATTACGAGCTCTAGACGATGCAGTTCATGAGTCTCATGAAGTCCAACAGTAAGAAGCATATCCTTAGCAAAGATGAGACGACAACGAAGACGGAGATTTACGCCTCATGGGAGAGTCAAATTCCTAAGTAGTACCTGGGAATTACTTAAATACCCAGGTACTACGTAATGTTCTTTTTTACTTGAAAACTGCAGGGGTGTCGCATGTTCAACATGCGACACCCCTTAAGTTTTTTTTTTACCCAGGAACTGCCTTAGTGTCGCATGTTGGATGTGCGTTATAGCTAACGCATATTCAACATGCGATATCGGCCCTAATTAAGCCCCGCGCCCAGCGGCCTCCTCATTTCCCCCGACCTTCCCTTCGTTTCCAGCAACCCAGCCGCCCCCGACGCCCTCGCCTTCACCCGCATCTTCTGATCTCCTCCCCTCTCAACAACACCCTTTTTGGTCACTCCTAACCCCACGGAACACTCCTTCTCCGTGTTTTCAGTGATTGGCACCGTCCTAGCCGTCCCCGCTTCTCATTAGGGCTAATCACTTGGTAAAATGTTTTCTATAATTTTTTTTGTATCATATGCATGTTATTTTCATTTCTCGAATGTATGACGTTTGCTTGTACGTTGTGTCACGTATTAGGTTAGAATGGAGCAGTTGTTTTGTATGTGTCATTTGAGTAGTACACTCGTGTCCGGATCGTCAACCAACGTGAGGGGGTTTGTGTTGACTCCTAATATGACGTTCGATGAGATGTTGAACTTGGTTTACCGTAAGTTCAACTTGGATATTGACAGTCAAAACATCCGATTATTACACATTTGTACGGGAAGTACAAACAAAAACTGCTCATTGCTTGCGGGGTTGACGGGGATAAACATATTGTTCCCCTTGCATTCGGGATCGTCGACGAGGAATCCTTGTCGTCATGGAAGTGGTTTCTTTCGTTGGTTCGTCTAAGGGTAATCGGCATGCGAGCTGGATCAATTTGTATCATCTCCGACAGGCATTCTGGTATAAAAGCCGCTATGAAAGATGCTGACGTGGATTTATTAGATACCTTTGCATATTGGCGGTTTTGTACAAGGCACGTCGCGAGCAACTTCAATAGCGTATTTAAAAATGGCTCCATGAAAGCTCTGGTGCAAGCCGCAGCATTACAGACGACACCTAGGAAATTCGCGTACTTCATGAGGAAATTACTAGAGTGGAATAACGGAGCAGCTAGATGGTTTTCAACTCACGATTGTCGTCGTGAGCAATGGACCTTGGCCTATGACGGTGGGTATAGGTTTGGTCAGATGACTACAAATCTGAGCGAAAGCTACAATGCAGTTCTTAAAGATGCCCGTTGCTTGCCAATCTCTTCGTTAATTGAGAAGACCTTCTATAATTGTGTGTCATACTTCATTCAGCATTTTGAAGAAGCAAGCGCAGCCATTGCTGCTGGTCGAAAATTCACGCATTACGCTTCCACAGAGCTGACCCGTTGGACTGCAGCTGCGAATGGGCACACAGTAACTCAGGTACAAGTACAACCAGAAATTTTATTCGAGGTGTCTACCAGGGCTCGACGGACGTCCACTGGTATTCGCGGGCGCAAACAGTACACAGTAAACTTGCAACAAAGGAAATGCACTTGCAACAAGTGGCAAATATATCGTATCCCATGTTCCCACGCCATTGCAGTCATTTCAAAGTGTCGGGCTGATGTGGATTCCTATGTTGGAGAGTGGTACACCTGGGAGAAACAGTTGCAGGTTTACGGAGAACAATTTTTTCCCATCGGTGATCGTGAAACATGGGCTCCCCTAGAATATCCTGAGTTACGACCGGACCCAAAGCGTAAACGCGGTAAAGGTCGTCCACGTACAACAAGAATACATAACGAAATGGATGTTAGAGATGTGATTCGGCAAAATACTTGTTCCTATTGTGGGATATTGGGTCACACACACCGAGGTTGTCCCAACAAAGCCGCAAGGAATTCTCAAGCATCCACATCAAATGCGCCGACGGCGAGCAGGAATAAGAATAAATGTGGAAATTGTGGTGGCCAAGGTCACAACCGACGTAAATGTCCAAATTCGAGTAAGTTTGCTACCCTCGTATATTAATAAATTTAATTGTGGTAAATACCTGTTGAATTTGTCGGATTTTTTTTTTCATATAGTTTTTTTAATTGTATTGTGTAACATTGGAAATTGTATTTTTCAGATGGATCCCGGCCCAGTTGATCCTTCAGTTTTGTACCTTCAGGAGCGACATCGTTCACGTCGAGTTTGGGCTGGCGATGTAAGTAATTATATTATCTTCCATCCTTCAAATTTTTTTCCTAACAATTTTCTTGTAGGAATCTTCGTGGTTACGTTGCCGGCGCCGAGAGACACATGTACGTCGGATCCCTTTGGATGACCGGCTACTGCCTTACGTGGTAAAAGCAGGATTTGGATGCATCTCAGAGCTCGAGTTCATTACGCTGGATTGGCATCTGGTGACGGCTTTAGTTGAGCGGTGGAGACCGGAGACGCACACCTTCCACATGCCTAGTGGGGAGATTACTATCACCTTGCAGGATGTGGCATTCATCTTGGGGCTGCGAATTGATGGGCCCGCGGTTACCGGGGAGACAACACCTGGAGCTACATGGGCAGATACATGCGAGGAATTGTTGGGCGTTAGGCCCCTGCCCGCGGACATAGTTGGCAGCTGGGTGTCAGCAAGCTGGCTGTCCACGAATTTTTCAGAGTTGGCTGAGGATGCAGACGAGCTAGTCGTACAAAGACACGCTCGAGCGTACATTTTGCAGTTGCTTGGTGGAGTACTTTTCACGGACAAGTCTGGGTCCTTGGTTTCACTTATAGCTCTACCACATCTACAGGATTTTGAGTTATCTGGGACATTGAGCTGGGAATCAGTCGTACTTGCTTATCTTTACAGGCACCTATGTTTGGCAGCGGACATGGCGACCGAGGAGATTGGAGGCTCGGTCATACTACTTCAGCTCTGGGCTTGGGAGCATTTCCCCCACATTGCTCCAGTTGTTAGGGACTGCAGAGAATGGTACGGGCACCCGCTAGGAGTCCGCCGGGCAACGGCGTTTGCCCATCGTAGACAGCCCACACACGTGGTGAGACCCTACAGGGATGCTTTTGACATGCAATCACCCGAGCAGGTAATTTTACATTTACAAATTTTCCCTATATCAACAAAAGAAATTCTAATCGTAATACAATTTTTGCATTCAGGTATTTTGGACTCCCTATACGGATGAGATCCGCGCCCATCTCCCAGCCAACTCTCTTGAAGGCGAACACATTTGGATAGCTGAAGTGCCTTTGATATACTTCCACATTGTGGAGTATTACTACCCAGATCGGTTCAAGAGACAATTTGGGGGTCTTCAGGATATCCCAAGTCATTGCTCCACCTTTCCAGAACTCCACGCTATTGATTTGAGGGGGAAAGTACATGTGGATTGGAGGGCAAAACACAGCCTGCATATTGCCCGCTGGGAGGAGCGGGAAGTTAGAATTATTCGCATCGATCGGTCCAGAGGGGTATTCGCAACGCCCGCATACGAGCAATGGTATCGGACCATTACTCGAAGATTTGTCGGACGTTTGGGTGCAACTCTGGCAAGCAACGTAAGTACTCGAACTATAATTTTTTTGGTAAAATTATTTACAAAAATATTTCAAATTTACATCTACGTCTTCTCCTTGGATGCAGCTCGCTCTGTGGAGCCGTGTCTACGACATTGGACACGAGGAATGCCGCGAGATTGCGGCACAAGCGAAGGCGGAAATGACGGAGTGGCTGTCATTACAATTTGCAGATGCAGTCACGTTACATGACGAGCGTGCAGATGTGGCTAGGGAGGAGGCAAGGCGAGGAAGGGCAAGAGGACGGGGACGAGGAAGAGGTCGAGGTAGGGCGCGTGAACAAGTCGCGGAACCCATGGACTTTGACGAAGCCGCTGCGGATGATGATAACATGGCGCAAGGAGACTACTTCACACCTGCCACCGAGCGACCAAGAGAAGACTTGCCAACGCCTCAAGCACCGTTGAGGCATGGAGTGGACCCCAGCCAGACACGACCTACTTACTGCACACTAACGCCGCCGTCTATGCCAACATTCGAGGAAGATGCCCCAGGACCCTCTCAAATCAACATGATAGACGAAGCGAACCGTCTATTACCGTTCAATCCTCCAGATTCTACGATTACATACCATCGGAGGAAGAAACGTTGAATTGTAATCAATGTAATTTTTAATATGATGCAAAAAATGTAATGTGTATTCATCAAGGCCTTAAATGTCGGTTTCGGTCATCATTTCGGTACCTACCAAAACAGAATTTCGATGGAATTTCGGTGGAATTTCGATCGAAATTTCAGTCATTTCGGTCATTTTTTGTGCTAGGACCCCATATTTCGGTCATTTCGGTCATTTCGGTCAAATTTCGATTTCGACTGGATATCGATATTCGACAGAAATTCGACCGAATTTCGCTGAAATTTGAGGCCATGGTATTCATGAACAAGTCTATTTGGAATGTGTATACATACCATTCGAGGATGACGCATATTGAAATGTCTTCTTTGATGTTTGGAATGTCTACAATGTTTGCAACGTCTGGAATGTTTACAAAAATATGTCTATTTACATTAAAAACATGGGATTGGCATGCCTTTTCAATGGTTTTTAAAAACTTTAAATTCCAAAGCCCACACTTGGACTGCCATTTTCGCCGAAAAATTACTGTAAAGATGACGCATTTTGAACATGCGTCATATGTTCAACTTTCAAAGCCCACACCTGCCCCAGCCATTTCGAGGAAAATTTCCTGTAAGGGTGACGCATATTGAACATGCGTTATCCCTCACTGTAAGAATGTCGCATATACAATATGCGATACCTTTACAGAACATTTCGAGACCTGATGCCTGTACAGAACATTTCTAGAGCAATTCCCTGGAGATATGTCGCATGTTGAATATGCGTTAGCTATAGCGCACATCCAACATGCGACACTGCTGCAGTTCCTGGGTAAAAAAAAAACTTAAGGGGTGTCACATGTTGAACATGCGACACCCCTGCAGTTTTTAAGTAAAAAAAAAACATTACGTAATACCTGGGTATTTAAGTAATTCCCAGGTACTACTTAGGAATTTGACTCCTCATGGGAGGCTGATGATTCGTATGCCAAGGTCTGGCTTTCTGGCCCTCTGGCGATGGAGATTGCCAATGATGTCCTCCATCAACCCACGGCTAAGGCCATGTGGGATATTCTTGCCGCGATGTACTCGTAGATGAGAAACAAGGCCAAGATCCTCCAATTTCAGCATGACATATTTACGGTCAAGCAGAATGGATGGCCGTTGCATTCGTTGTATACATCACTACGAGGGATGTTTGAGAAGCTTTACAGTATCATTCCCCTAACGGCGACCCCTGAGCAGCAGAAAACGTTCTGGAATGCTATAATGGTAGGGGTCTTATTAGCAGCACTAGACCCGGAGTATGATGCGGCTCGCTCGCAGATACTGACGGATGCTACTATTCCTCCAGTGGAGGAAGTGTATCGACGGCTCAGCAGAATCACGGTTCCTTCTACATCCACTACGCCGCCTCTTTCAGCGATAACAACTTCCAGAGGCAGAGGTGCATCTTCCTCTTTTTGTGGCCGTGGACCTCGTGGTCGAGGTGGTCGATTCCGTCAGCCATGCACCTTCTGTCATCGCCCGGATCATGAGGAGGATACATGCTATTCTAAGCATGGTTTTCCACCATCCGCCCGTGTAGCCGAGCACGTTGTGTCTACACCGACATCCACTTCAGATCAGCAGTTTGCGGATCTTGTCGCCAAACTACGAGATATCATGCCTCCTGCCACTACTGACTCGCCAGGAGGTCACTTAGACATAGCATCTTCAGCCTCTGCCAGCATGTCAGCCACAATTAGCAAATCAGGCAGCGTTTATGCCTTTACGTCCTGTCACAGTTCTGATGTTTCGGATTGGATCATGGACTCGGGTGCGACACATCATCTCTGTCGAGACAGAGATAAGTTTACATCCTACATGGAGGTTCCACCAGGGAGATCGGTAGTAATAGCAGATGGGACTCAGTCCCTCATCATCGGATATGGGGATATCAGTTTGACACCCTCCGTACGACTACTGAATGTTTTGCATGCTCCAGATTTCTCAATGAACTTACTTTCCATTAGTCAGCTTACAAAGGATTTGCATTGTCGGGCTATCTTTAACCCGTCGTCTCTTATTTTTCAAGACATTCTAATGGGCAGGGTGATTGGTTGTGGCTGTGAATAGGAAGGACTATATCGTTGGTTCGCACCTCCTATGCTGGTGTCTCATCTCAATCCAGTGGATCTGCTTCTCCCTTTACTTGGCATTTGCGTTTTGGTCATCTCCCTCTTCAGAAACTGCGACATATCTTGCCCCAGATCTCGCCAAAGTCTTCTTTTCAGTGTGCAGCGTGTCAGTTGGGAAAGCATCACAGATCTACTTTCCCTAGTTGTGAGTCCCGAAGCAGTCGCTCCCCTTTTGAGTTGTTGCATGTTGACATTTGGGGTCCGAGTCGTGTTCCTGACCACCAGGGACACAAGTTTTATCAGTGGTTGTTGATGATTTCTCTAGGTTGTCTTGGGTCTTTTTATTGAAAAATAATTCTGAAGCGGGGGATGTAATAAAAAATCTTATTAATGAAGTTCGGAATGTTTTTTCTTCTAATGTGAAGATTGTGCGCACAGATAATGCCTTAGAATTTTGCACTCGTGCTCTTTCTCATTTCTTCTTGTCTCGTGGCATTATTCATCAAACAACGTGTGCCTACACATCTCAACGGAACGGTGTTGCAGAAAGAAAACATCGTCATCTTCTTGATATAACTCGGACTTTACTCATTCATAGTTCTGCTCCTCTGTCTTTCTTGGGTGATGCTGTTCTTATGGCATGTTATCTGGTCAATCGTATGCCATTCTATGTATTGGGTGAGAAAGTTCCTCTTTCTGTTGTCTTTCCTGACAAGGAGTTGTTCTCACTACCTCCTCGTGTTTTTGGTTCAGTTGCTTTCGTCCATCAACTCACTCCGGGGATTGATAAGCTCTCACCTAGGGCTATCAAGTGTGTGTTTCTTAGCTACTCTCGTACTCAAAAGGGTTACCGATGCTATGATCCTGTGAACAAAAAATATTGTCAGTGCCGATGTCACCTTTGAGATTGTGATATATTTTTCTCCTACAGGTGACAGGATGACTCCTTCCACTACTGGTGATGAAATTTATGTGCCACCTCCTCCTCTGCGTCAGTCTGATAACATACCTTCTCCTGATGTGCCAACACCGTCACTATCATCACCACCACCACCTTCGCAACCACCAGTCCCACCTTTACCGAAATTTTATACCCGGCGTCCTATTCCTGCTCATGGAGGCCGTCATTCATCCACCACACCCCAGGTATGTCCAGGTGATGTTACTAACGATGGGACTGACAATGCACAAGTGCAGGACAATGACATACATGTGGACATTGCTGATGATTTGGATGTACCTATTGCCTTGAGGAAGTCTAAGCGGACGTGTGCGTTTATCCACTTTCTTCACAGGTTTCATTCCATCGCCTCACTGGTGATTTCCAGAGATTTGCTATTGCCTTATCTACTATGGAGATACCACGGAATTATCAGGACGCCTTGAAAGACAGCAGTTGACGGTTAGCCATGGAAGAGGAAATGGCTGCTCTGCGATCTCGTGGTACATGGAGCTTGGTTGCTGCTCCCCCATGAGCTTCTGTTGGGAGTTGTAAATGGGTCTTTACTGTCAAATATAATGCAGATGGCAGGCTTGATCGCTACAAAGCACGCTTAATGGCACGTGGATTCACTCAGACCTATGGTGTGGATTATATGGACACCTTTTCTCCAGTGGCATGCCATTCCACTCCACGTGTTCTTCTGTCAGTCGTTGTGGTACGTGATTGGTCTTTGTTCCAGCATGATGTTAAAAATGCCTTTTTATATGGGGATCTGCAGGAAGAAGTCTACATGCAGCAGCCTCCGGGATTTGCTGCTGAGGGGGAGTGTCAGATGGTGTGTAGACTTCACAAGGCCATCTATGATCTTAAACAGAGTCCGCGAGCATAGTTTCAGAAGCTTTCAGACCTCATCCAGAATCAAGGGTTCATAAGATCAAATGCTGACCACTCTTTGTTTGTCCAGAAGACTCCCAGAGGTACTGTTGTTATTATGGTATATGTTGATGATATACTTGTTTCGGAAGATGACATGTAGGGGATAAAGATGGCAAAAGAATTTTTAGGCCATCAGTTTGTGACTAAGGATCTTGGTACTCTACGATACTTTCTGGGATTGGAGTTTGCGCGGAATGTGTAGGGTCTTGTGATGACTCAAAAGAAATATATTACAAATATGTTTGTTGAGATATGTATGATCGGAGTCGCCCCTCCTGTACTCCCATGGATCCTAGTATGAAGTTATATGGAGATGATACAGAGGAAGTTGACAAGAGAAGATATAGAGAGATGGTGGGAAAACTTCTCTATATTACTATCACTAGACCTAACATTGCTTTTGCGGTTAGTCGGGTGAGTCAGTTCATGGAACAACCTAGACAAGTACACATGGATGTTGTATTTATGATACTAAGATATCTAAAGTCGTCTCCAGGTGCAGGATTGTTGTTCAGGAAAGAAACAAATCTCTCTATCTCTGCATGTGGTGATGCAGATTATGCAGGATGTCCGAGAGATCGGAAATCTACCTCAGGTTTTGCAGTGTTTGTTATCAGTTCCTTAGTTTCTTGGAAAAGCAAGAAACATACAGTGGTGGCTAGATCTAGTGCTGAATCTGAGTACATGCCATGGCACATGCAAGCACGTAGATGATGTGGGTTCGAGCCGTATTAACAGATCTGTATAGATGTACCATTACCCATGCAATTACAAAGTGACTATAAATCAGCATTATTTATTGCTAATAATCCTGCATTTCATGAAAGGACGAAGCACATTGATGTAGACTGCCACTATACCAGGGATATGATTCAGAAGGGTTTGATTTCTACTTCCCATGTCAGTTCAGGAGAGCAGACTGCAGATATCTTTACTAAGCCGCTGCTCAGAGGGCCGTTTCAGAAATGCTCTTCCAAGGTGAGCATGATTGACATCTATGCTCCATCTTGAGGGGGAGTGTAGAGATGTTTCTAGTAGTTATGTACTCGTGTGTTATGTTTATTTTTATTGGTCCACCTTATGTAATTTACCCATAGGATTCCTCTATATAAGAGAGCCTAGGGTTCCCTGGAATAAACAAGTACTAATCTTCATTTCCACCAACAGAAACGAATGGATATCCCCAAGCCCTGGCGTCTCTCCAGGTGCACATCTCCATATCACAACTTCACGATGGTGCAATATTCGAGGGCAATACCCTTGCATGAAGTCTTCTCTAGGCCAAATATCCCCTTATCGCGGCACGATCTCTCTCGCATGGCACCTTCATGCCGCAGCCAAGCCCAGGCGACGCCACAGGAGTCTCTAAGCAGGCAGGCCCGGGCTCCAGCATCCCAAGGCGGCGCTCCAACATACAACCTGGTGGAGGCGGAGGCATTGCGACGCAAATCTCTCCGATCTGCTAGTAGGCGAACACGGCAAGTGGCACAGGCGCATCCCCTCCAGATCCATGGCGCCTGGCCTAAAGGTGGCGATCTAGAGCTTCACCATTCACCAGCGACGACGCTCCCCTTCTCCCCTTGGTGCGGCATCTCCCTGCGCAAAGCCTTTGAGCCCTACGCGAAGCCCCTGCAGCGCAACATCTCCCTGCGCGAGCCCTTCAAGTGGCGCGGGCCCTCCAGGTCGGCGGCGATAGAAGTAGGAAGCCCCTAGCAGGGACGTTGGCCATTAAAAAAATAGGGTTCCCCTAGGGCAGGCGTTATTTTAAAAAAATATATCAAGGAGGGGATGTTACGGTAGAGCCCAAGTGGGTTGTTTGTATTTAAAAAAATGAAGAGAAGACAAGGAGAGGAAATATGTACGTGGGTCGTTCCCTGTTTAAAAAGAGAAAGAGAGAGAAGAGTTGTTTTTTTTAAAGGTGAAAGAGGAAAAAAAGAGGAAGTTTGTTAAAAAAAGTTGGGATAAAGCCATAACAAAAAGAGAGAAATTGAACGGCTCAAAAAATGAATGATTTCAAAAAAATTGTGCAATGGCTATTAAAAATGTAAATAGCCTGAAAAAAATAAGAGAGAAGAATTTTTTTAAAGAAAAAAAGCTGAGAAAAAATGAGTCAAATTCCTAAGTAGTACCTGGGATTTACTTAAATCCCCAGGTTCTACAAAATCTTTTTTTTACTTAAAAACTACAGAGGTGTCGTATGTTGAACATGCGATACCCCTTAAGTATTTTTTTACTCGGAAACTACATGTATGTCACATCTTCAGTATGCGATATATAAAATGCATCTTGAATATGCGATATAGGGCCTAAATAAGGACCATGCGTATCGGCCTTCCCATTTCCTAGCAACTGTGCCCTTGCCGCCCGCGACCCCCCACTGCGCCACTCGTCCATTGTGACCTCCCTCTCTCTCAAAAACGTCCATTTTGATCACTCCTTGCCTCGCGGAATACTCCTTTTCCGTAGTTTCCTTGGTCGGCACCGTCCTAGCTGCCACCGCCTCCCATTAGGGCTAAGCCGTTGTTATATTGCCTTAGACTTGGTAATTTTTTTTCTTGAGATGATTGTTTATATCATATGCATATTATTCTTCATTTCATGAATGTATTTTGTTTACTTGTACGTTGTGTCACGTATTAGGTCAGAATGGAGCCGTTGTATTGTATGTTTCATTTAAGGGGTACACTCATTAGCGGATCGACGATCAACGTTAGGGGGTTTGTACTAATACCTAATATGACGTTCGATGAGATTATGAACTTGATTTACCGTAAGTTCAACCTAGATGCCAATAGTCTAAAAATCCGATTATTACATCGCATCCCTCGAGGCCCAGGGGAGGAACCATCATTTTCATCTATTGTCGATGATGATGATGTGCAGGTTGTTCTTGTGTATGCTCGGACCATTGGGAAATCGATGCCTACTGACATTATTATTGAAGATGTATCTGTGAGCGAAGTTCCCAATGTTGTGACTAACAATGGACCGTCTGTTGTCCCAAGCACACAACCAGCAGTTGTCCGTAGCACACAACCAACAATCTTCCCAAGTATACAACCAATAGTTGTCCCTAGCATGGAACCCTCCTTTGACGCTGATGCGCCTATACCGCAACCATGCACGGATCGGGAATTGGGCATGAGTGACTCGTTGCTGCGAGAGGTAAACCATGCTTTGGATGATTTCATGCCTTGGGGGACCGATGATGACCTGGAAGAAGATAGCGAAGATGTCGACGATGATGCGGTGGACGAGGAGATCCCAGCTGATGAACAAAGCACGCATACTATTACGTCCCGTATACCCTTTTTTGGGGTTAGAGGATCAAATACTCGTTCAACATATGAAGACGACATTCGAGAGAAGTCTAGACTTGATGGTGTCGTTGACGAAATACGAAAGGGTAGAACATTCAAATGTAGAGAAGATTTGGTTTACGCCGTCAAGAAGTATCACATTTGGCACACTATGACTTCATTGTGAAGGAATCTACCAGCTTGATATGGTCGGCTTTTTACACGCAGAGATCGAATGGCTGTGTTTGGTATTTACGAGGACATTTTAGAAAATTTGATGGACTGTGGGTGATCTCCAAGGTTGTTGGGGCATACACTTGTATTAACCCAATAGTTAATCAGGATCACCCTCAGTTGGACTACAAATTCATGTCCAGATCGTTGCTAACTCTTGTTAGGGATGACCCTAATGTTCGTGTTTCAAGTTGTAGAGCTCACATCTACGAGATGTACAACTACTGGGTTACAAAGAAAAGGGCTTGGGTTGCTCAGAGAAAGGCCATCGGAATTGTATTTGGTGACTGGAAGAAGTCATACGCTGAAATGCCTATTCTATTGCATGCAATGAAGGCTGCTATTCCTGGGACTGAAATTGATATTGAATACAGCTACCATCCTGATCCTCGGAAACCGCTTTGCCGTAGATTTGAACGTTGTTTTTGGGCATTTGGGCCTTCGATTGAGGCATTCAAATATTGTCGCCCTTTGATTAGTATTGATGGGACACACCTGTATGGGAAATAGAAACAGAAATTGCTCATTGCTTGCGGGATTGACGGGGATAAACATATTGTTCTCCTTGCATTCGGGATTGTTGACGAGGAATCCGCTCCTTCATGGAAGTGGTTTCTATCGTTGGTGCGCATCAAGGTAATCGGCATGCTAGCTGGACCAATATGTATCATCTCTGACCGGAATGCTGGAATAAAAGCCGCTATGAAAGATGCTGACGTGGACTTATTAGAACCCTTTGCATATTGGCGGTTCTGTACAAGGCACGTCGCGAGCAACTTCAATAGCGTCTTTAAAAATGGCTCCATGAAAGCCCTGGTCCAAGCAGCAGCATTACAAACGACAACTAGGAAGTTCGCGTACTTCATGAGGAAATTACAAGAGTGGAATAATGTAGCAGGTAGATGGTTTTCGACTCATGATTGTCGTCGTGAGCAATGGACCTTGCCTTACGACGGTGGTTATAGGTTTGGTCAGATGACTACAAATCTGAGCGAAAACTACTGGTCATACTTCATTCAACATGCTGAAGAAGAAAGCACAACCATTGCTGCTGGTCGAAAATTCACGCATTATGCATCCACAGAGTTGACCCGTTGGACTTCAGCCGCGAATGGGCACACAGTAACTCAGATACAAGTACAACCGGAAATATTGTTTGAGGTGTCTAGCAGGGCTCGACGGACGTCTAGTGGTATTCACGGTCGCAAACAGTACACGGTAAATTTGCTCCAAAGGAAATGCACTTGTAATAAGTGGCAAATATTTCGTATCCCATGTTCCCACGCCATTGCAGACATTTCAAAGCGTCGGGCTGAAGTGGATTCCTATGTTGGAGAGTGGTACACCTGGCAGAACCAGCTGAAAGTTTATGAAGGGAAATTTTTCCCCATCGGTGACCGTGAAACATGGGCTCCCTTGGATTATCAAGAGTTACGTCCGGACCCAAATCGTAAGCGCGGCAAAGGTCGTCCACGTACTCCCTTGGATTCCCATGCCCGACCGATTCTTGAGACAATTTGGCGGTTTTGAAGACGTTCCACAACCTTGCTTCACATTTGAGGATCTACATGCAATCGATCTGAGGGGGAAGGTACATGTCAATTGGAGGGAGAAACACTGGTTGTATATTATCCAATGGGAGGAGCGCCAAGGTAGTATCGTTGATATTGATCGGTCCCATGGGATATTCGCGACGCCCGCATACGAGCAATGGTATCGGAATATTACTAGAAGATTTTTCGGACGATTAGGTGCAACTCTGGCAAGCAACGTAAGTGCTCGGATAAACTTTATGGGAAAATAATTTAAGAAAGCTGCTAGAAATTTACCTCTGTGTTTTTTTTGGATGCAGCTCACCAAGTGGAGTCGTGTATACGATATTGGACACGAGGAATGCCGTGAGATTGCGATACAAGCCAAGGCGGAAATGACTAAGTGGTTGTCGTTTCAATTTGCAGATGCCATCACAATACATGACGACCATGCTGATGTGGCTCGGGCGGAGACAAGGCGAGGAAGGGCAAGAGGAAGAGGAAGAGGTCGGGGAAGGATGCGTGAACAAGTGACGGAACCCATGGACTATGAAGAAGCCGCTGCGGTAAATGAAAACCTTGCGCCAACGGACTTCATCACACCTGCCGCCGAGCGACCACGAGGCGATATGGCAATGCCTCACGCACCGTTGAGGCATGGATTGGGACACCAGAGAACACATCCAACTTACTGCACGCTCACGCCGCCGCCGATGCCAACCTTCGATGAAGATGTTGCTGGGCCCTCAAATCCACATGATCGACGAGGCGAACCGTCTGTTGCCCTTCCATCCTCTTGATTCAAACGATAACATACCAGTGGAGGAAAAAGCGTTGAGTTGTAAACCTAGTAGTTGTTAATGTGATAAACAAATGTAGTGTATATTCGCGGACAATTCTATATATATAAAAATGTTTGGAATGTCTTTCTGGATCACAATTTTTCCTTTGTGAATGTCCTGTGTCCATAGTCCACATTGGTGATTGTCGATACCTCTTTTGGATGCGTGTTCATTGACATGAAACAAGCATATAAATTGACATGCACAGTCTCAGTCTGGCATGAGAGGAGTTCATCTTTGCTCTGATTTGATCTCTTGTCATAAGATGACTAAGGGCCAAACCAACAGCTTCAACTCCTCATATATACAGACCTGGCCTGTCAATTCCAGGGTTTTTCTCATATAGCGCATGTTCAACATGCGTTATATGGGAAAGTTCCTGGGATTCGTTCCAGGGTTTCCTCTCCTTATAGATTTTTGGACATGCGACATAAGAGAAGTTCCTGGATTCGTTCCAGGGTTTGTCTCCTATAACGCATTTTGGACATGCGACATATGAGAAAATTCCTGGATTCGTTCCAGGGGTTTCTCGTATAACGCATGTCTAAAATGCGCTATAGGAGAAAACCCCGGAACAATCCAGTGAGACCGTGGTATATCGCATACTGAAGATGCGACATACATGTTGTTTCCGAGTAAAAAAACTTAAGGGGTGTCGCATGTTCAACATGCGACACCTCTGTAGGTTTTAAGTAAAAAAAAAGATTTTGTAGAACCTGGGGATTTAAGTAAATCCAGGTACTACTTTAGGAATTTGACTCAGAAAAAAATCGGGTTATTGTTTCATTTTTTCCTCATTTTTTGTCTTCTCCCAACTTGGCCGACAGTTGTCAATTCCTACCAGTATGGGAGAAAGGGGGAGTATATGTAGAGTCACAGGTCTGTTATAGATTCAGATGCGATATTCATACCGGCCAATTGTTTAGACTCTATAGTTTTGCAGATGAAGATTCTTCATGCGCAGTTTCAGACTCAGATTCCGAGTCTCAGTTTTGATATGCGGTTTCAGACTCGACGGATTTGTTCTGAATCTTCAGTTTCAGACTCGCACATGTATGCAGTCTTTTCATATGAGCACATGTTTGTCATCTTTTGTGTGGTCTCCATCATTCTTGTGTTTCGGCCAGAGTTTTCATGTGAGTCATAGGGACTCCAGAGTAGAGGACCATTCCCTATGCCATGTTGGCTAGGATTTTCATGTGGTATCATAGGTACTTCAGAGTAGAGTATCATTCTCTGTGCTAGGTGGGAGACACCCAATTCTCGGACAAGGAGACTTTTCAGACTCCATTCTCCAGTAACCGTGGACTCCGACGAGGATTGCACTTCCACGATCCTTTCAGTTCGGCCTTTTTCTAAGATGGAGCAGTTGTCCACATTATTGTGGCGGGCCAGAGTACTCCGACGAGGAGACTCATTTCAGTTGCAGTGACTCTGACAACGCAGTTTAGAGCACATGTTCTCCGACGAGGAGATTCAGTTTACTCACACTCCAGCCTATTTGTCCTCCTCACCTGCAAGGCATGAGAAGCAACGTCCTCGACAGCAGCCGACAGTTGTGCGCGTTGAGTTGATATTGTCTGTAGTGTCATGTATTGTGAGTTGAGTTTCTTTCTGTTTATCCAAGCTGAGCATTGCATGCTCCAGCTTGAGGGGGAGTGTTAGAGTATTTGGAGCATGAGTCACTTATGTAATAGGTGGGTAAATGGATCCCTCCAGGATCCATTTACCCCACCACTGAGTTTAGTCCCACATCTACCAGTGATGGGACTTGAAGGCTCTGTGGAGGCTATGGAAGGAGCCCTAAACCTCTTGTATCAATGGAGAAAAAGCAATGCTACATATGACACTTTGAGACCTTCTCCCGTGGTTTCATCCCGCTCCTTAGGGAGTAGTGTTCCGCGTAAAATCACGTCTTATGTTCAAGTTTTCTATCTTTATTTCTGATACGCTTCCACATTCCTATTTTCTAACACGAATTTATTATGCACTCTTTGTGATAACGTATAAATTACATATAAAAGCATTTTAATACATAAATTTTCGCAGAGTATCCTGATAGCCTGTGAAACTAGGTTGTTTTTAGATATTGTTGTGTTGTATCCTAGAGGGGGTGATGTTAATGTTTTGATGTGGGCATTCAGGTAAAGTTTGAGTCGAGAGTATAGTATTTTGCTTCCGTTTGTGTTAATCTTAGTCCTAACTGTTGAGATACTTTTGTCTCTACGTCTTTATTTATGTTTTTCTATTGCTCCAGTCTACTTTACGTAATTTTCCCTTAGTGTTTTTCTCTTATATAAGAGAGCTCTAGAGCTATGAGGAATATAACTTTTCATTTCAACTCTTTCCATATGGTATCAGAGCGACAGTCCTAGACCGAGCCTGTGCCCTAGATCCCTACCACACCAAAAACCCTATAGCCCTTTCCTCGCACGGCAGCCGCTGCCACCGCCGCCACCCGCCACCACCAGCAGTAACGGCTACAACCGGCTGCCGCCGCCCACAAGCATTAACAGCGGGTGCAGCCAGCTGCCGCCACCGCCGCAGGCTGCCGCCGTATATTAAAGGATGTCGCACCTCTCTTTCGCGTTGATCGTGAACTAGGAGGTCTGATTTGATTCTTAGAGTTTGATTTTTGATCCTCTAAAGCCATCCTAGGCACCTAAAGAGGCCTCCCATGGATGGAAGAGATTGTGTTATGAGTCTACACCCACAAACATCTTCCTATATATCCATGTAGACATTGTTATTCCAGTTTGCAACCCCAGTCTTAGAGATCGTTGTCATCATGCCAGACAACAAATCAGATATTCCATCCCTGGGTGCCTTCAAAGGTCCAACACCCATTGTGAAGATGGATGGAACGAATTATGAATTGTGGGTCATGCAGTTCATGAGTCTAATGCAATGTAATGGCAAGAAGCATATCCTTACACAGGAGGAGCCTGTTGACAAGACTGGGGTTAACGTCTCGTGGGAGGCAGACGATGCTTATGCATGTGTATGGCTTTCTGGAACGGTATCCATGGAGATAACCAATGGCATATTGAGGTAGCCCACGACAAAGTCTATGTGGGACATTCTCACCGCTACATACTCCAACGAAGAACGAGTCGAAGATTCTACAACTTCAGCATGACATCTTCACGTCGAAGCAAAATGGTCGTCCTCCCCATACCCTTTACACTTCTCTAAGGTGTATGTTTGAGAAGCTACACGGTTACATTCCCTTGACTGCCACACCAGAGCAGCTCAAGGCATATAGGGATTCAGTGATGACCGGAGTTTTTCTTGCGGCACTCAACTCTGAGTATAATGCTGCTGGACCATAGATTTTTACTGATGCCAACATACCTCCTATGGAGGAGACATATCACAAGTTGAGTAGGCTCTCCATATCTTCTGGTGGTACACAATTGTCTCAGACGTCTTCAACCATGGAAGCATCTCTTAGAAGGGGGAGTCCTACACAGTATCATGGTCGAGGTGGCTGTGGCAGGGTAGGGGGTAATCGGCCCCCTCATCAGCCTTGTACTTACTATCACAAGCCAGGTCACTCTGAGGAAACATGTTATTCCAAGCATGGGTTCCAGCTTCAGCACGTGTGGCAGAGCAGATCTAGCATGTTCGAAAATTCTTCACCTGCATTTGATCAGAGATTTGACGAACTTGTGGCGCGGCTCAGGTAGATTATGCCTAATGCCTGGGTCAACCAGCTCTCCTCCAGGATCCTCCAGAGGTAGTTGCCTCTACATCAGCATCTACATCGGGTATAGCATATGCCTTTACTAGTTGTTACAGGCAGATTTATCAGAATGGATCATGGATTCAGGAGTATCCCATCATCCTCTGTGGCGACAGAGGTCGGTTTAGTGCTTTCAGTCTGACCCAACACGAATGATCTGTTGTGATAGCAGACGAGACACACTCTCCCATTACTGGTCAGGGGGGGTGCAATTAGCTCTTGCAATGCGGCTTCAGAATGTTCTTTACGCTCCTGAGTTTTCTATGATTTTACTATCCTTTAGTCAAACCACCAAGGAGTTACACTGTCGTTCCATATTTGATCCATCTTCTCTTGTGTTTCACGACATTCTTACGGGCAGTGTGATTGGATCTGTCCATGAGTAAGGAGGTTTATACAGACTGGTGCAATCTCCTTATGTCGGTGCCTCTTCTCTTAGTACTGGGTTTGCGTCTCCTTATATGTGGCATCTTCGATTTGGTCATCTTCCTATGCAAAAGTTGTGTCACGTTCTTCCACAGATTTCTCATCGCTTTACCTTTCAGTGCGAGGTTTGCCAGTTTGGGAAGCATTATCGGTCCACTTTCCAGAGTTGTCAGGGTCTGAGTGGTCATAGTCTGTTTGAGTTAATTCATTTTGATATTTGGAGTCACAGTCGTGTCCCAGATCATCAGGGGCATAGATTTTATCTTGTTGCAGTTGATGAGTTTTCCAGATTGTCTTGGATCTTTTGTCTTAAAAACAAGTCCGATGACGGTCCTGTTATTCAGTCCTTTATTAATGAAATAAGGAACATTTTTCAGCAAAAGTCTAGTTTATACGTTCAAACAATGCCCTAGAATTTTGTAGTACTCGGCTTTCTCAGTTTCTTACATCCCATGGTATTGTGCATCAGACATCTTGTGCGTATACTTCCCAACAGAATGGAGTGACTGAACGAAAACACTACCACCATTTGGATGTTACAAGGAAACTTTTGATTCAGAGTCGTGCTCCTCATTCGTATTGGGGGGACGCGGTTCTAACTGCTTGTTGCCTGCTAAATTGCATGCCATCTTCGGTTCTGGGGGAAAAATCCCGTTCTTGATTGTGTTTCCCGAGACCGATCTTTTGTCACTCACGCCTCGTGTCTTCGGTTCAATGACTTTTGTTCATCAGATGTCTCCTTGTCTTGACAAGCTCTCTCCTAGAGTTGTCAAATGTGTGTTTGTTGGGTACTCCAAGACCCAAAAAGAATATCGGTGCTTCGACCCTGCTCGACGAAGGTACTACCTTAGTACAGATGTCACCTTCTTTGAGTCTATTATGTATTTCTCTCCTACATGTGACAAGCTCATTCCTTTAGAGGATGGGGAAGAGGTCTATATGCCTCTATCTCCGATCTCCACTACACCATCATTGTCACCACCACCACATCCTTCACCACCACCTACGACACCTACTTTCTTTTCGTAGGTTTACCAGCGTCGACCTCGTGCTCATATGCCTCCTCCATCATCCAGTACACCAAAGGTATGTTCTGAGCATTTGAGTTCTTCTAATGGCACTGGTGATTTGCATGTACAGCTTGAGGTGCAGGATGTCTCGGATGATACAGCTTCTGCGAGTAGTGAGGACCTGGATGTACCTATTGCTTTACGAAAGCAGAGGAGTGCATGCATTATGCATCCTCTTGCTTCCCATGTTTCCTTGGAGCGTCTCTCTGAGGATTTTCAGAATTTTTTTGTGGGACTGTAAGCCGTGGAGATACACAGTCCTATCAGGAGGCATTGCAGAGATCAGCGGCGTCTGGCGATGGAGGAGGAGATGGCAGCTTTAGAATCTCGGGGTACGTGGAGTGGAGTACATGCTTCTTCAGGTGCATCAGTAGTTGGCAACAAGTGGGTGTTTACTGTGAAGCACCAAGCTGATGGTACTGTGGACAGATATTAGGCCAGATTGGTTGCTCGTGGGTTCACTCAAACCTATGGGGTAGGTTATCAGGACACTTTTTCTCGCGTTGCATGTCACTCTACATTGCGGATTCTTATTGTTGTTGTTGTGGTAAATGACTGGTCACTATTCAATTAGATGTCAAGGATGTTTTTTTGTATGGAGATCTGCAGGATGAAGTTTACATGCAGCAACCACTAGGATTTGCTGCTGAGGAGGAGTCCAGTATGGTATGTCGTCTCCACAAGGCTATATATGGCCTTAAGCAGAGTCCGATGGCTTGGTTTCAGAAGATCTTCGAGTTGATTGAACATTACGGGTTTGTCAGATATACTGCCGATCATTCTCTCTTTGTTAAGAGAATTCAACGAGGTACAGTTGTTCTAGTTTATTACATCATTGTTACTGGCAGTGATGAACATGGCATTCAGGCGGCTAAGGATTTCCTTGGACGGTCGTTTGTGACCAAGGACCTTGGCAAGTTAAGTTACTTTCTTGGCTTGGAGTTTGCACGAAATCAGCAGGGTATGGTTATGACGCAAAGGAAGTATGTTACAGACCTTCTATATGAGACATGCATGACATGATGTAGTCATGCACTACAATAATGGATCTCAATGCTAGGCTCTATGATGATGACTATGAGGAGGTGGATAAGAGACGGTACAGAGAGCTAGTAGGGAAGTTGTTATATGTTACTATTATCAGGCCTACGATATCATTTGCTGTGATCATGGTCAGTCAGTTTATGGAGCAATGCAGACATGCCCACATGGATGCGGTTTGCATGATCTTAAGATATATGAGGTCTTCTCCAGGTGCAACCTATCTTTTTAGAAGAGATACGACTCTTACAGTTACTAGATATGCAGATGCGGGTTATACTGGGTGTCCCAAGGACAAGAAGTCTACTTCTGGCTTTACTGTGTTTGTTGGTAGCTCGTTGGTTTCATGGAAGAGTAAAAAACAGATAGTTGTTATTCGATCCAACACCGAATCAAAATATAGGGCCATGTCCCAAGGGAGCACGGAAATGATGTGGGTCAAGTCAGTCTTGACTGACCTAACTATTGAGGCGCATCTTCTTATGCATCTCAAATGTGATAATCAAGCAGCTTTGTTCATTGCTAATAATCCGGCCTTCCATGAGAGAACGAAACACATTGAAGTGGATTGTAATTAGACCTGTGATTTCATCCAAAAGGGACTTATTACCACTTCTCATGTTGCATCAGGTGATCAGATTGCAGACATGTTTACCGAAGCTCTTGCAAGGGTTCCGTTTTACCATTGATGTTCCAAGCTGAGCATGATAGACATATATGCTCCAACTTGAGGCGGAGTGTTGAGATACTTATGTCTCTACGTCTTTATTTTTGTTTTTCTATTTCTCTAGTCTACTTTTTGTAACTTTTCCTTAGAGCTTTTCTCCTATATAAAAGAGCTCTAGGGCTACGAGGAATACTACTTTTCATTTCAACTCTTTCCACACTAACCTCTCTCTATATTATTGAGGCCTAGGGAGCTTTATTTCATATTGTTGGAGTATTTTGTTGTGCGCTATTTGAGTTGTAGATGGGTAAATGGATCACTCCAGAATCCATTTACCCCATCCATGTGTTTAGTCCCACATCTACCAGTGGTGGGACTTAGAGGCTATATAAGGAGCCCAGACCTCCTGTATCCATTGAGAAAAACAATAGACTATCATCCCTCTGAGGCGTTCTCCCGTGGCTTCATCCCGCTCCTTAGGGAGTAAGGTCCACGTAAATCCCGTGTGTTCTTCTAAGTTTTTATCTTTATTCTTTGATACGCTTCCGCATTCCTATTTTTTAACATGGTATCAGAGCGGGTCGTTCTTGGTCGATTTTGAAGTTTATTCGTGAAGATTAGTTTTCATCGTTAAAGATCTTTCAAGTTCGAGATTTATTTTGTTCGGGATTATTCGATTAAAGGATCAGATCAATTCTTGTTTATTTCTGAGGATTAGAGTTCCAGGCTTCCAAGCGACGCTCCTTCTGCCGCCAACCTTTGGCAACACTTCAGGCCGCAAGTCCCAGATCTGCGTCACTCCAGGCCTCGAAAGCCCTTCAGGATCCAGGAATCTCCAGGCGGCACCCTGCCGCGCATCTCGAAGAAAGCCGCAAGATCCTCCTATGCATCACGAGCACAGGGCACGCACCCCTGGCGGCGCAGTCCTCCAATCTTTGCAAGTCAGGCGGCGCGAGTGCTAGCCTCTCGATTCTCGGCTATCCCTCAGGCACGTGAACATCTCCAAACTGGATCACGCAGGTGGCTCCCAACAAAGCTTCCAGCATGTGCAACCCACAGACCCTCTCGCAACCCCCCTGCTCTTTGCGCTCGGGTTCTTGAGATCGATTGAATCATTCACTGTTTGTTCAAAGGTCTCAGAGGGGTACTGTTGTCATTCTAATTTATCTTAACGATATCATGGTTACATGAGATGACGTGGTGGACATTAGTGCGGCTAAGAAGCTCCTTGGCAGTTTGTCACCAAGAACCTTGGCAAATTATGATACTTCCTAGGGCTTGAGTTCGCTAAGAACCAACTGGGTCTTGTGATGACCCAGAGGAAGTATGTTACAGATCTCCTTTCATAGACAGGTATGGCGGACTGCAATCCTACTGCTATTCATATGGATGATGACATGAAGATATATGATGATGATACATAGGAAGTAGACCAATGAAGTTACTTGGAGCTCGTTTGGAAGCTCCTCTTTGTGGCTATCACTAGACCAGATATCTCCTTTATTATAAGCAAAGTGAGTCAGTTTATGGAGTAGTCGAGACAAGCCCACATGGATGCATCCCACATGGGTGCAGTTCACATGATTCTGAGGTACCAAAGGTCTTCATCGGGTACAAGATTGTTCTTTAGAAGCAGGACATCCTTTGCCATTACAACTTGTGTTGATGCAGACTATGCGAGATGGCCCCACCGACAGGAAATCTACCTCCGGTTTTGCAATATTCATAAGGAGTTCTCTAGTATCATGGAAGGCAAGAAGCAGATTGCGGTTGCTAGATCAAGTGCTGAGTTAGAATATAGAGAAATGGCACATTGCAGCATATTGAGATGATGTGGGTCAGATTCGTTCTGACAGATTTAGTTATTGAGCACCTCTTCTTATGTTGCATAGGAAGAGGCGCTCAATAACTAAATCTGTCAGTATGGATCAGGCCCAGGAGATGTGAGTTTTGGGACGTTGAGACGACTAAGAGAAGGCGGGGAAAGCCTAAGAAGTGTTGGAATGGGACTATACGAAGGGATCTTGGTTTTTTTGGATCGAAGTCCGAGATTGACCTAAGATAGATTTGAATGGAGGCAAAGAATCCATGTTACCGACCCTACTTAATGTGGGAAAAGGCTTTGTTGTTAACCACACCATTTTTTTCATTGCTAACAACCATGCCTTCAGTGAGAGGACCGAATACACTGGGGTTGATTGCCATTATAGTCGTGACATGATTCGGAAGGGGTTTATCTCTACTTATCACATCAGTTCAGAGGAACAAATAGTAGATGTGTTCATCAAAGCTCTAGACAAAGGATCATTCCATAGATGTTGTTCCAAGCTTAACATGATTGACATTTATACTCCATCTTGAGGGGGAGTGTTGAGAGATATATTTAACTTTTATATATATTTTCTTTTTCTTTTGTCTCTATTATGTAATTTGGCCTCTAGAGTGTCTTCTCTCGATATAAGAGAGCCATATGGCCTCCATTCATTATCAATTCATTATTCTATCTCCGCACTAGCTAATGACTTTGTGATCAAGGATATGTGGCGATTATGATATTTCCTTGGACTGAAAGTAGCTCGTGCCACAGTGGATTGGTTTTGTCTGAGAGAAAATATGTTCTTGATAATTTAAATGGGGTTGGCATGGTTTGTGCCAAATTTTCTCAGATTCTTATGGATCCCAAACCTCAATCGTATGAGGACAAAACAAGTGGATATGGGGTAGTATCGTCGATTGATTGGAAATCTCTTCTATCTTACTATCAACATCCTTGATATCTCTAGCGTTTGAGAAATTAACCAGTTCATGTGCATGCCTATGTTTTTTGTGAGATGGAAATGGGTGTTATCTCGAGTTGTCACACCTTAAATTATATTAAAGAGAAAGTATAATACATCATTTAGACTGACCAATCCTAGATAACACCCTAGTGTGTATCAATAAATTCTCCACATAAAAATTTTCCTCTCGAAATACAACTCGGTTTTGAGATAGCCAAATAACCCATAAGACGACGAAAAGGAGAATGCAACCATCACGAGCCTCACACACAGCAAGCCAAGACCATCGAACTTCCAAACTCCTCAACTGAAGCCCTTCTCAACCATGGAATGTCCATGCGAGACCAAAGGTCCAAAGAGATCGGGCATAAAAAGAAGAGATGATCATAATATTCCACAAATAACCTACACCGCGGGCAAGTGGAATCAATCGACTGAGACTAAGCACTCTTGAGAGCCTGAGTGGCCAACTTGCCTTTTTTTCATTTGCCAAAGAAACATCTTCATACGTAGCGGAATATGTAATTTCCATTGTAGAGACATATGTTGTGTTATGTTGTTATATTATTTTGTATTGTTTCTTATTTTCTTTCTTCATATGAACACTTTATGTAATTTACCCATAGGCGCCTCTCCTATATAAAAGAGCCTAGGGTTTGTGGAATAAACAGCGCACTCATTTCTTCCAACATGGTATCAGAGCGGCGGTCCTAGACCGGAGCTCGAATACCTTAACCTAATCCCCACCTGCCGGACTCTCTCTCTCTCTTTCTCTGCCGCCAGCGCCGCCTCTCTCGTGCGCCGCCTCCTTTCCGGCGCGTCGCCCCCTCTCCCGCGCACCGCCCCTCTCTCTCCCGTGCGTTTGTGCGTCGGTGCCCTTGTGCTTGCACTCCCAACACCCGTGCGCTTGCGCGCTCAGCCCTAGTATGGCGTGCGTGTGGTGCGCCTAGTGTGGTTGTGTGCTCCGCCCCTTACGATTGCACGCCCAGCCCTGTAAGCCCATGCGCTTGGGCACACTCCAGCCCGTGCATCTTCATGCGGGCTTCTGTATGCAAGTCCTCACCGTCGTCTAGTCCTATTACATGCTGGGGTTGGGTGTGTGAGTCTACACGTGCAATCCAATCTCGTTATGTTGGTTAAGACATAATCCAGGAAAGTATTCAGCCCTAGTTTTCTCAAGCCGATATGTCAGAGAACAAGGTGGATATTCCCTCCACATGCACCTTCAGAGGTCCAACGCCAATAGTCAAGGTGGATGGGTCAAATTATGAACTGTGGGCTATGCAGTTCATGAGTATGATGAAGTCTACCGGTAAGAAACACATTCTTACCGAGGAAGAACTGATTGAGAAAACTGGGGTTAACGCCTCATGGGAGGCGGATGATGCATATGCCGAAGTATGGCTCTCAGGTACATTGGCAATAGAGATTGGCAATAATATATTCCATCAGCCCACAGCCAAAGCGATGTGGGATATTCGTGCGGCAACGTATTCACAAGCTAAGAACGAGATGAAGATTTTGCAGCTCCAACATGATATCTTCACTATCAAATAGAATGGACGGCCACTACACTCTCTGTATACATTCCTATGTGGGATGTTTGAGAAGCTGTATAGCTTTATGCCTCTCACGTCTACTCCTGAGCAGCAGAAGACCTATAGGAATGCTACCATGGTAGGTGTATTCCTGGCAGCACTTGATCTAAAATACGAGGCGGCACGTTCTCAGATACTGGCAGACTCTATTATTCCTCCTATGGAGGAAGCTTTTCGCAGACTCAGTCGTATAACTGTCCCATCTTCTACTATAAATCAGACATCCTCCGCAATGGCAGCATCCTGAGGTCGCGGTGGTTCTTCTTCGTTTCATGGTCGTGGACCTCGGGGAAGGGGAGGTTGTGTTTGCCAACCATGTACTTTCTGTCATCGCCCTGGACATACTGAGGATACATGCTACTCCAAGCATGGATTCCCAGCTTCTGCACGAGTGGTTGAATAGATTGAGCCTTCAGCTGCTTCCTCGTTGGATCAACGCTTTGATGATCTTGTAGCTCGTTTGAGGGGTATTATACCTCCATCTGGTCCTGTGATTCCTTCGCCAGTATCCGAGAGCCATCCAGATATGGCTGCTTCAGCCTCCTCTAGTACCTCAGGTAGTACTTATGCTCTCACTAGCAGTAGTGGATCTGATACTATAGAGTGGATTATGGATTCCGGTGCTACACATCATCTGTGTGGAGACTGGGGTCAGCTTACAGCTTACAGACATGTTTCCCCAGGATGCATTGTGGTTATTTCCGATGGGACACAATCCCCGATTGCTGGTCAGGGGGAGATTAGCTTGACACCTTCTATGCATCTAAAGAATGTGTTACATGCACCTGATTTCTCTATGAATCTGTTATTGATTAGCCAGATTACAAAGGATTTACATTGTCGAGCCATTTTTGATACATCTTCTCTTATTTTTCAGGACATCCTTACGGGCAACGTGATTGGTCATGGCCGTGAGCAGGGGGGTCTCTATCGCCTTGTTCGGCCTCCATATGCCAGAATCTCCTCTCTACCTGTTGGACCTGTCTCACCATTTATGTGGCACCTGCGGTTTGGTCATCTCCCACTTCAGAAATTATGTCGTGTTCTATCCCAGATTTTGCCTCACGCATCCTTTCAATGTGAGGCCTGTCAGTTGGGAAAGCATCATCGGTCTACCTTTCCCAGTCGTCAGAGTCAGAGTAGTACCTCCAATTTTGAGTTGTTTCATGTTGACATTTGGGGTCCGAATCGTGTCCCTGATCATCAGGGACACAGGTTTCACCTTGTCGTCGTTGATCATTTTTCTCGTTTGTCGTGGGTATTCTTATTAAAGAATAAATCTGAAGCTGGAAATTTTACCAAAAATTTCATAAATGAAGTTCCTAAAGTTTTTTCTGCTTCTGTAAAAATTGTGAGGACTGATAATTGCCTTGGAATTTTGTACTAATACTCTCTCCAGTTACTTTTCTACTCAAGGAATTATTCATCAAACAACATGTGCATATACTTCCCAACAAAATGGAGTTGCAGAGAGAAAACATCGTCATTTGCTTGATGTCACTAGGACACTTCTCATACGGAGACGTGTTCCCCATTCATTCTGGGGCAATGGTGTTTTAACGGCATGCTATCTTATCAATCGCATGCCATCGTCAGTCTTGGGTGAGAAGATTCCTTTCTCGGTGGCTTTTCCTGAAAAGGAATTGTTCTTACTAACCCCTCGTGTGTTTGGCTCGGTTGCCTTTGTCCACCAGCTATCCCCAGGTATTGACAAGCTCTCTCCTAGAGTTGTCAAATGTGTTTTTGTCGGGTACTCCAGGACAAAAAAAGGGTATCGTATGATCTGATGCGCATGAAATATTATGTTAGTGCCGACGTTACATTTTTTGAGTCTGTTATGTACTTCTCCCCTTCAGGTGATAGGTTGATGTCTTCTGACATTGATGAAGCCATATACATGCCACTAACTCCACCACAACCATCTCCACCACCTCCACCACCACCACCTCTGCCTAGACCGTCCTCTATTCCTATTACAGTTTCTGTTCCACCATTGCCACACCACTATACCCGTCGGCCTGCTTCTGCTCATGGTCATCGCTCATCATCTAGCTCGCATGAGGTATATTCTGAGAATATAATTTCTAATGATGGATCTAATGGTTTACCTGAGCAGGCTTCGTTACAGGAGACAGATGAGGAGGCTATTGACTTGGATCTACTTATTGCGCTTCGGAAACAGAAGCGTAGCTTTGCGTCATATCCTATAGCATCTGTGATTTCTTTTGATCGTCTGTATGGTGAATTCAGGAACTTTTCTATTGCCCTATCTGTTGTGGAAATTCCATGGAATTACCAGGATGCTTTGAAGGACATTAGATGGCGATTAGCTATGGAGGAAGAAATGACTGCTCTTCAATCGAGAGGTACCTGGAGTCTTGTTCCTGTTCCTACGGGTGTGTCTACAGTTGGCTGTAAATGGGTGTTCACAGTCAAGCAAAATGCAAATGGTAGCATCGATAGATACAAGGCACGCCTGGTTGCACGAGGGTTTACACAGACATATGGGGTGGATTATCTTGACACATTCTCGCCTGTTGCTCGTCATTCCACCTTACGGATTCTTCTATCTGTTGCAGTTATTCGAGATTGGCCACTGTTTCAGTTATATGTCAAGAATGCATTCCTATATGGTGATCTTCAGGAGGAAATCTACATGCAACAACCACATGGTTTTGTTGTTGAGGGGGAGTATTCATAGGTGTGTAGACTTCATAAGACGATCTATGGCCTTAAGCAGAGCCCTAGAGCTTGGTTCCAAAAGCTTTCAGACTTGTTTGAAAAACAGGGATACAAACGTTCCAATGCAGATCATTCCCTCTTTATACAGAAAACATCCAGAGGTATGGTTGCAATTATGGTATATGTTGATGATATTCTTATTACAGGAGATTATATACAAGGAATCAAGAGGGCAAAAGAAATGTTGGGTCGTGAGTTTGTCACCAAGAATCTTGGAGTCCTTAGATATTTCTGGGACTGGAATTTGCTAGGAATCAACAAGGACTCGTGATGACTCAAAGGAAATATGTCATTGACTTACTGAGTGAAACATGAATGCTTGGATGTCGGCCTGCCACTACACCTATGGATCCAAGCATGAACTATATGATGACGATACTGACGAAGTGGATAGAAGGAAATACAGAGAACTGGTTGGAAAACTTCTTTATGTTACCATTACCAGACCCGATGTATCCTTTGTTGTTAGTCAGGTGAGCCAGTTCATGGAGCAACCACGTCAGGTACATATGGATGCTATATATATGATACTCAGGTACCTTAAATCATCTCCAGGTGCAGGTCCATTATTTAAGAGAGGCAAGGAGATCACTATGTCAGCATACGTAGATGCAGATTATGCAGGATGTCCTACAGATAGGAAGTCCACCACTGGATTTGCTGTATATGTTGGGGATTCTCTTGTCTTATGGAGAAGCAAGAAGCAAACTGTTGTAGTCAGATCTAGTGCAGAGTATGAATATAGGGCTATGGCCCAGGTCAGTACAGAAATGATGTGTGTTAAAGATGTTCTTACAGATCTATATATAGATGTGCCACTTCCTATGACACTGGAATGTGACAATCAAGCTGGTATATTTATTGCAATTAATCCAGCATTTCATGAACGAACCAAGCAAATTGAGGTTGATTGTCACTATATACGAGATATGATTCAGAAGGGTTTTATTTCTATATCTCATGTCAGCTCAGGGGACCAGACTGCACATATTTTCACCAAGGCCCTACTTAGAGGACCACTCCAGAAGTGCTCGTCCAAGCTGAGCATGATCGGCATCTATGCTCCATCTTGAGGGAGAGTGTAGAGATATATGTTGTGTTATGATGTTATGTTATTTTGTATTGTTTCTTATTTTCTTTCTTCTTATGAACACTTTATGTAATTTACCCATAGGTGCCTCTCCTATATAAGAGAGCCTAGGGTTTGTGGAATAAACAACTCAGTCATTTCTTCCAACATCCGTGAGTCGATAAATGACTGCTTCCTTGCCCAAGTCCTCCAACAGGCCCGACTCGATGTACCGATACGTCTTCTTTACCGAAAAATCTGACATCCGCCCTCTGCTCATCTCTTCCGGTAGTAGGACTGTTGACGTTGCCCAAATCACTTAGCATCAACAAATATTCATATGTGCGTTGCTCCGAGAACCCAGATGTAAAAGCTGGACACCACATATCAATGCTCCAAGCCGCAGCCATACTGATATTCTGCTCACAGGCGAGTGCAAAAAGTCATGAGAAACGATCAGCTAAACAGCCATTTCCTATCCAGTCGTCTCTCCAAAATTGGAAGTACATACTGTCACCAAATGTGGCTCATTCTCTCCCTAACAATAGGTACAACCTCACAGATCCCTCTCCAGAAAATCGAGAGTAGTGGAACCGCATTCATGTTGGGGTTCAAATTCATATCCACTTTGTAAATCTGACGTGGCAATCTAACAATTAATGCATCACAAGGTCCCCAAATCTTAAGACCCACTTGGTCATTAAGGCTTGGTTCGGCTCTTTTAGCCTCCTAATGCCCAAGCCCCCATAGAGTTTGGGTGTAGGTACCTTGTCGCATGCCACTCTTTCAAAAACCTTCCCTCTTTCTTATTTCCTGCCCATAAAATTGGTGCATGAGTATTTCCAAGTGTTGACGTATTCCCACCCGTAACATTCTGGCCGATAGGAAATAAATGGGAATCTCCATTAGCACAGAGTTGACTAGGACCAATCTTCCACCCTTCGAAAGATTAGATGACTTTCATCCCACCAACCTTCGTTCCATCTTCTCTAACAATGGGATCCATTGAGCTTTCGATAGTCATTTATATGTGAGCGGGAGGCCCAGATGCTGCATAGGAAGGCTAGTTCTAGGTGACTGAATGGCGCTAGCACACACTGCAATCTTTTCAGATGAAAGGGAGAAAGGCACCAAAGAGGACTTGCTCTTGTTTTTCACGAGTCCCGGGATGGCACTGCATAGATCACGCCTATATATACCCATCGGTATCCTCAATGATGGTCTTGAGGTATATCAATTCTGCTTTTGGAAAGGGTCTACGCTTTTATAAGAGGATCACGACTAGATATTACAAAATATTATGACCTGGATTATGTGTGATGTCTTGCAAATATGAATCCATGGCTGATTTGGTGCACATACCTTGTGGGCAATCTTGTTACCTGGAGGAGAAAGTAACAAGTGGTGGTATCTTGTTCAAATGGTGAGAACAATTATCGTACAATGGCTCAAGCAACTACAGCGATGCAATGTAACTTACTAACAAGTCATGATGATTGATCTTCATATTCCTCCAAACAGAATGATGAAGCTGATATGCGAGAACACAATTGCCATGCATATAGTAACCCTATGTTCCATGAGCGTACTGAACTTGTAAATGTTGGTTTCCACTTTCTATACACTGAAGTCTACTTCGGAATTTCTTTTTTTTTTGAGGCTCTAAAGAGGGAGATACACTCGTTGGTGTTCGCCCCAGAAAGTATATTACGTAAAGTTAAGAAGAGAGATACTTACAGGGGGTAAGAGGGGAGGAAAAGAGAAAGGGGGAATAAGAATACAGTGTAGACAGGCGGCTAGCAAAGCCGTGACCCAACTAATTACACCAATCTGATATAAATATGTTGGCCGCAATCGTCACATTCTCCTTATAGAAGTGCATCCCCGAGAAAATAGCCTCATTACGAGCACGCCAGATGGACCAAAGGCGCGCTATGGGACCCAGCACATCAGATCGAGCCCTCGTCCTGTTGGACCAGAGGATATCGCAGAATTCTTCAGTATTGACCGCACGAGCCCAAGAAACGTCGTCCCATACCCGTGAGACCGATAGGCATTGAAAGAAGAGGTGGTCGGCCGATTCATTCCACTCCCCGCAGAGATGGCACCGGATGTTGGAGGGAGGAAGAAACGTGGCGCAACGGTCCCGGGTCATCAATCGTCGATGACGAAAGACCCATAAGAAAAAAGTAATCCGCGCGGGCAGGCGCAGCCCCCAGAAGAATGCGCAGTCGCGCACCAGAGGAGCGGGCAGAGCAGGGGGAGAAGTGAGCAGAGCTAAGAACGCCTTACGAGAGGAGAAGGCCCCATCCTTCCAAGCCCAATGGTCCCGCAGAGTACCGGGAGAAGCCGAAGAGGAAAGAGCCTCCAGCAGCGAGGCTAAATCGGTCGCGCGTTGATCCGAAAGAACATCCGAGAATGATGGGCACCAGCAGCCGTTGATCCAATAGTCCGCAACAGAGGCCAGACGATTTGTCGCCAGAGCAAATAACCTCGGAAAACGCATTTGAAAGGGACCTCCCCCCGACCAGTCGTCCTGCCAAAACTTGAGGATGGCTCCCGACCCCAGCACCGTGGTGAACAAAGAGCGGTAACTTCTTAATGTATCAAACACACAGCGCCAAAAATGAGAGGAGCGCACAGGGCAAACCCCGCGCATAAAGCCACTCCACTCCTCGCCCAAAATCGCCCGCAGCACATTACAAAGAAAAGAATCATCCTTGCCCCAGATCTTACTCACCCATTTCAGAAGTAAAGCCTCATTGACGCGATCCAAGTTTCGTACGCCAAGACCTCCGGAGCTCTTAGGCAAGGTCACCACATCCCAAGCGAGCAGATGAACACCTCTGCCACTTCCGTCCGAGCGACCCCATAAAAATCTCCGCATGTATTTCTCCAAGCGAACGCGGACACCCACGGGCATTTTGCGAACCGATAAGAAGTAGATCGGTATAGCAGAGAGGACGGATCTAAGAAGGACAAGGCGACCTCCCCGGGAAAGCAAGGAGGCCCTCCAACCCGCCAAACGCGTCTCCATCCGCTCCAGAATAGTCCGCCAGTCATTAGAACGGTTCCGCCCAACCGAGAGGGGGACACCAAGGTAAGGTAGAGGAAGCTCCCCGATCCGAGATCCAAGTAAGCGGCTGCAATCCTCCTCCTCCGACGTCGACAAACCGAAGGGCACCACGATACATTTAGCAGCGTTAGTCGACATCCCTGACAGCTCACAAAAAATAGAGAGCGTATGAGCCATCCCCGCCACCGCGTCCGGGCCCCCCTCGATGAAGCATATCGTGTCGTCCGCGAACTGGATTAGAGGCACGCAAAGACCCCCCTTGCGGAAACCCGTCGTGTGGCCAGCGTCAATGACGCCGTGCACCATACGAATCAAGACATCCGAGGCAAGAACGAAAAGGAGAGGCGCCAGGGGGCAGCCTTGACGCACCCCCCTGCGTGGCTGAAAGGAACCGCCAACCGACCGGCCGTTGATAAGCACAGAGAGGGAGACCGTGGAGATACATCTGCGCATCCAAGCAATCCAAAGATTCGGGAATCCCCGCCTACGCAGAGCGGACCAGAGGAAGCGCCAATCAATAGAGTCGTATGCTTTAGCAAAGTCAATCTTCCAAAGAATCCCCTTCTTTTCTCCCTCTTCCAATCAGCCACAATTTCCGACGCAACGAGAATACAGTCCGCAATATTCCTACCCTTAATAAACGCACCTTGGACAGGCGAGATGAGGCCATCCAAGATCCGAGATAACCGGTTGGCCAAGGTTCTTGCCACAATAAGATAGATAGCATTGGATACGGCGATAGGCCGAAAGTCGTCAAAGCGAAGCGCCGGGGTTTTCTTTGGAATAAGCACAATGTTAGCCCGGTTGATACGATCAAAGCCTTGGTTGCCAGAACAAAATTCGGAGACCACCGCAAAGACGTCCCCCGAGACCACATCCCAGAAGTCCCTGTAAAAGGCGATGGGAAAGCCGTCCGGACCCGGGGAAGAATCAAGATTCAGGCCCCATACAGCAGCCTTTATCTCCGCCAAGGAAATAGGGCGAGTAAGAAAAGAGGAGTCCTCGTCCGATATAAGGGGCGCCCCCGCCCCGAGCCATCGCCACCGACGAGAAGGAAGAGCAGTAGAGGTACGCCTGAAGTGGGCGGTGATGGCAATTCCCATCTCACGATCTCCCGAGAACACCTCATCATTGATGGAGATAGACCGAATAGAATTGGTTCGTCTACGGTTGCTAGCCATCCGATGGAAGAAAGACGTGTTGGCGTCACCTTTCTTGATCCATTTTTCCTTTGAGCGTTGGCGCCATTCAATAGATCTCTTCTTATCCTCCTCCGGAACTCGAGCAAAGGCATTAGAACGATCACGAAGCTCAACCATAGTAAGCTCGCGCTCGTTCTCAGCGGAATCGAGATGCAAGATAAGATTCTCCGCCTCGACACGTACAGCATGACGCGTATGTCTGGTGGAAGACTTGAAATCAGCAAGGACCCGTAGAAGAGAAGAAAGCTTCTGAGTAATTTTAGATGCCGCCGAGCCTGAGACCGGGACCTGGTTCCAATGGTTCGTGACAATATCTTTAAAGCTTGGTTCCAATAGCCAACTTTTTTCGTAGCGAAAAAGTCCCCGGGGATTAGGTCCGTCACCATCGTCCCAAATAATAGGCGAGTGATCCGAGAATGCACGGGGACGCGAGCCAACAGAACAAAGAGGGAATGAGTCCATAGCCAAGCCATTAGCAAGAAATCGGTCGAGCCTGGAGCGAGAAGAGTTGTTCCGCCATGTGTAAGAGATATCGTTCGGCATTAAGTTCGCAAACGCCAAATCATTAATTAAGTCCAAAAAATCTTGCGATCCAGGATCGCGACCTCCCCGCCCGCGAGGACGATCGGAGGAGTGGATGGTAACATTGAAGTCCCCTCCCACAATCCATGGGATCCCCGAGAGGGAGTTAGCTGCATCACGTAAATCATCCCATAATTCCCGGCGTAGAATATGGCAAGTTGGCGCGTAAACGCATGAGACAGTGAGGACAGTAGCCGAGCGGACATTTTCCAAGACGATCGAGAGCACGTGACGACCAGCAAGCATAGATCTAAAGTTGAACGAGCGAGATTGCCACGTAACCAGTAATCCCCCGGCAGAGCCGACCGCGTTAATCGCACGGAATTCATCAAATGAGCCAGCACCAATAGAACGCCACGTATAATCATCAAGAGCCGCGATTTTTGATTCTTGTATACAAGCAACATCACACCCCCATTCAGAGAGACGGGAGCCCAGAGACCGACGTCTTACCACATCCCCAAGACCACGTACATTCCATGACAGCACCTTCATTAAGATAACCAAGGAGAAAGGCCCAAGAAGAAAGAACCCTGTGCGTTCACCAATCAGCAACTAACGGAATCTGACCCCTGTTGATTCACCCCCTGCGTATCGTCATCCGGAGATCCCGCGTCGCCGACAATGCCGCAAACGCCCGCGGCCTCAGCCACAGCCTGCCGAAGAGTAGAGCAAGAATGTATAACCGGAGACGCATGGATAGAGGGGTTACGCCTGCTGTAGATAGATCCGAAACGTCTGAAGGAAGGAACCGTCACTGTACCTGTAAGAAGAGCTCCCGAGACCTGGGGGGAGAAAGCCATAGACGAGATAGAGGGGGAACGTATCGGAGTCGAAGGGACCAGAGGGGGGTTAGCATCCAACCGAAGCGCCTCTATTTGAATCACAACGGAATCGGGGCGAGACATCCGAAAGTCCTTAAAAGTGGGTCGCGGCCACGATCCGCGCAGAGCCGGGGAGCCACCCCGTTTAAATGGGGGATCCGCGAGAGGATCCAAAAAGCCATACCGCAAAACAGGGGCCGACCCGAACCGAGGAGGAGCAGGAGCGGAATCGATCTCGAAAGCCCCCATGTCAGGGAGATCAGAAGATTCGACCGTCAGAAGCGGGACCTGAAGAGGCGTCTCGGAAAAACCCACCACATCATGAGAGCAAGGCACCTCTTCGGAAACAGCCACCGAAGCCTCCACGTGGCAAGAACGAAATGAAACGTCACGTGTCACGTGAGGCGGCGAAGACGAAGCGTCAATGTGGACTGGAGCGTTGCCGGCCGGCGAAGCAGGAAGGAGCTGGTTACCACTCAACGATTGAGTATCAGAATCCGGCAAAGGAGGAGGGATAACAGTAAGAACATGCTTAAAGCTCCAGGAACCGATCTTGAGAGACCCAAAGAAGGAACGCCCACTCGCCTCGCGGAGGAAAGCCGGGTTGCATTCGAACAAGACCTTCAAGGACTGCCAGTCGGCCAACGGGGAGAGGCCATCGTCGAAGATGGAAAGGATAGATCCCCACCGGTGGAATACCTTGTTGAGCACAGGGATAGATCTAGAAAGAAAAGGAACACCTGTAATAGAAGCCATGCAAACCTCGGTCGAGGACGAAGCTCCATCCGCCACCCGGGGTGGCCGCCAGTAAATCACATCGTTAGAACCATGAGACAGCATGAAGTCCCGAAGCTGAGGAGAGAGACCGCGCAGGCAGCAGTGGGAGGCGTCCAGGACGCAGAAGTCCCCATGAAACGAGGGGCCCAGAGCACCAAGAACATGCTTCTTCACCGCCTCCCAGCAGACGACAGGGTGTCGAGCGACCCCAATAAGAACCACACGAGAAGAACCACGGCCCTCAGACGAGGGCGAAGCCGCCATAGGTAAGACCTTATCATGAGAGAAAGCCGACGTCGAAGCATCACCGAGAGCGCCAGAAGTTGCACCCAACGGCGCGTCGCTCCCCGCCGCCACCCCAAGCGGAAGAGAATGCGCCATATTAGCCAAGGAGACCGAAGGATTCTGAAGAGGTCGAGGAGCCACCACCTGCACGAAGGATCGACCCTGGACCTCGCGTCCGGAGAAGCGGCTAGGAAGAGGATCATGCACCGCACGCACCGAGAAGGAATGCGGCCCAGACCTGAGCGAACTGCGGCGACGAACCCAACCGCAGGAGGCACGACGATGCCCCGTAGCCCCGCAAGCAAAGCATCGAGGAGGCAGAGGGCATGCAGAAGCAAGATGACCCCGCTCCCCACACCTGAAGCAACGCTTTCCAGCCTTCTTATGGGAGACCGTCTTCCAAGTACCCGCCTCAACATGCTCCATGGCAGCAGAGCCCCCATGGATAAAGACGACGTCCTTGCCCTTCGCAGCACCAGCCGAGTCAACCGAACCTTCAACCGCAGCCTTCGCGCCATCGACGACAACCTCCGCAGCCTCGAGCACCACCTTCGAGCCTTCAAATGCACCCTTCGAGCCACCAGCTAGGACCCCCCCGTAGTGCGACGCACCCCGGAGAACCTCGTCAGAGGCTCCCGCGTCTGCCGCCCGCGAACCGCCACCGAATGTCCGAGACCCTGCACCACCCTCACTGCTCGCACTTCCTCTCGCACTTCCTCTCGCGTCCATACTTCCTCCTCTCCAAGTCCTTCAATGCATTAACATCTCTACTTCGGAATTTCAATGTTACTTCTGCAAGCCAAATGACAGATATATTCAATGGGCACTTCTCAAGTTTCTTCGAGAAACGTTGTACCTATATGATTGTGTTAGATTTGTATGCTTCTGCTTGAGGGGGAGTTTTATGTATCTGGGTTAGGGTTTGAGTGGTTTTTGGGCGTCTGCCTATTCAAGGGCATTTATGTAATTTTTTATTTGTATCAATCCTAACCTGCTTCTCTTTATAAAATGCGGCCTATGACAATTTATAATCCCTAGCATGCCCATTTTCCAACTAATCGGCATTGACATTCTTGGTTTATCAATCTCAATCTTATAAGTTCACTGTACGTCACATTCTATATGCCAACTTATGTCTAGGTCTCACATGGTTCAAGCCGATAAATCCGTGTATAGTTGTTGGAGAATTAATTGGCACCTTTTTTTCATATGAAATATATCATATCATTAGAAAGGAACTTGTAATTATTATTGCTATAATCCATCTGCAATTAAAAAAGAGTTTGTCTGTAATGCAGGGTTCTTCATATATTCCTCTTGATGTTCAACGCCATTGCTTTGTGGAGCATATCAGCTGTCTCATATGATGGAGGTTCCATATTTATGAAGAAAGAGAATGCTCGTGCTGTTATAATTGTTGCTAGCCAGGTTAGTACCGGTGTGCTTCGTAGTTGAATTTGTGAAATGCAGTTCCTTCTAGAGTATAGAATTTAGCTTATAGTCCGATGTTGCTTCTTATGTGAGTGTGGTTGTTGCTAAAGAGTTCCTTTACCGCCAGACTGGAAGCTGAGTTGTCGCATTTTTCGTGGAAAAAGCCTTATCCAGTGATGTGGAAATATTTTAAAATCTATGTGCTCCTTTTGTTACTTGCCCCTGGAATCCTTCTGTTCTAATTTCTTATTCTTTTAGATTACCACTTGGTTCCTGAGCCAGCACTAAGTTTTGCATCCTTTGTGGTGACCTTGCCTGTTGATGATATCAATCATATGATTTTTCATGGTTCTATGTTTAATTAAATGGTATGTTTTTTTGTCTGCGTATTAGATCTCTGCCATTCATGTTTATGATTTCTGTCACCATCATCCATGCATCATGTTCATTTGTAATTGTTGAGTTGGATACTCACTCTGGGCACTGTCTTCTGTCTTCTTGATCATCTGATTATGCTTAGGCAAATGAAAATCATCTAATAATGGGAAACGTTCTCCTGTGAAGATGATTTTCTCTAATGACGTAAATGATTCTCTGTTTTGGTCCCTCTTATTAAATTTGTTAGTTGTCAATACTACAAAAAGGATGTACAAGATCTTCTTATGGAAATTGTCATCAAGTAGGATGCAAGACTGACTATCAAAAGACATGTGATTGGCCTCCTATCTTAATCTGCATAGTGAAAAAATAATAATTCATTTAGTCATTTCTAAAACATCAAGTTTCAATCTGAGCTTTGGCTCTTGCAGACTACCTGCTTCCAGAGCTTGCTAAAAGAAAAAGGGCCTCTCAGGAGACTCGTCCTTGGAATAAAGGCAGAGACCTTGGGAAGGAATTGGGAGTCGGTTTCATTCAAACATTTTGAGAATCATCACACTTTTAACAGCCATCGTTGTTGATAACTGGTAGAGCTATGAAATTAGCTAGACGAGCTAGCCTTTTTTAACCAGCTATAATATTATGAAAACTTTCGTATAATTTAGAGGTTAAGAAATAGTATAAATTGTTGTGCCATTTTTCATCCCTCTTTTCTTGTGTTTCAGGACATACTCACGAGCAGAATGATTGGATGTGGTCGTGAGTAGTAGAGGCTCTACAGACTGGTCTAGCCTCCCCATGTTGGTGCCTCTACTATTCCTACTGGACCGGTCTCACCGTACACGTGGCACCTTCGTTTTGGCCACCTTCCTATATAGATGTTGTGTCATGTCCTCCCACAGATCTCCACGCGATCTTCCTTCCAGTGCGAAGCTTGCAAGCTTGGGAAGAATCACTGTTCTTCGTTTCCATCTCGTCAAAGTCGGAGCAGTTCTCAGTTGTTTCATGCAGATTATACAGGTTGTCCCAAGGATAGGAAGTCTCCTTCTAGCTTCGTAGTGTTCATAGGGAGTTCCTTAGTATCATGGAAGAGCAAGAAGCATACTGTAGTTGCCAAATCGAGTGCAGAATCAGAATACATGGCCATGATGCAAGTTAGTACAAAGATGATGTGGGTCAAGTCTATACTTATTGACATAACTGTTGAGGTGCCTCTTCCCATGCACCTCCAATGTGACAAAGGTTGCTCTCTTCATTGCAAACAACCCACCCTTCCATGAGAGGACCAAGCATATCGAGGTGGACTATCACTACACTCGTGACACGATACAGAAGGATCTCGTCTCCACTACTCATGTCAGCTCAAGAGACCAGACAGCAGATGTACTTACCAAGGCCCTAGCCAGAGGGCCTTACCTGAGATGCTGCTCCAAGCTGGGCCTGATAGATATCTACATCTCTTCTTGATGGGGAGTTTTGAGATATCTTCTATCTTTTATCTCTTTTGTGTATATTCTATTCTTTCCATCTTCATTATGTAATTTACCCAACGAGTCTCTCCTCTATACAAGAGAACCCTTGGGCCTCATGAGAATGCAATTCATTATTTTTCCTCAACAAGACCTTTAAACAAGCATCAGCATTATCTGTGATATTTTTTAAAGTGATATAATATAATTCACATTTGCTATATTTGTCAAAGATATTGATATTGTGTGTGCTTATATCGTAAATTATTGTTAAAAATATATCTTTGTTGCTACTGATATAAAAGATTATCATACTGCTTTTTGAGATAACACTTTTCTGCATGAAAATTTGTTGTTAGATCCAAGTGTGCAGGTTGTTTCTTAGACCCTCGAAGTCTCTCTAATTCAAGAAGGTCAAGATTACTAGGAGTTTGGCTAATCCTTGACGTTCCCAATAATGTCTGATCTGTCGGTATGTATTTTGGTGTTTGATCCAAGGTTGTAACGACTTTTGGTGTTTTATTCAAGAGCTTTGCAAATGGTTGAGTTATCCTCGCAAATAACATGGAATACTAAAGTAGTTGTTCGGCTTGGCTGATAAAAAATCCTAAGTCAGAGGACTTGGGTCGTGTTTTTGCCTAGTTAGGTTTCTACGCTAAGATCTCTATATATTGTGGTTAGTTATCTAGTTTTCTTGCTTCATACTCTTTAAATTACAAAAATATATTAAAATGTCGTAATTATTAGATACTACTATTCGCCATCTAGTAGTGTTGTAAACCACATGCACTTTTTCATTTGATATTAGAACCTGTGTTCAAGTGTAGAAGAAATAACGCTCCTCACCACACATGGTATCAACCATTGGAAGTTGCAACAACAACTCATTCGAGAGTCAATCAACCATCAAGCCTCCTCCCTTCTATTGTGCAAATTTTAACTGTTAGAAAGTCAGAATGTAGATTTTCTTGAAATCGCTTGACTTCGAAGTATGAAACATGATAAGGGCCAAATACACCCAACCAGTCATCACAACGATAATCATATTGATCAACGCCAATAAGAAAAAGAAAATCTTTGAGTCAAAGTGATGGGTGCTATTTTTTGTGCTATTACAAAAGAAGAATTCGAACGAGTCTCAGCATGCAAAACTGTATACAAAATCTAGAACAAGCTATGTGTCACATATAAAGGCACAAACAAGGTCAAGGAGACCAGGATCAACCTCCTACTACAAAGATACGAGCTATTCAAGATGGAAGATAGAGAATCCATTAGAAAAATGTACACCTGATTCTCATGTATTATCATAGCCTCTTAAATCTAGATATAAAGATAGAGGAATGTATATTAGAATCGAACTTACAGGGTTCGTCCTTTCGATCCCTACTTACAAAAGTCTAGCAGATGGGTTCCACTACTAGAACCCTATTTACAGGGCAATTGGGAGCCCGATTCTTAGAGAAGGTAAAAGCATGTGGGATTTGATCTTTTCTTTTGTGATATTTTAGGCTTAAACCTGGTCAACCCATCAGGGCTCATTTATTTTGTATAGTTGTATTATCGGTAATGGGGCTAAGAGGCCACGGAAGAGAGAGAGGGGGTGGGGAGAAAGAAGATGGCTCCAGAATGCTGACAAAAAAGGTGGAGCTTTAAAAAATGCTTTAAAAAAAGAGAAGGGCAACAAATGTTTAAAAAAGGGTTGATTGTGGTTAAAGAAATGGTAAAAGAAAAAAAAAAAGATGACGCAAAAAATGGCTTCTAGATTTTTTTAGTTGACTTAGGCCCAGTTACGTTGTTTTCCATATTTATTTATTTCTTTTTAACATGTTTTAAAAAATTATTGAAGCATGTCGAAAAAAGAAGAAGCAACACTTGCAATAAAAAATGATTGCAAAAAAAGAAAGGAAGGAAAAAAAGAGAATGTAAAAAAGGATGTTTCTTGTCTGAATCTCTCTTCATTTGTTCTCCTAACTTGGTCAAGTATCCTCATGTTTTCGACAAGTATAGGAGAAAATGGAATATTGAGTTGAGGTTTCAGGTCCTATTATTGTTTGAGGTACTCTGCATTAAAGTGGCCCATTTTCTCAGAGTTCTCCAGAGAGACATATTACATGCTCCATCCTTCAGTCTGTGAACTCCAGTACGAGACCATTGCAAGGTTCCTATGAGAGAACTGGCATCTATATGGACATTACCATGGCTTTCTTTATTTGCCCCTTCAGACATATGGAAAAGTCTTCAGTCTTCCACATGTTGTGAGCTGGATTACTTCAAGTCGGAGAATCTTTGCAGTATCGATGACTCTAATTGATGCATATAAACATGCGCTTGTTGTCGGTCCAGAGTTTTCTACGGATCGCAATTCCTCCAACCCTCCAATTCCTCATCACTGATTCATTGGCATGATATGAGAAGCACCATCCTCAACAGCAACTGGCGGAAAATGCGTTAAGTTGGTATTGTCCTTCGTATCATGTATTCAATGTGTGAGTGAGTGTCTTCATAAGCACCATCCTCAACAGCAACTGGCGGAATATGCGTTAAGTTGGTATTGTCCTTTGTATCATGTATTCAATGTGTGAGTGAGTGTCTTCATTATACTTGTCTAAGTCGAGCATTACATGCTCCAACTTGAGGGGAAGTGTTGAAGAATATCTTAGGTGAGCAATTGGATCTCGTTAGGATCCAATTATCACACCTTTATGTTTAGCCAACATCACCTATATGTAGGACTTTGTTGTGTCGATGGGACTATAAAAAGAAACCCACACCCTTGTATTCATTGAGAGAACCATAATAGAAAATTTTCCCCTTGAGGTGTTATCATGTGGTTTCATCATGCTCCTTAGGGAGTGGGGTTCCACATAAAATCCTAGTGTTCTTTGTTATTCTATATTTAATTATGCATTATATTTTCGTAATGTTTTTAGTCCTATATTTATTCAAGTTTTGACTTGGTTGTGTTGGTGGGGCTATTTAAATAGTCCTGTGCCTCTTGTATTCTTTGAGAAAACTATTAGCAATATCCGACCGTGCTAGTGTCTTCTTCGTGTAGTACTTGGTCTTATAGAACCATATCAAACCATGTAGATCCATTTTTATTGGATTTTTATCACTTGTGCCCCACGGGTTAGTTGCTATCCATCTGCATCTCAAGCAGACGTTAACTTTTAGGACGCCATGGTAATTAGAATGATTAGCTAGGTAGATATGTCTTTTTCAATAAAGTTTCTTCTCACATTCTTCCTCTTCAGGCTCCCTCCTACAACCCCTTCCTCCTCAACCCCCCTCTAGCCAATCTCTTCCTCCGCCTCCCTCCTCCTCTGGACACCTCCTCCTCCAACTCCTTCCTCCACAGCCTCCCTCCTCTGGCCCCCATCCTCCTTCGACCCTTCTTATACGGCCCCTTGTCTTTGTCGTCTCCCTCCACCTCCACCACCCCTCTCCTAGCGGATGAGGTTGATGATGAAGATAAGATCGAGGCAGATATGCCACTTGTAGCTTGGCTCGCCCGCTTGTAGGATGGCTTGGATAGAGTTGTCTTCAAGCTATTGCAGGAGCTCTGAAACAAGAGATGTTCAGTTGGGCTTCTCAGTTCTGATTGGGGAGATGGCTTGTGGTTCGATGGGGGATGCAAGGCTTCTCTGATCATTGCCAGAATCCTAGATCTAACTGCCACATCTTCCTCTATTATGTTATCTCAAGGAGCAGCCACAACTACCATGACATGATGGAGGGCAATACTGAAAATATGGTGGTGGGTTGAAGGACCTACAAGGGAAACTAGATGGGTTGCGCCTCTTAATTGCGGACCTGCAAGGGAAAACTCGATGGGTTGCGCCTCTTGATTACGGACCTGCAAGGGAAAACTCGATGAGTTCGACGGGCGATGCAAGACTTCTCCGATTGCTACCACTTAATTCTTTCATATATTCTTCTCTCGAATATCTTAAAAAATGGATCTGAGAAGCTAAAGCAGAATTGAGGGACGAGGAGAAGGTGCGAGGAAGCAAAGGTAGCTCTGAAGTGAGATAGAGAGGAATCCTAGATCTAACTGCCACCCCTTCCTCTATTATGCTATCTCTAGGAGCGGCCACAACTACTATTACATGGTGGAGGGCAGTACTGAAAACATGGTGGTGGGTTGAAGGACCTACAAGGGAAACTAAAATGGGTTGCACCTCTTGATTGCGGACCTGCAAGGGAAAACTCGATGGGTTGGAAGCTTGATGGGTTGCGCCTCCTGATAGCGGACCTGCAAGGGAAACTTGAACCTCGAGCTAAAGCTCGGACGTGGGGTAAACAATGGAGGAGGAACGATAGAGTGGAGGACCTATGAGAGATGGGAGGGTGAAGGTCCCTGTGGACTCGGCTCTTGCGGAGTAGAGCATGATTAGGATGGAAGGTATGAGGAAAAAGAAGGGGTGATTTCGTGGAAAACTCGATGGGTTGGAAGCTTGATGGGTTGCGCCTCCTGATAGCGGACCTGCAAGGGAAACTTGAACCTCGAGCTAAAGCTCGGACGTGGGGTAAACAATGGAGGGGGAACGATAGAGTGGAGGACCTATGAGAGATGGGAGGGTGAAGGTCCCTGTGGACTCGGCTCTTGTGGAGTAGAGCATGATTAGGATGGAAGGTATGACGAAAAAGAAGGGGTGATTTCGTGGAAGTTGGGTTTCTAGATTTGAATTGTGTTGGATTTCAGATGGGTTTTAGCAGCAGAGAAAGAAAATGAGGAGAAGAACAAGGAAGAAGGAGGAGGTCGGAGCAGGGAGGGGCTAATGAGGTGGAGATGCATTCTAGAAGATAGTACTTGATCAGTTCTTGCGATAGACTCCAGAAAATCTCGAGATCAAATGGATACATGACCAAGATGGCTAAAGCTAATTGGTCAGGCGTAGCTGTCAGGTGGAGGAGGAGATCGGGGCGGAGCGGCTGGGTGGAGGAGGAGGAAGGGAGGGGTTTGTTTGGACAGATATGCCCATGTCAACCACACCATGGTTTGAATAAACCATGGCTTGTTCAACTCATTGACGGCTAGACTAACGGAAGGGCACAAGCGATAACTGTGGAAGAATCAATACATAGATACAACTATTGCGTTGCTTCTCTCATGATGTAGGGTTGATCATTATAATCATCCAAGTCGTGTAAATACAAGTTTTTATTATTATGATTTCTATGCAGTTATATCTATTTCAGCTTTTTACACAAAGCACTAAAAAATGTCTCGAGAATGAACTTAGATAACAATCCAGTCATATGGAATTGGTTGGCTACAGTTCACAACTTTTTCAAAAGCCATAGACAGCGTGTATTATGTCATAAAACTGTTTATCATCACAGTAATGGCACAACCATGCTCCCTACACCTAAGGCATGTCACAGAGGCCTTCAACACATAACCCAAAAAATCCGATCAGTTGTAACAATACACTGAAGACAGAGTTAAGTTAAGTCCAACTTAAGTAGGGGTGAACATAAAGGTTCATACATTTGAAAAGCGTTAAGTTTTATCTAGGGACAAAAATGGATATGAATATATTTGAATATGCCCTTATCATATTCGAAAAATTTCCTTATATGATATCCATATTTGAATATTAGTCGAATATGAATTGAATCTGGACATTGGTCGTAAAATTTTTTCAATATAGGAATATGATAACAACAAAAAAACTGAATTCGGATTTGAATATCCGAATACAAACTATTATTATAGTATATGTTATAAATATTATCTTTAGTAACAATTATCAATGTAAACTTTAGGTTTCTAGTGAATTTCAGGGTGTGACTCACCTTGAGATCACACCATCTTCTCATAAAAAAACTATCAATCCAAACTTATTTTCTTCTACCCAAATTCATGCATCCCCTCGACCTCCGTTGACCACTACGTCTTTGCCTCGACAGCTTCATAGGTATTAGAATATTATGTCTCGAGTAGGTTGCAGCATCGCAGTTTCTATATCTGTAAAGAAATCCGTTTCCAATTATTTTTGATTGATTAAACATTTTGTTAATGGTATGGGATCTTAATTTGGTCAATGTTTCTATGTGCTCTTTATTCGATCCGGATTCGTATCCAATGAACATCCGATCCGAAGTCATGTTCGAAAATTTTTGATATGATTTACTAAATATATATCTGATTTATATCTGTATCCGTATTTTATATAGATGAAGAAAATATAGATATGGAAATAGCCATATCCGATCCATTTTCATCACTAATTTTATCACACCGAATGCACATTGATGGTTGAAAGAACCAGCGGTGTGTGGAGAATGAATCTCATTGGATGTGCAGGACCAGAGGCAATAGTGAAAGACGACATATAGAAAGGTGGTAGGTATCTAGACACCTCATATCAGAACATATATGAATAGATCTTCGGATCTCGTGACATGAGCAGTAATACTGAAACAATTTAAGAGTACAAGCACAAGTACATGCTATAGGTTTGCATCTGATTGCTTTAGCATTATTAATCTCCAAAATGTTCCTTTTTAGGGTATACTTCTGTGCTTTCTTATGTTACATTTTCACCTCTCCTTGAATAAATCTTGACATTACTTTAATAGTTTATTAAAGAATCTCCAACTGCTAGCATGCCAATGTTTAACAAAGTTGATCGATCTAATTACAAAGATTTCTAGAGTAATTGTTGTCCAGCATTTTTTGATAAGCATTGAAACTAGTTCCTGCGGAAAGAAAATGTTTGCATGGAACCAAAGGGATAATGATGCATATCTTTTTTCAGAAAACTCTCCCTGTGATGGTGGCTGTAGTCGAGCAACTTGGAGGTGCATTTGGGGAGTCTGCACTACTTGTTCTTCCATGCGTTGCTATACACATCAACCAGGTGACTCATGACATTGTCAAACCTTGTAAACTTTTTTTCTTATGTTACCACTTAGGGGTTCAAATTGCCGAGACCATATGTGGTTATTATATTGAAGTTCACTTTGGAAGTTAGATAGATGTGCATATATCTTATGAAGGTAAAAAATGCATATCCTGAAGAAGCATATGCATGGGTGCAGAAACAAAAACATAACTTAAAAAAGGAATTCACGCCTGGGAAACATGATTCTCTCGATTTTAAAATGCGCTTATATAGTTTGGAGAGATTGGATGGAAATATGTTACTGCTCCTGATGGCAACAAGTCGAAACCTCAATGCAAATTTTGTGGGAAGAGAATTGGAGGAGGAGGAACACAAGACTAAAACATCTCGTTGGCGGCTACGCGAATGTGGCTAAATGTACTACATATCCAAAAGAGATTAAGGATGAAATGAAGACTCACTTTGAAGGGAAGAGTGAGAAGAAGAATGAATCGAGCATTAATATAGGGAGTATTTAATGGACTACAAAATCATGTACTCTTATATGACATGAGAGGATTACGTCACGTTATGGAGGAAGGTATCATACATGGTACATGGATCCACCTAGGAATTCTTGGTTCAGTTGAGTGTCCTTCTCAAATAAGAAATGTAGTACTAGACTACTACTACCAGTAAGGTAGTAGTTAGTATAAGACTATAAGTAAGTGCATGTGCATTATGTGATTAGAATTTTATGTATCATTTTGTGGAAACTTGTGGACTTGTATAATTGTAGTATGAATTTATGATATTTGCTATTTCAGTTTTAAGTTATCTGTGCATATAAAATTACTATTGTTCTTTTTGGTTTGAAGGAAATTTTTTTAATGTCAAAAGTTAAGATTATGTATCGAAATTTCATTCCAGCCAGTCACCGATATGGTGACTGAAATTGATATTTAAGGCCTTGATCATGATAACATCTTATTATTAGAATTAGAACTTATATTTTTAATTCATTTATTAATTAAACAATGTTAGATTCCCATAATTTCCAGCCATTTCATCGAAATTCCACCGAAATTATCTTTTCGGGCTTACGGAAACAAAACCGAAATCTAATATTTGAGGTCTTGAGAGAAAGTATCATGATAATACATCCCTGTAGAGATATTAGTTATCTTTTGTTTCTTTTATGTATTCTCTTTTCTTTCTATTTTCTTTATGTAATTTGCCCAACAGGTTTCTCCTCTATATAAGAGAACCCTAGGGCCTCATGAATAAGCAATTCATCTTTTTCTGTCAATATGGTATCAGAGCGACGGTCATAGATTGGAGTTCTCATACCCCACTTGTGCCCTAACCCCCACACGTCGCCCTTTCACGCGTCACATGCCACTGCCACCACTTCGTGTGGCAGCCTAGCGCCGCCGCCACTGCTGCAGCATGTCGCAACGCACCTCTGTGTGACTCTGCGGGTCTTTGTGTGCCTTTGTGTCCCCTTCTAGCACCACCAATGGCTTCCGTGGTCGTTTTCTCTCTCTTTGTCGCCAAACTACAGACGGAAAAGGTCTGATTTTGAGAAGAAAATGTGATTTCAGACCTATAAATCACTTTTTCTGACCCAGGAGCGGATCGATGATTGACGAGGATGGTTGTATGAGTCTACACGTACAACCAATCCTCCATATGATCGTGTACAACTCGCTCAAATCGGTTTACTTCCCCAATCGAGTTTTGTTTTGGCGTTCTTCTTCATCATGTCAGAGAACAAGGGTGGTGTCTTCTCTTCATATGGTGCCTTCAAGGGCCTCTCCCTCATAGTGAAGATAGATGGGACCAACTACGAGTTGTGGTCCATGCAGTTTTTGACCTTATACAGTACAATAACAAGGAGCACATTTTGCTAAAGCTCGAGCCGACTGATAAGCTGGAGACAATGATTCGTGGAAGAAAGATGACATGTACGTGCATGTTTGGCCCTCTGGGACTCTCACCACAGAGATCGCTAACAACATTGTGAACCAGCCCACCGTCAAGATGATGTGAGATATTCTTGCAGTCACGTATGCCCAAGCAAAGAACAAGGCCAGGATTCTTCAGCTACAGTTTGACATATACACGACCAAGCAGAATGGTCGTCCTTTGCACCCCACAGATCTCCACGCGCTCTTCCTTCCAGTGCAAGGCCTGCCAGCTTGGGAAGCATCATCACTCTTTTCTCTGGTCGTCAGAGTCGTAGCAGCGGTCATTTATTTGAACTTATTCATCTAGATATTTGGGGTCCTAGTTATGTTCCTGATCTCCAGAGACATCATTTTTATCTTGTTGTTGGGGATGATTATTTATACTTTCTAGAGTTTTTTGTTGAAAAATAAGTCTGGAGTTGGCCATGTCATTAAATCTTTTATTAATGAAATAAAGAACATTTTGTTTACTATTGTAAAGTTTATTCACTCTGACATTGCCTTAGAGTTCTGTTTGCTACAGTTGTCTAAGTTCTTCGGGTTTCTTGGCATTGTACACCATACCTTGTGTGCTTACACCTCTCAGCAGAACGGTATTGCTGAACGTAAACGCCGTTATTTACTTGATGTGACCAGGACACTTTTGATCCAGAATCATGCTCCCTACTCTTTCTAGAGTGATGTGGTCCTCGTTGCTTATTACTTGGTGAACCGCATGCCATCTTCTGTCTTAGAAGAGAAGGTTCCTTTCTCGATTGCGCTTCCCGAAAAGGACATGCTCTCTGTTACACCTTGTGTATTTGGCTCTATTGCTTTTGTTCACCATCTGACGCATGGTCGTGACAAGCTCTCTCCTAGAGATGTCAAGTGTGGCTTTGTAGGATACTCTCGTACCCAAAGGGATGTCGGATGCCGCATTCTTTGAGTATATTATGTATTTTCCTCCTACATATGACAGGTTGACTCCATTTGACTCTGGTGAGGAGGTATACATGTCTCCTCCTACGATTGCACCACCTCCACCACCACCTAGTACGTTAGTCCATCTGTTATCACATTTTTATATTCGCAGGACTTGCATGGCTTCCCCCGGCTCATGGGTCTTCCTTATCATCCAACGCACCCTAGGTATGTATTGAGCACATTGTTTCTACTGATAGAACTAGTGATATGTCTATGCAATATGATTCTTTACAAGATGAATAGGTACCCTCTCAAGAGGGTAGCTTACAGGTTCAGGAGGAAGTAGGTGATCTAGATGTGCCTATTGCTCTGCGGAAGCCAAGACGTACTTATGCTATGTATCCTCTTGCAATTCATGTTTTCTTGGGCCGACTCTCAGATAACTTCAGGTTTGCAGACTTCACAAGGCGATCTACGATTGTTCCAGAAGCTCTCAGGTTCGATAGAACAATAGGGTTCGTGAGATATTCATTATTTGTTCATAGGTCTCGGAGAGGTACAATTTCCATATTTGTTTATGATGATTGTAGAGAGATATTTTACATTTATGTATCGTTTATATATTTTCTGTTCTTCTACCACTTATGTAATTTGCCCATAGGTCTCTCCCTATATAAGAGAGCCTAGGGCCCAAGGAATAAACGTCTCATTCATTTTTCCCAATATGGTATCAGAGTGGCGGTCCTAGACCGGAGCTCCGAAACCTTAACCCTAACCCTAAGCCACACCCTCTGCCCTCACCCCTCCACTCCCTCTCTCTCTCTTCCGGTGCCTTCCCTCCACGTCGGTTGTCGCTCAGCCCTGCCCCCTCCACGCAGGTCATCGCCTGGGCTTGCAGCCGCCGCCCGCCAGTGCCTGGGCCCGCAACTGTCGTCCATAGGCTGGGCCCTCCTGTCGCCTAGGCCTGCAACCGCAACCCGCACCTAAGCACGCCTGCCGCCTGGGCCCGCAATCCGCCTCCACGCAGTCCGCAGCCCGCCTCGACGCTAGCCGCCACCTGAGCCGGCAGCTCTCCTACACGTGGGCACCATAGCCGAGCCCTCTTTCTTAATGAGATATTGCATGAGTCTACACATGCAACCGTATATCTTTATGTCACTGTAGACAACCCGTGTCTAGTCTTCAACCCTAGTCTTCTCGAGCAATCATGTCAGAAAGCAAGGTCGATATTCCCTCTACATGCGCCTTCATAGGTCTTGTGCCTATAGTAAAGATGAATGGATCAAACTATGAACTGTGGACTATGCAGTTCATGAGCATGATGAAGTCTACAGGTAAGAAACACATTCTTATCGAGGAAGAGCCGGTTGAGAAGATAGGGTTAACGTCTCATGGGAGGCGGATGATGTGTATGCCAAGGTTTGGCTTTCAGGTACATTGGCAATAGAGATCATTAATGATATACTCCATCAGCCCACAGCCAAGGGATGTGGGATATTCTTGTTGCTACTTATTCACAGGCAAAGAATGAGACAAAGATCCTACTGCGCCAGCATGATATTTTTACTATCAAGCAGAATGGACGACCTCTTCACTCGCCATATACATCCTTGTGTGGGATGTTCGAGAAGCTCTATAGTTTCATGCCCCTCACATCTACTCCTGAGCGGCAAAAGACGAATAGGAATGCAACCATGGTTGATGTATTCCTGGCAGCCCTAGATCCTGAGTATGAGGCGGCCCGTTCTCATATTTTGGCAGATTCTATTATTCCTCCTATGGAGGAAGCCTTTCGCAGACTCAGTCGGGTTACTGTTCCATCTTCTACTGCCAGACAGACATCCTCAGCAATGGCGGCTTCCCAAGGTCGCGGAGGATCTTCTCAGTTTCGGGGTCGCAGATCTCAGGGCAGAGGAGGTTGTGTTCGTCAGCCATGTACTTTCTGCCATCGTCTTGGATATTCAGAGGATACATGCTACTCCAAGCATGGATTCCCTGCTTCTGCTTGAGTGACTGAGCATATTGAGCCCCAAGATGCTTCCTCTTTGGATCAACGTTTTGAGGATCTTGTAGCACGATTGAGGGGCATTATACCCCCTTTCCAGTCATGTGACACCTTCGACGGCCCTCGAGAGTCATTCAGATGTAGCTGCTTCAGCCTCCTCCAGTACCTCATGTAGTACTTATGCACTCACTAGCAGTAGTGGATCTGATGCTATAGAATGAATTATGGACTATGGTGCCATACATCATCTGTGTGGAGACAGGGGTCAACTTACAGCCTACAAACAGGTCTTTTCAGGATGAACTATGGTTATTGTAGATGGGACTCACTCCCTAATAACTGGTCAGGGGGAGATTAGCTTAACGCCCTCTGTGCATCTACAGAATGTAATGCATGCACATGATTTCTCTATGAATTTATTGTCCATTAGCCATATTACCAAGGATTTACATTGTCGAGCCATTTTTGATACATCCTCTCTTGTTTTTCAGCACTTCCTTATGGGCAAGGTGATTAGCTGTGGCCATGAGCAGGGCGGTCTCTATCGTCTACTCTGAACTCCCTATGCTGGAATCTCCTCTCTATCTGATGGACCAGTCTCACCATTTATGTGGCACCTACTATTGGGAAAAATGAAAGAGATTTTTATTCCATAAGCCCTAGGCTCTTTTATATAGGAGAGTAGCCTATGGGTAAATTACATAAAGCATACAGCTGAAAATAAAAATAACAGAGAGACACACAGACAACTAATATATGCGTTAACACTCCCCCTCAAGATGGAGCATAGATATCAGTCATGCTCAGCTTGGACGCACACTTCTGGAATGGGCCTCGTAGTAATGCCTTGGGTGAATATATCGGCAGTTTGATTCTCTGAGGTGACATGCGATGTAGCAATGAACCCCTTCTGAATCATGTCACGTATGAAGTGACAGTCAACCTCAATATGCTTGGTCCGCTCATGGAAAGCTGGATTGTTTGCAATGAACAAGGATGCCTGATTATCACATTCTAAGTTCATAGGAAGTGGTACATCTAGACATAGATCTGTAAGTACAGCTTTCACCCACATCATCTCTGTGCTAGCCTGGGCCATAGCCCTATATTCGGATTCAGCACTAGATCTGGCTACCATCGTCTATTTCTTGCTCCTCCATGAGATTAGAGAATCTCCAACATAGACTGCAAACCCCGAGGTGGACTTCCTGTCCTTGGGACACCCTGCATAGTCTGCATCCGCACATGCTGAGATAGAAATCCCCTTTCCCTTCTTGAATAGCAAACCTGCACCTGGAGATGATTTGAGGTATCTAAGTATCATATGTATGGCATCCATATGAACCTGGTGTGGTTGCTCCATGAACTGGCTCACACGACTCACTGCGAAGGATATATCGGGCCTAGTGATCGTGACATACAACAGTTTGCCTACCAGTTCCCTGTATCTTCTCCTGTCCACCTCCTCTGTGTCATCATCATAGAGCTTCATGCTGGGGTCCATTGGTGTCGTAGCAGGCCGACACCCAAGCATACATGTTTCACTCAACAGGTCCGTAACATATTTCCTCTGCGACATTACTAATCCATACGGATTTCTAGCAAATTCCAGCCCCAGAAAATATCTAAGGACTCCAAGATCCTTAGTGACAAATTCGCTCCCCAACTTCTCTTTCGCCTGCTTTATGCCTTGCTCATCATCTCCTGTAATCAAGATGTCATCTACGTAAACCATAATTGCAATAATACCTCTTGAAGTCTTCTGTACAAACAAGGAATGATCAGCATTGGAGCGTTTGTATCCCTGTTTTTCAAAGAGGTCTGAGAGCTTCTGAAACCATGCTCTGGGGCTCTGCTTAAGGCCATAGATAGCCTTATGAAGTCTGCACACCTTGGAACACTCCCCCTCAACAGCAAAACCGGGTGGCGGTTGCATATAGACTTCCTCCTGCAGGTCTCCATATAAGAACGCGTTCTTCACATCCAACTGATATAGAGGCCACTCTCGATTGACTGCGACTGACAGCAAGATCCGGAGAGTGGAATGACGGGCTACTGGCGAGAATGTATCAAGGTAATCCACCCCGTATGTCTGTGTAAAACCACGTGCAACAAAGCGGGCCTTGTATCTGTCAATGTTGCCATCTGCATTTTGCTTCACCGTAAATACCCACTTGCAGCTCACCGGGGTCACATCTGGAGGTATAGGAACTAGACTCCAAGTTCCCCTAGATTGAAGTGCCGCCATTTCCTCCTCCATTGCTAGACGCCATCTACTATCCTGCAGAGCATCTTGATAATTCCGTGGAATATCAACAGCTGACAAGGCCACCACGAAGTTCCTAAAATCCCCAGATAGTCGCTCAAATGACACAGAAGCTGCCAAAGGATATGTACACAGCTCCTCTTCGATTTGCGTATAGCAATAGGAACATCTAAATCAGTTGTTTCCTTATCTGGCCCCTGCAACATATCCTGCTCAGAAATATCATTAGATCCATCAAGAGAAGTATCTTCAGTACATACCATAGGCGAGCTAGGAGATGAGCCATGAACATGAGCTGGAGGAGGCTTGCGGGTATAATGGAACGGTAGTGGTGAAACGGGGATCGATGGTGGTGGTGGTGGTGGTGGTGATGGTGGTGACGGTGCTGGAGGTGGTGGTGTCCTGTATATGGCGTCGGTAGTCAGTGGAGGTAGCTGTTGATCACCTGAAGATGAAAAATACATTACGGATTCAAAAAATGTAACATCTGCACTGACCATATACCGCCTACGCAAAGGATCAAAACACTTGTACCCCTTTTGAGTTCTGGAGTACCTAACAAACACACACTTGACAGCCCTAGGAGAGAGCTTGTCAATACCGGTAGACAACTGGTGGACAAAGGCAACTGAACCAAACACACGGGGAGTAAGGGAAAACAGATCCTTCCCAGGATAGATAATGAAAGGAATCTATTCATCCAAGACAGAGGACGGCATACGGTTAATTAGGTAACATGCAGTGAGAACCGCATCACCCCAGTAAGAATAAGGAACATGACTCTGTATAAGAAGTGATCTTGTGACATCTAGCAGGTGGCGATGTTTCCTTTCAGCAATCCCATTTTGTTTTTTTTTTTGAAGCTCAAAAGCGGGGGACACACTCGATGGTGCTCGCCCCAAATTTATTGAAAAAAATTAAGGAAAAAACTTACAGCGGGTAGACGTACAGAAAGGAGAGAAAAAACATAAGAAAAACCGAAGGTATCACAGTTTGATACCCTCAATACAACAATGAACCACTACGCATCAGACCAGTCACGAGTGAGACGTGAAGCTGAGATTAGCACGTTTTCCAAGTAAAATCTCTGGCCAGCGAACAGGGCTTCATTTCTACCAATCCAGATGCACCAAAGTCGAGCAACAGCAGTGAGAATGTCATTCCTAGCCCTAGCCCGAGAGCGAGCCAAGCTCCCACAGAAAGAGGAAGAGTCCGAGACGTCAAGCCAATCCAGGTCCGCCCAGATGTCATTCGTTTTGCCACAACGGAAGAAAAGGTGGTCGATAGTCTCCGTCTCCAAATCGCACAACCCACAAATGGGCGAAACAAGAGGGAAGAGGACGGCACACCGGCTACGAGTCAAAAGGCGCCCACGACGGAAGAGCCATAAGAAGATGCCAATTCGTTCGGGAACCCTGAGGCCCCAAAAAAATTGACAATCCCGAATCAAGTCATCATCTGCCACAGCCAAAGGAGGAAGAATAGCGCGGTAAGCCGCGCGAGAGGAGAAAGGGCCGTCCTTCCAAGACAGGTGGTCACGACCAACCGAGGGCGAAGGCGCTTCAGCAAGAACCGCGAGTAAAGCCATGAACTCCAGCTGACGCTGATCGGAAAGATTGGCCACAAACCTGGGGCCCCAAGAAGCCCCATCCCAATAAGAAGCAACCTTCGCGTCCTTGTCCTCCACCATCGCGAAGAGGCGAGGGAAAACATCCATAAGAGGGCCCCTGCCAGTCCAATCGTCACCCCAGAAGCGGATGAGCGATCCATCCCCCAGCTTAGTGACAAAAAGAGAGCGGTTCCGAACCATAGCACTGCCGATATCACGAGAGAAATGTGAGGAGGACCCCAACAGGCGAGCATCCAGACCCAATAGCCGGTCGACCCCCAGCGCCAATCGCAAGAAATTAATCATAAGATTATCCTCCCTGCCCCAAAAGACGAACCACCCATTTGAGGAGAAGAGCCTCGTTCACGACATCCAACCTTCTCACCGCCAGCCCCCCCTCCTTCTTTGGCCGAGAAACCTCATCCCAGGCGACCAAAGGAACGCCGCTCCTCGCAGCCCCCTTCTTTCCCCAGAGAAATTTCCTCAAGCAAGAGTCCAGCCGCCGACGAACCCCTTTAGGAATACCTTTCACAGAGAGAAAATAGATTGGAATAGAAGATAGTACCGATTTGAGAAGTACCAAACGACCACCCCGAGAGAGAATGGCGGCACGCCAGCCAGCCAAGCGAGCCTCCATACGATCCACCACCGGCTGCCAATCACGTAAGCGAGTACGCCCAATTGTCAACGGGAGCCCGAGATAATCCACAGGAAGAGCGCCAACCGGGCAGCGCAAGATCCGCGAACAGACCGCAACCTCGTCAGAAGGGGTGGAAAAGGGAACCATAGAGGATTTGTTGTAGTTGATGAGAAGACCCGACGCCTCACTGAAGAGCTCCAATGTGGTAGCCATTCCCGCCACATTCGAGTCGTCGCCCTCGATGAAGCAAATAGTATCATCCGCAAACTGAATGATGGGAATACAGTAGGGCCCAAGGGAACAACCACGGGTCAGGCCAGCCGCGACCACATTCTGTATCATGTTGGATAGCACGTCAGCAGCCAGGACGAAAAGCATCGGGGCAAGGGGGCAACCTTGCCTAATCCCCCGGCGAGGCTGGAAAAAACCCCCCGCCAAACGGCCATTGAGAATAACCGAAAGAGAGGCCGTCGAAACGCATCTACGCACCCACGAAATCCATAACGAAGGAAATCCCCGCCTCTTGAGAACCGACCATAGAAAACGCCAATCCAAAGAATCGTAAGCCTTGGCAAAATCGATCTTCCAGAGAGTCCCCCTGACGTCGTTCCTGTGCCATGCATGAATAATTTCAGAAGCCACCGCATAACAATCACTTATTTGCCTCCCCTGAATAAACGCCGCCTGAGTAGGCGAAATGAGCGAATCAAGAAGCGGAGCCAGCCGACGAGCAAGAACCTTGGCAATGATGAGGTATGTGGCATTTGATATGGAGATCGGCCGAAAGTCCTCGATACGGTTGGCAGACGAAGACTTAGGAATGAGGGCAATAATAGACCTATTGAGCTTATTAAAGCCGTTGTTACCATTGCAAAAATCGCGAGCGACCTCCAACACATCCTGTGAAATCACATCCCAAAATTCCCGATAGAAAGAAACAGGGAAGCCATCGGGGCCCGGCGCCGCGTCGGAATTAAGGGCCCAAACCGCCGCCTTCAGTTCCTCCAGCGATATCTGACGAGAAAGGCGAGTAGCATCCTCCTGAGGGAGCACAGAAGCGCCCCTACCCGACCACCGCCACTGGCGCACAGACCTGCACCCATACCAATCCTTAAAATAGGCCGTCACGGCCATACCCAGTTCCCGCTCCCCCTGCACCTGAGAGCCATTAATAAGCAAGGAAGAGATAGAGTTGGATCGCCGACGACCCGAAGCGACCCGGTGAAAAAACGTGGTATTAGCGTCCCCCTCCTTCAACCAACGCATCCGAGATCGTTGGCGCCACTCAACCAAACACTTTCGATCCTCAAGCTTCACCTTGTCCATAGCATCGGCGCGAGCAAGCAATTCGTCGTGATGAAGGTCCCGATCATTCTCAATACGATCAAGCCGCAGAATGACCTCATCAGCCGCCATGCGGGTAGCGATGCGGGCTGAGCGAATGTCCTTAAAAGACGCCAGCATCTTCCTGAGAGACGAAAGCTTAAAATCAAACCGGCTGGCGGCACTGCCCGACGGAGCTAATTGTGACCAATGGTGTCGAACCAAGTCCCGAAAACCAGGCTCCAACAGCCAAGAGTTCTCAAAGCGGAATAAGCTATGAGGACGATTCTCCTCCCCGTTCGACCAAAAAATTGGATTATGATCCGAAAAAGATCGCGGTTTCGAGGAGACGGAACACAAAGGAAAGCACTCCATCATAGAGTTATTAGCCAAAAAGCGATCAATCCGCGACCGCGAAGAGCTATTCCGCCACGTGAAGGAAATGTCGTTAGGTACAAGCGATTCAAGAGCCAAATCATTAATGAAATCCAAAAAATCCGAGGACCCCGGGTCGAGGCCGCCGCGCCCCCGAGGGCGATCCTGTGCGTGCAACGTGACATTAAAGTCCCCACCAATCAGCCATGGCACGTCACCAAAAGCATAAGCATCCTCCCGTAAGTCTTCCCATAATTCACGCCGGGCAACGTGGCAAATAGGGGCATAAACACAAGAAAAAGCCATACAAATATTCATTGTTGTAAAAATCCCCCGACTGGCCTGACTAGTAGGTCCGACTAGTCTAGTCGGTGGGGTGGCCGACCGAGTACTGACTAATTCCGACTAAGGCCAACTAGTCGATCGATTTTTGCTTGGAGATATCATTTATTTTTTATTTTTAAAGCAAATATATTCTAATATGCTTAATGTTTTATTTAAATTCAATTTCTTCTTTTGTTTCATTATGATAATATAAATATATACAAATCTATGTAAATATATAAGAATATACATGCAAAAAAGATTTATATATTTAAAATAATTAAAAAATTCAAAATCGATTAAAGTCCGACTAAATCCGATTAGTCGTCCGACTGCCGATTAATCCTTAGTCAGTGACCCAACCGACCGAGTACCGACTACCGATTTTTGCAACCTTGCAAATATTAGACCGGCCGCAATTTAACAACACCGAAATAGAATGTTGGTCCAGTCGTAATGACGAAAAAGAAAAGCGCGACGAGCGCCAGGCCAGAAGAGCACCGCCCCTAGCACCAAAAGCATCCAACGCACGAAAATCATTAAGCTGACCAGCACCAAAAGATCTCCAGATAACATCATCCACAGCCGATAACTTGGTCTCCTGAATGAACGCAATATCACAAGCCCATTCGACTAGGCGCGAGCCCAAAATGCGCCTACGGTCCGCATCACCCAATCCATGCACGTTCCAAGATATAATCTTCATAAAAACAAAAAAGGAGTCCCAAAAAGAAATACCCCAAAAATGCATCATAGCCAAACGAGGCCGTCAATTACCAGCATGCCACTGACCAGCAATGCGATCAAGGCCTGCCGCCTCCGCAACCGCCTCGCGCAAAGAATGGCAAGTAGAAACCGCAACTGGATGAGAGAAGAAATGTCGCCGTCGTGAGTAACTCCGGCCATAACGGGACATAGGTGACTGTCCCAAATCCGCAGAAGCATCATAAGAAGGGGACGACCCCGCACCATCATCAGAGAACAGCAGATCCATGCGAACCGGACGAGGGGGCTGTCCCGCAGAGACCTGATGGAGAACCACAGCGTCCCCCACAACGGGCGAAGGGGTAGCATCACCCGAGAAAACAAGAAACGGCTGAGACATCTGGGAAGGAGGAGATAGAGGTCCTTCCATATGACCAGAGAAGGGCACCGCCCTAATAGGACGAGGGCACAGAACATGGGAGCCCCAAATAAGATCCTCCGTCCCTGGGAGGAGATCCGAGCCCGACAGAGGATCCGAAAGGGACTGCTCCGAAGAAACCTGTAGGGGGGCCCAAATAGAATTGACCAGAGGGTCATAAGGGATAAACGTCCTGTCCGGTGAGGGGACCACCTGCAATAAGTCCGCCGACATAAAGGATAAATCAGAAGAAGGCGAATCGATGTCCAGATTAACGGCACCCGCAGACGAAGGGATTTCGGGAAAATGAATCGCCACCAATCCCATTTTGTTGAGAGGTATAAGCACAGGATGTTTGATGTATAATCCCTTTTGAGAAGTAGTAGTTGGCTAGGACATGAGTGCACAGTTCTAGGGCATTATCACTTCTTACAAACTTCACAGATGTGGAGAAAACATTTTGAATTTCATTTAGAAAATGGATAATAATATTGCCTGCTTCAGATTTATTTTTCATCAAAAATACCCATGACACATGAGAGAAGTCATCCACAATAACTATATAAAATTTGTCCCTGATGATCAGGTACACGACTCGGACCCCAAATATCAATATGAAATAACTCAAACTTAGAGGTACTACTCCGACCTGGACGACTGGGAAAGGTAGACCTATGATGCTTTCCCAACTGACAAGCCTCACATTGGATAGATGTGTGAGGAAGACCCTGGGGTAACACACGACGCAACGTCTGAAGCGGTAGATGCCCAAAGCGCAGATGCCACAGTAAAGGAGATACAGGTTCAGTGGGAAGGGATGAGGTACCAGCGAATGGAGTCTGATTTAGGCGGCAGAGGCCTCCTTGCTCATAGCCACGACCAATCACGTTGCCCGTACGGATATCCTGAAAAATAAGAGAAGATGGATCAAAAAATTGCCCGACATTGTAAATCCTTCGTAATCTGACTGATTGACAACAAATTCATTGAAAAGTCAGGTGCATGTAGCACATTCTTGAGCTGCATAGAAGATGTCAGTTTAATCTCCCCCTGACCAGTGATGGGAGAATGTGTACCATTGGCAATGACCATTGTTCAGCCTGGAGGAATTTGAGAATATCCTGTAAGTAAACTCTGATCGCCACATAGATGATGTGTAGCGCCCGAGTCCATAATCCACGGTAATGTATCTGATCTACTACTGGTAAGTGCAAGTATGCTACCTGAAGCACTGGTAGACGCAGAAGCAGAAGCAGCAGCATCAGATTGTCTCTCAGTAGTAGGTATTGGGCCAGATGGGGGAATAATGCCCCTTAGACGGGCAACTAGATCATCGAACCGCTGATCCAAAGTAGCAGCAGATGGAGGCTCTATCTGCTCAGCGACTCGTGCAGATGCAGGAAATCCATGCTTCGAGTAGCATGTGTCTTCATTGTGTCCAACGCGATGACAGTAAGTACATGTTGGCCGAGTGTGGCCTCCTTCTCTGCCACGAGGTCCACGTCCACGGGTCTGATGATGAAATCCGCGACCCCTGTTGGCGGCCATGGCTGAAGTATTCTGATTCGTGGCCGTGGAAGGGACGGTGATCCGGCTCAGTCTATGGAAGGCTTCCTCCATGGGAGGAATAGTAGAGTCGGCCAAGATCTGGGATCGTGTCGCCTCATACTCTGGATCAAGTGCAGCAAGGAACACGCCCACCATAGTCGCATTCCGATATGTCTTCTGTTGTTCTGGCGTGGCTGTCAGAGGCATGAAGCTGTAGAGCTTCTTGAACATCCCTCTCAGGAATGTGTAGAGTGAATGTAGAGGGCGACCATTCTGCTTTATAGTGAATATGTCATGTTGGAGTTGCAGAATCTTTGTCTCGTTCTTCGCCTGTGAATATGTTGCCGCCAGAATGTCCCACATATCCTTAGTCGTGGGTTGATGTAGAATGTCATTAGCAATCTCAATTGCCAACGTACCAGATAGCCAAACTTTGGCGTATGCGTCATCGGCCTCCCAAGAGACATTGGCTCCAGTTTTCTCAGCAGGCTCTGGTTCGGTAAGAATATGCTTCTTACCTGTTGACTTCATCATGCTCATGAACTGCATCGCCCACAGTTCATAGTTTGTGCCGTCCATTTTGACAATAGGCGCCGAACCACGGAAGGCGTCAATGGATGGGATATCCGCCTTGCTTTCTGACATACTGGAAACTAAAGACTGGAGCGATTGACTGAAGATAAGATTTGTCTACAATGACATATACGGGTTTAGTTGCTTGTGTAGACCTCAAGCAAATAAACCTATGTAGGTGACAGTATGCTCTTTAGGGCTTCGCACACGCTTAGGGCTCCTTGATGCCCTCTGTCCTCACAGAAACGTGCACCGTGAAGTTACGCACAGGCGCACAGCCGCGCGTGAAGGAGCGCGCACAAGCGCGTGAACCTACGCGCACAGGCGCGTGAAGGCGTGCGCACAGGCGCGTTAAGGCGCGCACACAGGCGCGTGAAGCAGCGAGCACAGGCGCGTGAAGGTGCACAGGCAGGCGCGCAGGGGCGTGGGCACCGGCGGAGGCGCAGCAGCGGAGCAGAAGCGCTGACGACGCCGGCGATGAGAGAGAGGGGCTCGCGGGTGGGGTTGTAGCATCCGATTTCCAATCAAACCCGAAGTCGTCCGATTTTGGGTCTAATGAACCCAAAAACGTTGTCGGTCAATACTAAACAACCTAAGACGACCAATTGATCATGAATCAAAAGTCGTTCGGGTGAAATCGACCAAAAATCGGTCGTTTCGTAATGCGTGCCGTGAAAAGCCGCGACGCAAATTCGGAAACCGCGAAACGAACCGAGACCGTCATTAGATCCGATTCGACGATACAAAATCAACGGAATCGACCGTTCGTCAATCAGAGGTCGTTTGATATTTTTAAATCACAAAATTTAATCTTAAATAAAAGCCGTATCCGAAAATTTCGGGTATTCAAAACCCGATCGGAAGTATATCAATATTATACTCATATTGACCGTCATTTTGAGACGGTCAAATCAAGATATTGCGCATCGAAATCCGAAGCTTGAGATGCGTGTACGGTCGATTTTTTTTCTCAAATAAAAGAGAAAAATTGTAAAAATATAATAATAATAATTCTGTTGAACAGTAACAGTAGCACTAACTACTGCTATCGGTCAAATTTTTTAAAAAATTTCTCTTTCATTCCACTTGGGTTAATTCTATTCCACTTGTCTAACAATGGGTACAATCACCCCTTATAAATATCCCCCAAAACCCAAGCTCTTCTTCTCAAATTCCCAGCCGAGAGCCTCACCCTTTTTGCTGAAAAATTCTGGATGTATTCTTCCCACTGCATGCTGGAGATCCTCAATTTGGAGATCCAAATCTGAAAGGTACCACCCTTATCTTCTCTTTTTTCTACTTTTCCCAACGGGAGCTGTTGGTCCTCTACTATTTGCTTCAGTTTCTCTTGCAATTGACTGCTGATCAGGCAGCTGGAAACTGTTGGGAGTTGATATACCCAACCTATAGCTGGAGATTGATCAAGTTTCTGCTGCATGCAGCCACTTGAAACCTGCTTGAGGTGTTGAACTCCTTCAAATCACCTCCTGAGCTGCTGGAAACTAGAATCAGAGCCAAGTTTCATCTCCAAAATTTGGAAATCAAGGTACATCCAAACCTCCTATTGCTGCCTTGCATGCTCTTTCAACACACTTTAACCAATTCATGTTCTAAATTCTCTGAAATCAGCCACTGCATGCTGTAGATTTGGGTCAAATTGCATCCCAAAATTTAGAAACTAATGTACAATCCTATTATTTCTTCTCCTCTTGCTTTTATGCATGATAGTCTACATGATTTAGATCCTTAAGGTTAGTCTAGGTTGTAAGTAGGGGATTTGGAGGACATGTTTCTGGAAGAGACAGATCTAAATCAAAATATGATTTTTATGTTGTGAATTCTTATAAGTATTCAGATCTAAATGGTAAAATTATATTAAGAGTTAGAACAAAACTATTTATATGTATTCAGATCTAAATGTATTCGGATCTAGTTATGAATTTCCACAACATTTCTCCTTAGATTTCAGATTCTCATTAGATGGCAAGTAATCCTCCTAACATACTTCTTAAAGTAAAAGTGAATTCAGAAGTAGAGAAGCCTCTAACCTTATCAGATGTATGGTGATATGAGTATATAGATAACCTTATCAGATGTATGGTGACATGAGTATATACATATATGTTGAGTTTTATAATTAAAGAGGTTCACAATTTGTCTATGCTGTGAATCAGTTGATATGATTTTTACTAACAGTATTCTCTTCCATTTTTATCCAAGTATGAATTCAACAATATTCTCACAATCAGTTGTAATATTAAATAAAAAAAGAGTTAAATAGCATTGATTGATTTTTTTTATTTAACTTATATTATACATCCTCATCTCATTAAATATCCATATATTTTGATCAAATCATATGTAAAGAATAAAATATTTACCAAATCTATGTCTCACACATATGTACATTGAATTATAGATTGGTATGCAATATATATCTGTTATTGAAGTATGGTGAGAAAAATAAATGTAATATCAAGTTATAAATTATCATACCAATGATATGTTTGCATGATTAGTACAGATTCTGGACAAATGCATACAAATTCATTATATTAATAGGTAAGGTTATAATATATATATGATTCATGATCACAGGTTGTCAATCATTAAATGAAAGACTATATATATGCGACATTGCTCTATTGTGGTGTTAAAGACTAAGAATTGGAATTATGACAAAAATTGATGAGATCAACCAATTCTGCAGTATTCATTAAGTCTATATTAGCATATTTGAAATTTTGAACAAACAACCATCCCATTAGCCATTAGTTTATTTCAATTAGTTTGTTCATTAGATGTAATTAATCATCTAATTCCTCAGGTTAATTAAAATGAGATAGAATAGATTGGTGAGTTTCTATCTTTGGAAGGAGCCTAATATTGGTTTGACTTAGTTCTATTCCTTCCACTTCATTGAAGTTGCATCAAAAAAAAAAAAAAAGAAATCAACATAGGATGGGACCTCCAAAGAAATCTCGACCCTTCCAAATCTCTTTTTGTGGGAGTAATTGAAGAAAGTAAGATTTATATATATACACCTCTTAGTGACCACAATTGAGACAATAATGATAATAATTTGGAATCCATCACCTCAGGTAAGGCTCGTTCACCAAACTCCATCTTCACAAGATCCGTAAAATCAACCATAGGAGTGATTGAGAAAGTTTTGATTAGTTGAATGAAATAAAAATGATCAATCGAAATTGATTGAAATTAGTGATCGACTGAAATTACCAAAATCAATGATCAAGTAAAAATATGAGAATCATTGATAATTGACAATTAATAGTGCCGATCATGGCGACCTTTACCATGATCGTGCGAGGGCACGGTGACCCTCAACTGGGCGGAGGAAAGGAAGCCCAGTTAGGGCAGCGGCCGCCTAGTGCGCGGGTCTAGGATCCCAGTCTTCTTTCGGTTTTTACGTGAGCTCACAGTGTTTTTACGCCTCGTTGGGATCCCGACTTTGGACCAGTTCCGCTGACCCTGTTTTTTTTGGATACCCAGGCGGGGGATCCTGGTTTTTCAGTTTTACGTACGAGCTCGGTTGCCCGTTACCGGTCGGGCTGTTTTTCTAGAGTGACTTTTCCGGGAAGTCCCTCTCACCCGTCTCAGTGGCGTAGTTGGGGAGTAGACCTATCCCTCTATTGGACCGGCCTTCCAATTAGAGGGCGAGACGGAAGAGCCATTTGTAGGCTTCTTCACCGCTTGAGTTTTCTTTCGCCAAACAGACTTGGCGATTCTACATCCAGATCATCCAGATCTACATCTACATCTAAATAATCAAGAGTTGCATCTGAGAGAGATACCGTAAAGGTTTGGAGGAAAGTACAATTAAAATTGAAATGATTAGAAGTGACTTTAATCTGATTCGAAATCCCTATAAGTTAGTGGACGTGTTGGGAACTTAGTTAGGATGCATTACACAACACCGCATGCCTACGGAGGCCCCCCAACCCTAAGGTAATTTAATACCTTAGAGTCATAGTGTGAGGTTACACACAGACCAAGACCACGGACTATCCACTAACTTAAAAGGAGTAAATAGAATTATGGATCAAATCCGTCATCATTATATCAGTCCATCATCGGAAACCATGACATGATCTCAATGGCAAGAAAGTAGCATTTACATGTGCTATCAAGTTCCGCAACATGATCTCCAAGACCCAAAATCATGATCTTAAAACACAGGAAATCATTATATGTCAGTGTTGTCATCTAAACTTTATATATATAAATATATATATATATGGGATGAATGGGAAAAAAAGGAGAACAAATGAACTTAATACCAAACAGTTGAAAATCCTTTTACTTACGCAAGTAGATGTAAATTGTAGTTATTCCACCTTTCTACTTGCTCTCTTTTGCACATTATAAATAATTGTTATTTATTTTTTTAAACTACGGGTTTGTATTCACAATTGTGACTCCTTTTCTTCCTTGCACGCATGGCAGGAAAGGAGTCTGTTGTTCAGTAGCTATACAGGGTTCCAGGAGACAAGGTCTATAACAGACGGTATGTTATTCTTTTTGTCTCAGTTTTGTTCGGTTGTTAATGTAATATGCTTATTTTCTCTTCAGTCAGATTTTTGGGATATACTGTATGTACTGTCAGACTTTGTACATGTTAAATATATAAAAGTTAATGAAATGAGATTTTGGTGACAATTGTTCTATGAACTTGTGGTTATGAATGTTTATGTGAATGTCAGATGAAATTATTTCATTCGCGAAAAATTTCCCCATAAAATTATGTTTTTAATGCGATGTCATAAATGGAATTTCGGCGAATTGTGTCGTAAACGGGTACCCGGATCCTCGGGGTTCCACAAGTTTGGTATCAGAGCAGTGGTACCCCGATACGCACATTCGCAGTATTTCAATTCCGATCGCATTGAGTTCTCGGATAGCGGCAGTCTTCCGACTTGTCGTGAGTCCGAGAAGGAAAATACGACATTCAGATTCAATCACCACGGCTGTCACCAAGTTCATTAATTTTCATATTATATCCCAAGAAGAGAAAAAGCATTTTCGGGTAGCGCTCGCTCATCTCTATCGACTATATTAGGAGGAGCACTTGCCGGACGTGTCACAGATTCTGCTCGACCATCTGGGTCGCAGCGAGGAGACACGACCACCCCATCTACTCGACCAGTCAGATGTTACCGATGTCACGAATGGGGACATTACCGATCAGTGTCTTGCTTCGAGGTTACTTGCTTCGTTAGGTAGAGTCTCAGAGACTCTCTCTTCCCCATATCACATACAAGGGCCAGGTGGCCAGTTGTTTATCATTTCTCTGATAGTCAGGCAATTGCCCGTACCGATTGGCGGTCACGAGATGATCGCAGATTATTTACTCCTACAACTTGATGAGTTGACTTAATTCTAGGCATGGATTGGTTATCAACTCATCATGCACTTGTTGATTGCTTTAGGAAGACGGTTGTCTTTCGGAATCTAGATCTACCCGAGTTTACTTTTGAGGCTACTATACATGACTCCACCATGGAGTACATTTCAGTGTTGCTAGCCTAACGACTTGTTGATCAGGGTTGTGATTCATACCTTGCATTTATTCGGGAGGTATCTGACCAGGAGCTGATGACACAGGACATACCAGTAGTATCAGACTTCCCAGATGTGTTTCTGATGAGCTATTAGGATTACCTCCTGAGAGAGATCGAGTTCGAGATCACATTGCTATCAGATACACAGCCGATCTTGATGGCTCCTTACCACATGGTACCGACTGAGTTAAGAAGAACTGAAGGTGCAGTTGCATGAGTTACTTGATTTGAGATTCGTAAGGCCGAGCACTTCATCTTGGGGTGCTCCGGTTCTATTTGTCAAGAAGAAGGATGGATCCATGAGACTATGCATCGATTACAGGCAGCTGAACAAGAGAACGGTGAAAAAAAAACCGTTATCCTTGCCGCGCATCGATGATTTGTTCGACCAGCTCCAGGGATCTTCGGTTTTTTTTCGAAGATTGATCTTCGCTCAGGTTACCATCAGCTGAGGATTCGCGAGTCGGATATTCCGAAGACAGCCTTCAGGACTCGCCATGGACACTACGAGTTTGTGGTAATGCCGTTTGGGCTCACCAATGCACCTGCGGCTTTTATGGATATAATGAACAGGATCTTCCGTCCATACTTGGATAAGTTTGTAGTGGTGTTCATAGATGATGTGCTCATATATTCACGAAATGAATGTGATCATGCAAATAATCTACGGATCGTCTTAGATACATTACGGGAGCACAAGCTATATGCTAAGTTGAGCAAGTGTGAGTTCTGGTTATCTCAGGTCTCATTTCTGGGGCATATCATTTCTGGAGTAGGCATCGCAGTGATCCTGCGAAGATTGAGGCAGTTATGTCTTGGGAGCAGCCCAAGACTGTTACTCAGATTAGGAGCTTCCTCGGATTAGCGGGCTATTACAGACGCTTTGTCAGCGGATTTTCACGCATTGTTCGCCCTCTGACACGACTGATGCAGAAGGGAGTTCCATTTATTTGGGACGATTCATGTGAGCAGGCCTTCCAGACACTGAAGGAGAGATTGACTACAGCGCCTATTCTTGCTCTTCCTTCAGGCATCCTCAGGAGAGCGCATCCATTTTTACTGCCGTGCCTCCACGATTCAGTAGTTGTGGGATCGCATTGTCGAAGGCCAGAAGACATATCCTTAGATCCAAGATAGATACATGCACGCCATCAAGGACGAATTTGATGATTTTGTTGTAATGTAGTCTATTTTATGGAAGGCAGAATGGGTCGTTGTACCCAATGACGAGCAGCTTCGCAGAGACATTTTTGGATGAGGCATACAGTTCACGGTTATCTATCCATCCAGGTAGCACAAAGATGTACCGTGACCTGCGCCGACATTTCTGGTGGGATGAAATGAAGCGCGATGTGGCGCTACACGTCAACAGATGCATGACCTGTCAGATGGTCAAGGTTGAGCACAGGAGACCGCCAGGATTACTGCAGTCTCTCCCCATTCCCGAGTGGAAGTGGGAGCGCATTTCTATGGATTTTGTCACGGGATTGCCGAAGACACCATGTGGCCATGATTCCATTTGGGTCGTTGTTGATAGGTTGACCAAGTCAGCCCATTTTATACCTGTCAACACGACTTACACTCCATCCAGATTGGCCAAGCTCTATGAACAGAACATTATCAGGCTGCATGGTATACCACGAGAGGTGGTGTCTGACAGGGATTCGAGATTTACATCTCATTATTGACATGACACCATTCGAAGCCCTATACGGGCGGAGATGCCTCACACCTCTCAGTTGGCGTGAGGTAGGCGATCATACTTTATATTCCATAGATCTCTTGGAGGAGACTGCGAGAGCTGTCAATCTTGTGAGACGGAGGCTTCTGACGGCACAGAGTCGCCAGAAGAGTTATGCAGATCGTCGGAGGAAAGACATAGAGTTTCAGGTAATCTAATTATTTCATCTTCACTTATTCAATTATAACTCATATATAATCAACTTAATCACATACTACGACATTCCTATAAATTATAGGATGGAAATTGGGTATTTCTCCGTGTATCTCCCATGAAGGGAATTCTGAGATTTGGTGTTCGCGGCAAACTAGCACCGCGATATGTTGGACCTTTTGAGATCCTTGCTAGAATGGGGAAAATGGCATACTGAGTAGCCCTTCCTCCACATCTTTCAGCTATCCATGATGTCTTCTACGTATCCAACTTGAGGAAATATGTCCATGACCCATGGCACATCATCAGTTATGAGAATCTAGACGTGGAGCCAGATCTGACTTATGAAGAGACCAATCCAGATACTTGATCGTACTGGGAAGAAGCTTCGCAGCAAAGAGATTCCATTGGTCAAGATTTTGTGGCAGCGACATGGCGTCGAGGAAGCAACATGGGAGACTGAAGCCGACATGCGGGCACGATACCCGCAGCTCTTCTGATGTAATCATCAAAACAAGCTTTTGTAATTAGATACATGATAAATATATGGCTTGTTTTCTCTTTGAGGTTTTTATGGGTTTAAAACCCTTTGAGGTTTTTATGGACATAGGAAGTTCCAACAAGACACCTAATAGCCTTAACTCGAGTCCCGAGGACGAGACTCCCTTTGAGGTTTTTATATTTGTAGCATCCGATTTCCAATCAAACCCGAAGTCGTCCGATTTTGGGTCTAATGAACCCAAAAACGTTGTCGGTCAATACTAAACAACCTAAGACGACCAATTGATCATGAATCAAAAGTCGTTCGGGTGAAATCGACCAAAAATCGGTCGTTTCGTAATGCGTGCCGTGAAAAGCCGCGACGCAAATTCGGAAACCGCGAAACGAACCGAGACCGTCATTAGATCCGATTCGACGATACAAAATCAACGGAATCGACCGTTCGTCAATCAGAGGTCGTTTGATATTTTTAAATCACAAAATTTAATCTTAAATAAAAGCCGTATCCGAAAATTTCGGGTATTCAAAACCCGATCGGAAGTATATCAATATTATACTCATATTGACCGTCATTTTGAGACGGTCAAATCAAGATATTGCGCATCGAAATCCGAAGCTTGAGATGCGTGTACGGTCGATTTTTTTTCTCAAATAAAAGAGAAAAATTGTAAAAATATAATAATAATAATTCTGTTGAACAGTAACAGTAGCACTAACTACTGCTATCGGTCAAATTTTTTAAAAAATTTCTCTTTCATTCCACTTGGGTTAATTCTATTCCACTTGTCTAACAATGGGTACAATCACCCCTTATAAATATCCCCCAAAACCCAAGCTCTTCTTCTCAAATTCCCAGCCGAGAGCCTCACCCTTTTTGCTGAAAAATTCTGGATGTATTCTTCCCACTGCATGCTGGAGATCCTCAATTTGGAGATCCAAATCTGAAAGGTACCACCCTTATCTTCTCTTTTTTCTACTTTTCCCAACGGGAGCTGTTGGTCCTCTACTATTTGCTTCAGTTTCTCTTGCAATTGACTGCTGATCAGGCAGCTGGAAACTGTTGGGAGTTGATATACCCAACCTATAGCTGGAGATTGATCAAGTTTCTGCTGCATGCAGCCACTTGAAACCTGCTTGAGGTGTTGAACTCCTTCAAATCACCTCCTGAGCTGCTGGAAACTAGAATCAGAGCCAAGTTTCATCTCCAAAATTTGGAAATCAAGGTACATCCAAACCTCCTATTGCTGCCTTGCATGCTCTTTCAACACACTTTAACCAATTCATGTTCTAAATTCTCTGAAATCAGCCACTGCATGCTGTAGATTTGGGTCAAATTGCATCCCAAAATTTAGAAACTAATGTACAATCCTATTATTTCTTCTCCTCTTGCTTTTATGCATGATAGTCTACATGATTTAGATCCTTAAGGTTAGTCTAGGTTGTAAGTAGGGGATTTGGAGGACATGTTTCTGGAAGAGACAGATCTAAATCAAAATATGATTTTTATGTTGTGAATTCTTATAAGTATTCAGATCTAAATGGTAAAATTATATTAAGAGTTAGAACAAAACTATTTATATGTATTCAGATCTAAATGTATTCGGATCTAGTTATGAATTTCCACAACATTTCTCCTTAGATTTCAGATTCTCATTAGATGGCAAGTAATCCTCCTAACATACTTCTTAAAGTAAAAGTGAATTCAGAAGTAGAGAAGCCTCTAACCTTATCAGATGTATGGTGATATGAGTATATAGATAACCTTATCAGATGTATGGTGACATGAGTATATACATATATGTTGAGTTTTATAATTAAAGAGGTTCACAATTTGTCTATGCTGTGAATCAGTTGATATGATTTTTACTAACAGTATTCTCTTCCATTTTTATCCAAGTATGAATTCAACAATATTCTCACAATCAGTTGTAATATTAAATAAAAAAAGAGTTAAATAGCATTGATTGATTTTTTTTATTTAACTTATATTATACATCCTCATCTCATTAAATATCCATATATTTTGATCAAATCATATGTAAAGAATAAAATATTTACCAAATCTATGTCTCACACATATGTACATTGAATTATAGATTGGTATGCAATATATATCTGTTATTGAAGTATGGTGAGAAAAATAAATGTAATATCAAGTTATAAATTATCATACCAATGATATGTTTGCATGATTAGTACAGATTCTGGACAAATGCATACAAATTCATTATATTAATAGGTAAGGTTATAATATATATATGATTCATGATCACAGGTTGTCAATCATTAAATGAAAGACTATATATATGCGACATTGCTCTATTGTGGTGTTAAAGACTAAGAATTGGAATTATGACAAAAATTGATGAGATCAACCAATTCTGCAGTATTCATTAAGTCTATATTAGCATATTTGAAATTTTGAACAAACAACCATCCCATTAGCCATTAGTTTATTTCAATTAGTTTGTTCATTAGATGTAATTAATCATCTAATTCCTCAGGTTAATTAAAATGAGATAGAATAGATTGGTGAGTTTCTATCTTTGGAAGGAGCCTAATATTGGTTTGACTTAGTTCTATTCCTTCCACTTCATTGAAGTTGCATCAAAAAAAAAAAAAAGAAATCAACATAGGATGGGACCTCCAAAGAAATCTCGACCCTTCCAAATCTCTTTTTGTGGGAGTAATTGAAGAAAGTAAGATTTATATATATACACCTCTTAGTGACCACAATTGAGACAATAATGATAATAATTTGGAATCCATCACCTCAGGTAAGGCTCGTTCACCAAACTCCATCTTCACAAGATCCGTAAAATCAACCATAGGAGTGATTGAGAAAGTTTTGATTAGTTGAATGAAATAAAAATGATCAATCGAAATTGATTGAAATTAGTGATCGACTGAAATTACCAAAATCAATGATCAAGTAAAAATATGAGAATCATTGATAATTGACAATTAATAGTGCCGATCATGGCGACCTTTACCATGATCGTGCGAGGGCACGGTGACCCTCAACTGGGCGGAGGAAAGGAAGCCCAGTTAGGGCAGCGGCCGCCTAGTGCGCGGGTCTAGGATCCCAGTCTTCTTTCGGTTTTTACGTGAGCTCACAGTGTTTTTACGCCTCGTTGGGATCCCGACTTTGGACCAGTTCCGCTGACCCTGTTTTTTTTGGATACCCAGGCGGGGGATCCTGGTTTTTCAGTTTTACGTACGAGCTCGGTTGCCCGTTACCGGTCGGGCTGTTTTTCTAGAGTGACTTTTCCGGGAAGTCCCTCTCACCCGTCTCAGTGGCGTAGTTGGGGAGTAGACCTATCCCTCTATTGGACCGGCCTTCCAATTAGAGGGCGAGACGGAAGAGCCATTTGTAGGCTTCTTCACCGCTTGAGTTTTCTTTCGCCAAACAGACTTGGCGATTCTACATCCAGATCATCCAGATCTACATCTACATCTAAATAATCAAGAGTTGCATCTGAGAGAGATACCGTAAAGGTTTGGAGGAAAGTACAATTAAAATTGAAATGATTAGAAGTGACTTTAATCTGATTCGAAATCCCTATAAGTTAGTGGACGTGTTGGGAACTTAGTTAGGATGCATTACACAACACCGCATGCCTACGGAGGCCCCCCAACCCTAAGGTAATTTAATACCTTAGAGTCATAGTGTGAGGTTACACACAGACCAAGACCACGGACTATCCACTAACTTAAAAGGAGTAAATAGAATTATGGATCAAATCCGTCATCATTATATCAGTCCATCATCGGAAACCATGACATGATCTCAATGGCAAGAAAGTAGCATTTACATGTGCTATCAAGTTCCGCAACATGATCTCCAAGACCCAAAATCATGATCTTAAAACACAGGAAATCATTATATGTCAGTGTTGTCATCTAAACTTTATATATATAAATATATATATATATGGGATGAATGGGAAAAAAAGGAGAACAAATGAACTTAATACCAAACAGTTGAAAATCCTTTTACTTACGCAAGTAGATGTAAATTGTAGTTATTCCACCTTTCTACTTGCTCTCTTTTGCACATTATAAATAATTGTTATTTATTTTTTTAAACTACGGGTTTGTATTCACAATTGTGACTCCTTTTCTTCCTTGCACGCATGGCAGGAAAGGAGTCTGTTGTTCAGTAGCTATACAGGGTTCCAGGAGACAAGGTCTATACCAGACGGTATGTTATTCTTTTTGTCTCAGTTTTGTTCGGTTGTTAATGTAATATGCTTATTTTCTCTTCAGTCAGATTTTTGGGATATACTGTATGTACTGTCAGACTTTGTACATGTTAAATATATAAAAGTTAATGAAATGAGATTTTGGTGACAATTGTTCTATGAACTTGTGGTTATGAATGTTTATGTGAATGTCAGATGAAATTATTTCATTCGCGAAAAATTTCCCCATAAAATTATGTTTTTAATGCGATGTCATAAATGGAATTTCGGCGAATTGTGTCGTAAACGGGTACCCGGATCCTCGGGGTTTCACAGGGGTGGGGTAGGGTTAGGGTTTCGAGAACTCCGGCCTAGGACCGTCACTCCGATACCATGTTGGAAAAAATGAAAGAGATGTTAATTCCATAAGCCCTAGGCTCTCTTATATAGGAGAGTAGCCTATGGGTAAATTACATAAAGCATACAGTTGAAAATAAAAATAACAGAGAGACACACAGACAACTAATATATGCGTTAACACCTACGCTTTGGTCATCTCGCGCTCCAGAAACTGTATCGTGTTCTGCCTCAGTTCTCGTCTCACACGTCCTTTCAATGTGAGGCATGTCAGTTGGGAAAGCATCATCGATCCGCCTTCCCCAGTCGTCAGAGTCGAAGCAGTAGCTCCATTTTTTAGTTGTTTCGTATAGATATTTGGGGTCCCAGACGTGATCCTGATCTCCAGGGGCACAGGTTTTATTTAGTTGTTGTTGATGATTTCTCTTGTCTGTTTTAGGTCTTTTTATTAAAGAATAAATCTGAAGCCGGGGATGTTATCAAAAATTTCTTAATCGAAGTACGTAATGTTTTTTCTGCTTCTATGAAAATTGTGAGAACTGATAATGCCTTGGAATTTTGTACTAATACTCTCTCTAATTATTTTTCCACCCAAGGAATTATTCATCAAACATCATATGCCTATACTCCCAACAAAATGGTGTTGCGGAAAGGAAACATGGTCATTTGCTTGATGTTGCTAGGACGCTTCTCATTCAGAGCCGTGCTTCTCATTCCTTTGGGGGCGATGTTGTTCTAACGGCATGTTATCTCATTAATCGCATGCCCTCGTCAGTCTTGGGTGAGAAAATTCCTCTCTCTAGCATTTCCTGAAAAGGAATTGTTCTCACTTACTCCTCGTGTGTTTGACTCGGTCGCCTTCATCCACCGGTTGTCTCCAAGTATTGACAAGCTCTCTCCTAGAGTTGTCAAGTGTGTCTTTGTCGGGTACTCCAGGACACAGAAAGGGTACAGGTGTTATGATCCAATGGGCAGGAAGTATTACGTTAGTGCTGATGTCACATTTTTCGAGTCCGTGATGTACTTTTCTCCTACAGGTGATCGGTTGATGTCTTCAGATACTGATGAAGACATATACATGCTGCCATCACCACCACCCCCACCACCATCACTTCCACCACCTCCACCGCCACCATCTCCTTCACCACCACCAACACTACCTACGCCACCTCTATTTACTAGTCTAGTCCCAGTTCCACCATTGCCACACCCCTATACCCGTCGGCATGCTTCTGCTCATGATCATTACTCATCATCTAGCACACATGAGATATGTTCTGCTAACACAGATTCTAATGATGGGTCTAATGGTCTACCTGAGCAGGATTCTTTACAGGGGACGGATGTGGAGGCTACTGATTTGGACCTTCCTATTACGCTTCGGAAGCAGAAGCGTGGTTGTGCGTCATATCCTATAGCTTCCCTGGTCTCCTTTGATCGCTTGACTGGCGATTTTAGGAAATTTGCAGTTGCATTATCAGTCGTGGCCATTCCACAGAATTATCAAGAGGCTCTGAAGGACAGTTGGTGGCGTTTGGCGATGGAAGAAGAGATGGTTGCTCTTCAGTCGAGAGGTACTTGGAGCCTTGTCCCAGCTCCTACTGGAGTGTCTACAGTAAGCTGTAAATGGGTTTTTACAGTTAAGTAAAATGCAGATGGTAGCATCGACAGATACAAGGCACTCCTGGTTGCACGAGGGTTTACTCAGACATACGAGGTGGATTATCTTGACACATTCTCCCATGTTGCTCGGCATTCCACCTTACGGATTCTTCTCTCTGTTGTCATGGTTCAAGATTGGTCGTTGATTCAATTAGATGTCAAGAATGCATTTCTGTATGGTGATCTTCAAGTGGAAGTCTACATGCAACAACCACCTAGATTTGTTGTTGAGGGGAGTGTTCACATGTGTGTAGACTTCATAAGACGATCTATGGTCTTATGCAGAAACCTAGAGCTTGGTTCCCAGAAGCTCTCAGACTTGTTTTAGAAACAAGGGTACAAACGTTCGAATGCAGATCATTCCCTTTTTATACAGAAAATATCCAGAGGTATGATTGTTATCATGGTGTATGTGGATGACATTCTTATTACAGGAGATGATATGCAGGGAAAGAGGGCGAAGGAATTTTTGGATCGTGAATTTGTTACCAAGGACCCAGGAGCACTTAGATATTTTCTGGGATTGGAGTTTGCCAGAAGTCAACGGGAGCTTGTAATGACTCAGAGAAAGTATGTTACTGACCTACTAAGTGACACGGGTATGCTTGGATGTAGACATGCAACTATACTCATGGATTCAAGCATGAAGCTCTATGATGATGATACCGATGAGGTTGACAGGAGAAGATATCGGGAGCTGGTTGGAAAGCTTCTTTACGTTACCATTACAAGACCTGATATTTCATTTGTAGACAGTCGGGTGAGCAAATTCATGGAACAACCTCGTCCGGTTCATATAAATGCAATACAAATGATACTAAGGTACCTTAAATTATCTCCAAGTGTAGGGATGCTATTCAAAAGAGGTAGCTCTACTACTATTTCAGCATGTGCAGATGCAGACTATGCAGGGTGCCCCAAGGACAGGAAGTCCACGTCCGGATTTGCTATATTTGTTGGAGACTCACTAGTCTCATGGAAAAGTAAGAAGCAAACTGTTGTTGCTAGATCTAGTGTCGAATCTGAGTATAGAGCTATGGCACAAGCATGCACAGAGATGATGTGGGTTCGAGCAGTCCTAACTGATTTACATATAGATGTACCTCTTCCCATGTCATTGGAATGCGACAATCAGGTTGCCTCATTTATTGTTAATAATCATGCATTCCACGAGAGGACAAAGCACATTGAGGTTGATTGTCATTATATACGTGATATGATCCAAAAGGGCTTCATTGCTACATCTCATGTCAGTTCATGGGACCAAACGGCAGACATTTTCACTAAAGCCCTACTAAGAGGGCCCTTCCAGAAGTGTTCGTCCAAGCTGAGCATGATATATATATATCTATGCTCCATCTTGAGGGGGGAGTGTAGAGATATATATTTCACATTTATGTATCGTTTATATATTCTCTTGTCCAGTTTATGTAATTTGCTCATAGATCTCTCCCTATGTAAGAGAGCCTAGGGCCCAAGGAATAAACATCTCTTTCGTTTTTCCCAACAATGATATCATTGTTACAGGGGATGATAAACAGGGCATTCAGGCTGCTAAGGATTTCCTATATCAATAGTTTGTAACCAAGAACCTTCGTAGTCTACGTTACTTCCTTGGACTGGAGTTTGTCAGGAACCAGTGAGGTCTTGTGATGACCCGGAGGAAGTACATTACATATCTTCTCTCTGAGACAGGCATGACAGATTGCGGGTCTGCCACTGCTCCTATGGACCTGAGCATGAAGCTGTATGATGATGACACCGAGGAGGTAGACAAGAGGAGGTACATGGAGCTCGTTGGGAAGCTCCTATACATAACCATCACCATGCCAAATATATCATTTGCAATGAGCAAAGTGAGTTGGTTCATGTAGCAGCCTAGACAGGCACATATGGATGCAGTCCATATGATTTTAAGGTATCTGAGGTCTCACTTGGCAATGGTCTTCTATTTAGCAGAGGCACATCCTTTGTCGTTATTTCTTATGCAAATGCAGATTATATTAGGTATTCCAAGAACAGGAAGTCTACCTCTGACTTTGCAGTGTCCATAGGGAGTTCATTGATGTCATGGAAGAGCAAGAAGCAGACATTGGTCGTCAGATCCTGTGCAGAATCAGAGTACAGAGCCATGGTACAGGCGAGTGCATAGATGATGTGGGTCAGATCTATTCTTACTGACCTAGGAGTTGAGGTGCCACTTCCCATTAACCTCCAATGCGACTACCAGGATGCTCTCTTCATTGCCAACAATCCAATCTTCCATGAGAAGACCAAGCATATCGAGGTAGACTGTCACTACACTCGAGACATGATTCATAAGGGCTTCATCTCCACCAGTCATGTTAGCTTAGGAGATTTGATAGCAGACATGTTCACCAAAGCCCTAGCCAGAGGGCCAAGATATTGTTCCAAGCTGAGGATGATTGATATCTATGCTCTAGCTTGAGGGGAATGTTGAGATATTAGTTATCTTTTATTTCTTTATGTATTCTCTTTTATTTCTGTTATGTAATTTTCCCAACAAATTTCTCCTCTATATAAGAGAACCTTGTGGCCTCATGAATAAGCAATCCATCGTTTTCTCTCAATACCCTCGTATGCTTGGGCGAACCCACGAGATACAAGTCTCGCCTTATAACGATCTACGCTGCCATCTGTATAGTGTTTCACTGTAAACACCTACTTGCTTCCTACAACGGATGCTTCTGTAGAAGCTGTAACAATGCTCTATATGCTACTGTAACGCGGCCATCTCCTCCTCCATGGTATGACGCCACTGATTGTCATGTCGTCTCCTGATATGTCTGTGGTATCTCCACTGCTGACAGTCGCACAACAAACCTCCTGAAATCCTCTTAGACTCGACCCAAAGAAACACGAGCTGCAAGAGGATAAGTAGCACAAGTATGTCTCCATTTCGACAGAGCAATAGTCACATCAAGATCACATACCTCCTCCTCAATCGGCAAACCACTCTCTTAAGAGGGCACCTGCTCATTCTGTAAAGAATCATGATACATGAACAAATCACCAGTGCCATCAGTAGAAACGATATACTCATTGCATACCTAGGGCATGTAAGATGATGGGGAAGGCCTATGAATAGGGGGGACTGTGCGAGGCCAGCAAACATAGAAATGTAGTAATTTATGGGCCAACATACTGTCGGTGGTACATGGGTAGGTACAGGAACAAGTGTATGTACTAGAGGTAGTGGTGGTGCAGCGTAGGAGGCATATATACCTCCTTACTAGAGTCAAACGGAGTCAACCTTTCACCTATAAGAGAGAAATACATAATAAACTCAAATAAACTAACATCAGCACTAACATAGTACTTCTGTTGAATCGGATCAAAACAGCGATACCCCTTTTGGGTACGAAAGTAGCCTACAAAGACACTTGACAGCTCTAGGAGAGATCTTGTTACGACCAGGCGTCGAATGGTGAACAAAAGCAACAGAGTCGAACACACAAGATGTAAGGGAGAACAAGTCCTCGGGAAACGCTATCGAGAAAGAAATTGTCACGACCCCGTTTCCCGGGCCGTCGAATCCTCCCATATCCGGATCCGGTTACTCAGCAATAATTTATTCAGCAATCACAACTAACATTCAGAAATATACTGCAAATAAAAATACTCGGAAGAAAGTATTTCAACACTTTTCCATTCACAAAATAAAGTTTAGATGATACACTGTCCCACTATAACCATTACATGTACATCAGCTTGAAAGGAAAATATACAAAAGATTACTAACTACCTTAAAGAGTAAAGCTACTGTGGTTGGCTGGATGTCTAGTATGTAAGCCGGATGAATTTTTAAAGTCCTTGCGATGGCTCACCGATACCTGTTGGGTTTTCCATAAATCATAGGATAAAAATTAGCGAATGCTAAGTAACGAAGAAGAGAAAAGCAAACAAATTGTGTAATTTTTCAAAACTTGATATCACAAAAATTTCATTCCTTTTCATTAATTTAAGTCCTATTCCTTTCTATTCCACATCAGGGATTAGTACAGGGGAACCCCACCATTCTTGGACTCCGAAGCTGTGGATGCTTCGGGATTGGAGATTGTGTTAATCTTGTTAAGCTTATGCCGCCGCACGTCGCCTCAACCAATCCTCCAATACTACCCTGGCAATTTCCTTTTCTTTTATTAAACAGGGTCTCAACCCTCAGCTTGGAAAAACAAATGAGCACACCGTCCTTGAGGACTCGGTTGCTTTAAAACCTCAGGCTAACATGTAATCATATAACCTAGCGGCTTTAAATACATGTTATTGTGACCCAGCCGCTGTTGAACCACCCGTGCCTCCACATGGCACGACCACATCTTCCGTCGTTCCAACCCGAATATATTGACTCCCGATACCACGCGTTGCAAAACATTCATTTCGTGCGCACTTATCATAACAGGGCAACCGTGTACCACCTAGGTAGGGAAACGTCAATACGGGTTCCTTCCGACAAACCTACAGGTTGCATGCCCGACCTGTAGTTCTACTCCCAGTCATCCTTAACGTGACACATGATCCTTTTCAGGATCCAACTCAAATCACACCAATTCAAATGATGTAATTCTTTCGTTAAGTCTTTGATTTGCATAATCCGCAATACTTAGTATCGACTCACATATATATTATTCATAACCATATGTATACTCCTATTTATGCCTATTTTAACTCCCAAACCCTAACTTTCAGAGCCAACGCATCAATTTTATGCGTAAATCTTATTTTTGTGGGAATCGCAAAGCAATTCTTCAGACTTTTTCAAAAATAACCAAAATTAGGGTTATTCGTAGCAAAGAACACAAAATCAAGAATTTCAATAATTTCGTATGAAAACCCAATAGCAAAAGGAAGGATTTCGTTACTTAATCGAGCTCTCTCTCGTGTATGCAAATCTTTATCGAGTTTCATTTTTAGAAAGGCTATTTTAAGGCTCCTGAAAAAATCGAATTTCATTTTTCGTATCAACTAGGAACATGTTAAGAACGCGAAGAACGAACGAAGAACGCGAAGAACGCGAAGAACATCAAGAACATATTTTCTCTTAAAATTTCGGCAGAGTTTCCCCTTATATCGGGACATATTTCTCGGAAAATTTCGGCAGAGTTTCCCCTTATATCGGGACATATTTCTCGAAAAATTTCGGCAGAGTTTCCCCTTATATCGGAACATATTTCAAAATAAAAACGAAAAGAGTTTCCTCTATAAAATCAATCGAGAGGAAAATAACAACGAAACTGAAAGAATATACTCAATAACAAGAGATGAAGAATCGGTAGACACCACACATCTTAGGTGAGTGAGCGTATGACGAATCACAGGGTCACTGACGTGCATAGCCGTCCGTACCTAAGTAGGGTATTACACAGATTTCTCTATCAAAATAACTATAAAAGCATAATGCGAAGAATAGAAACATAAATGATGGAAAATCGGTAGACACCACGCGTCTTAGATGAGTGAACGTGTATCAAATCACAGGGTCACTGACGTGCATAGCCGCCCGCACCTAAGTAGGGTGTTACACAGATTTCTCCTCGAACCACAACAGGAAAACGAATCGGAAAGAAAGATGAATCAAGAACAAAACTTGGAAGAACAAGAGTATGAATTGAAAGTCTAGCTTACGAAGCAACTAAGAGAGGATCATACCTTTCTTCTCCTTATTCTCCCGGCAGCGCTTCACTAGCGCTCCTCCCTCGCCTCCCACTCCTCCTCCCAACCTCTCGACCCTAGCCCTTGGGATGGTGGTGGTAGTGGAAGTTGTAGAGAATGAATGGGTAGGGAAGTCTATTTATAGGCCCTAGAAAACCACTAACCATGGTTAGAAAACCATGGTTTTGACCTTAACCATGGTTTAGCGGCCCATGGTTTTGGCCAAAACTTATCCTAAACTTGGAGCTTAAGTTAGAACTTTCTAGAGGATTCTAGATTCGCTAATGACGCTTAATTAATACTAATTGTGATTAACTTTCACTAATCGCGATTTAACTTTCGCGGCTTACGCTTATCTTTTGTTAACTATTGATTAGTGTTTACTAATGATCATTAGCGGCTTTCAATCATCATTAATTTCTTTAATCATGTTTAATTAGTCTTAATGACAGTCATTATGGATTAGTGAGTTCTCTTTTTTCGGAAAATCATAACAATTCGAAACGAAGTCCGATTCACACGAAACAAATTTCGTTGGTTTTCTCTTGATGAGCCGGATCTTATTATATAGGATCCGAGATATGCCAAGTTCAAGGCTTTACAATTATAACAACCTTAAAGGAAGTCTCGTCCTCGAGACTAGAAATGCAGGCATAACAACCTTAAAGAGGATTGAAACCATAACAACCTTAAAGAGAATGAACGTCATGTCATTTAAAATGAACATATACATAATACATAATGTTATCATTCAAACAAGTACGGGTATTTCTCTCTCATTTCTACCTCAGGTTCTCATGTGGCTTCTTCAAACTCTTGGTTTTGCCACAATACTTTAACTAGAGGCACCTCTTTGTTTCTCAACTTCTTGATATCCCTTTCAAGTATTTGCACAGGTATCTCTTGGTATGTCAAGTCTGGCTCAACATGTAAATCATCATAACTTATCTTATGCTCTGGATCCCTAATGTACTTTCTCAGATTTGATACATGAAATACATCATGTATTGCTGAAAGATGTGGAGGAAGTGCAAGTCTATAGGCAACTTTTCCAATCCGTTGAATAATTTCAAAGGGACCCACGAACCTGGGTGCTAACTTCCCACGCAAGCCAAACCTCTAAACACCCTTCATAGGTGATACTTTGAGAAATACAAAGTCACCTACCTCAAATTCAAGGTCTCTTCGCCTGGTATCACTATAACTTTTCTGGCAACTCTGAGCAGTTAATAGTCTTTTCTAGCAAGTTCTACAGCTTCCCGTGTCTCCTGAAGTCTATCTGAATCATAAAGGTTCTTTATTCCGACCTCTTGCCAACACAAAGGAGTAGTACACTTTCGTCCATATAGTACTTCAAATGGTGCCATGCCAATACTTGTATGGTAACTATTATTGTAGGTGAATTCTACAAGAGGCAAATGTTTAATCAACGATCCCTTCCATTATAAGGCACATGCTCGTAGCATATCCTCTGGTGTTTGAATCGTACGTTCTGACTGACCATCTGTTTGTGGATGATATGCTGTACTCAAGCATAGTTGTGTACCTAAAGCTTTCATGAAGTTCTCCCAATAGTGTGAGGTGAATCGTGAATCTCGATCAGAAACTACTTCCTTCGGGATACCATGGAGGCGAATCACATGTGTAATATATAACTCAGCAAGCTGGTCTGGAGTGAAAGATAAACTTATCGGAATGAAGTGTGCTACCTTTGTCAGACGATCTATTATAACCCAGTAACTATCTATACTACCAGACGTCTGAGGTAAGCCAGTAATGAAATCCGTGGAAATGCTTTCCCATTTCCATTCAGGTATAGGGAGGGGTTGCAATAATCCTGGTGGCTTTTGGTGTGAAGCCTTTACCTGCTGGCAAGTGAAACATGAATTCACAAACTCAGCAACATCTTTCTTCATTCCCGGCCACCTAAAGTATGAATGAAGATCCTTATACATCTTTGTAATTCCTGGATGAATAGATAATGTAGAACAATGAGCTTCTCGTAAGATGTCTTTCCTTAGTTCAGGTGTGTTTGGTACACAAACTCTGTGATGATTATACAGTAAACCATCTTGTATCTGGAATCTCTCTATCTCATTCTTCTCAAGTTGTTGTTTCAAGGACTGGATCATCCTCCTGTCCTTTCTTTATTTTATCCCATATTTCCGGTTTGTATCGATGAGGAATAGTTATAGTATCAGCACTACTATCAAATGGTTTCCATTCACTTAACGTTGATAGTAAACCCCAGAAGTGGATAGCACTCACTAACCCAGGTGAATAAGTTCTTCTGCTAAGGGCATCTGCTACGACGTTCCCCTTACCAGGGTGGTAGGAGATAGTGCAATCATAGTCTTTCAGCAACTCTAGCCACCATCTCTGTCTCATATTGAGTTCCTTCTGATCAAATAGATATTTCAAGCTTTTATGATCGGTGAAGATTTCAAAAGTAATACCATACAGGTAGTGTATCCATATCTTTGAAGCGAAAACTACAGCAGCTAATTCAAGGTCATGTGTTGGGTAGTTCTTCTCATGTGTCCTGAGCTGTCGTGATGCATACGCAACTACCTTACCATGTTGCATAAGAACCACCCCAAGTCCTTTAGATGCGTCAGTGTACACTGTAAACCCTTCACTCCCGGAGGGTAGAGTAAGGATGGGTGCAGATGTTAGGCATTCTTTTAATGTCTGAAAACTAGCTTCACATGTATCAGACCATAAGAATGGGACCTCCTTTTGAGTTAGTCTAGTCATTGGCAATGCTATCCGTGAAAAGTCCTTCGCGAATCTTCTATAATATCCAGCTAAACCCAGAAAAGATCGTATTTCTGTGACAGTCTTCGGGCGTTCCCAACTCATCACCATACTAACCTTTGTAGGATCAACTGATATACCTTCCCCAGAAATAACATGGCCTAAGAAAGATACTTCAGATAGCCAGAAGTCACATTTGCTATATTTAGCATACAATTTGTTCTTCCTTAGAGTTTCAAGTGCCTTCCTGAGATGATGTTCATGCGGATACTTATCCTTTGAGTAATTAAGCACATCATCAATAAAGACTACTACAAAGTGATCTAAGAACTCCTTGAATACTCTATTCATGAGATCCATGAAGGCTGCTGGGGCATTTGTTAGTCCAAAAGGCATAACTAAGAATTCATAATGCCCGTATCTAGTTCGAAAAGCTGTCTTGGGAATATCTGTATCTTTAATTTTCAACTGATGGTATCCAGATCTTAAATCAATCTTGGAATACACAGTTGAACCTTATAACTGATCAAAGAGATCATCTATTCTTGGCAGAGGATACTTGTTCTTTATTGTCCTCTTGTTTAGTTGTCTATAGTCAATGCACAACCGCATCGACCCATCCTTTTTCCTAACAAATAAGACAGGTGCACCCCATGGTAAAGTACTAGGATGAATGAATCCTTTATCTAACGGTTCTTGCAATTGTACCTTTAACTCTCGTAACTCAGCTGGTGCCATCCTATACGGAGGGATAGAGATAGGCTGAGTATCAGGTATGAGAGAGATTTCAAATTCAATCTCTCGCTCAGGTGGTAATCCAGGTAGTTCCTCTGGAAATAAATCAGTAAACTCGCACACTATAGGCACATCTTCTATCATTCTTTCTGACCATGATATAGTGGATACATAAGCTAAATAACCTTGGCACCCTTGCTCTAACAACTGTTGTACCTTCAATGTAGAGATATATTTGATATTATCATTGGATGTCTTTCCAATGAACTGGAACTCTATCGAGTTAGGAAGGTGAAATGTTACTGTCTTCTGAAACAGTCAAGACATGCATGATGCCTTTCTAACCAATTCATTCCTAGTATAAGATCAAAGTCCTCCATTTCGATTAGTAGTAATGAAACAGGTAACTGATGTCCCGCTATCAGTATTATACAATTATCCAGGATTTCTCGGATTATAAATACTTGTCCTCCTGGTCCCTTGATCAGATAGGACTGTTGTACTTCTACTGGTATCTTACCCAAAGTGGGTACTAACCGTCGAGCAATAAATGAATGTGAAGCACCAGAATCAAATAAGGCATGTACTGAAAAGCCATGAATAGTAACGGTACTTTGTACGACTGTGCCTGAGTGGTAGGCTTGTTCCTCAGTAATTGCATTGAGCTGACCATTAGGAATAGGCAAGCTAGAACCCGTAACACTTTGTGGTGGTTGTTGTGTAGGAGACGCTCCTTGTGAGCCTCGACCTCTACCGTGTCTTCCTCCATGTGTTGCTCCATTGCTCGAGGTGGATGTTATACTATTAATTGGGGTTGATTTAAACCCTGAACCTCTCAACTTCGGACAATCTTTCTTGATGTGGCCTTCCTGATGACAGTAAAAACACATACGTGCTCCTGTTTGAGCTGAAGATCCAGCCACAGAGGTGCTAGCTCCTGCTGCTGAGTCGCGAGGATATAGTGGAGGTCTAGAGAAACCCCTTCTTCCTGATAATTCCTGACCCAAGGTCTGTGGTGAGCTTATATTGGAACCGGCTGGATGATAGCGACGATCCCTACGATTATAATGTGCCTTGCTTTTGGATGGTCCACCATTAAAGTGGAAACTTCTTCTTTGGCGGTTTTCATCCCTCTCCATCTCAATACGAGAGGCGATGTCCATTGCTTCATCTACGGTTGTGGCTCTAAAACCAGCAAGCTTTTCTCGTAGATCTCCCTGAAGACCGCTAACAGATTTGGTAAGACACTCTTGTGGTGAAGCTTCTAGAGCTGGTGAGTACCGTAGTAGCTCAGTAAAGTGGATATGATAATCTCATACAGTCTTAGAACCCTTATTCAGAGAAGCCAACTCTCTCCTCTTTAATTCTTCCCAATGAGAGGGACAGAAGTGAGCTCAGAACCTCTCTTCAAAGATATCCCATGGAACAGGATCTGCTAACTTCTTGGAAATTGCTCTCCACCATCGTCTTGCATAGTCTGCTAAGGAAAATCAGCAAAGTGCACCCAAGTATCTGCTGGTGCGTGTATTATTCTCAACATCCTACTGACGTCATCAAGCCATAATTCAGCCTCGACAGGTGTCTCTACACCTTTGAATCAAGAAATTTTTCTCTTTCGGTAATTATCTAGTAATGTTTGGTGTCTAAGAAGGGCCTTCTCCATTGCTCCTTCAACCGGGGTAGGAGCAAAATCAATTGAAGGATGGTAACTAGATTCTTCCTCAGAAAGATGGACAGAACCTTCAATCCTAGCATCCGCATGCTTAGATGCCTCGGGTCTCTCAGCCTGTGCATTGAGCCTCTCCTCTAATGCTTGTTTCCTTTGCCCCATGTCTTGGAGCATTGCCATCATAGCCGCTAATTGTCTAGACATGTCTTGGTCTGCCATGATCCTGGGATGAGTCAAGGTCAAAGGTCAGATCCTATATGTCTTAGCATGATGTACATAAGGGACAATGACTTGTGAATGATACTGCAGTCATTTATTAAGATCAAAGGATTTTAATACAACCTTAGTTTCTGAATACCGCTCATAGTTATTAATTACTAAATAAATTACTGAAAGTCCTTGCGATGGCTCACCGATACCTGTTGGGTTTTCCATAAATCATAGGATAAAAATTAGCGAATGCTAAGTAACGAAGAAGAGAAAAGTAAACAAATTGTGTAATTTTTCAAAAATTGATATCACAAAAATTTCATTCATTTTCATTAATTTAAATCATATTCCTTCCTATTCCACATCAGGGATTAGTCTAGGTGAACCCCACTTTTCTTGGACTCCGAAGCTGTGGATGCTTCGGGATTGGAGATTGTGTTGACCTTGTTAAGCTTATGCCACTGCACGTCGCCTCAACCAATCCTCCAATACTACCCTGACAATTTCCTTTTCTTTTATTAAACAGGGTCTCAACCCTCAGCCTGGAAAAACAAATGAACACACCGTCCTTGAGGACTCGGTTGCTTTAAAACCTCATGCTAACATGTAATCATATAACCTAGCGGCTTTAAATACATGTTATCGTGACCCAGCCGCTATTGAACCACCCGTGCCTCCACATGGCACGACCACATCTTCTGTCGTTCCAACCTGAATATATTGGCTCCCGGTACCACGCGTTGCAAAACATTCATTTCGTGCGTACTTATCATAACAGGGCAACCGTGTACCACTTAGGTAGGGAAACGACAATACGGGTTCCTTCCGACAAACCTACAGGTTGCATGCCCAACCTGTAGTTCTACTTACAGTCATCCTTAATGTGACACATGATCCTTTTCAGGATCCAACTCAAATCACACCAATTCACATGATGTAATTCTTTCGTTAAGTCTTTGACTTGCATAATCCGCAATACTTAGTATCGACTTACATATATATTATTCATAACCATATGTATACTCCTATTTATGCCTATTTTAACTCCCAAACCCTAACTTTCAGAGCCAACGCATCAATTTGATGCGTAAATCTTATTTTAGTGGGAATCACAAAGCAATTCTTCAGACTTTTTCAAAAATAACCAAAATTAGTGTTCTTCGTAGCAAAAAACACAAAATCAAGAATTTCAATAATTTCGTATGAAAACCCAATAGCAAAAGGAAGGATCTCGTTACCTAATCGAGCTCTCTCTCATGTATGCAAGGCTTTATCGAGTTTCGTTTTTAGAAAGGCTATTTTAAGGCTCCTGAAAAGATCGAATTTCATTTTTCATATCAGAACGCTAGGAACATGTTAAGAACGCGAAGAATGAACGAAGAACGCGAAGAACACGAAGAACGTCAAGAACATATTTTCTCTTAAAATTTCGGCACAGTTTCCCCTTATATCGGGACATATTTCTCGGAAAATTTCGGCAGAGTTTCCCCTTATATCGGGACATATTTCTTGGAAAATTTCGGCAGAGTTTTCCCTTATATCGGGACATATTTCAAAATAAAAACAAAAAGAGTTTCCTCTATAAAATCAATCGAGAGGAAAATAACAACGAAACTGAAAGAATATACTCAACAACAAGAGATGAAGAACCGGTAGACACCACACATCTTAGGTGAGTGAACGTGTGACGAATCACAGGGTCACTGACGTGCATAGCCGTCCGCACCTAAGTAGGGTATTACACAGATTTCTCCATCAAAATAACTATAAAAGCATAATGCGAAGAATAGAAACATAAACGATGGAGAATCGGTAGACACCACGCGTCTTAGATGAGTGAACGTGTGACGAATCACAGGGTCACTGACGTGCATAGCCGCCCGCACCTAAGTAGGGTATTACACAGATTTCTCCTCGAACCACAACAGGAAAACGAATCGGAAAGAAAGATGAATCAAGAACAAAACTTGGAAGAACAAGAGTATGAATTGAAAGCCTAGCTTACGAAGCAACTAAAAGAGGATCATACCTTTCTCCTCCTCGTTCTCCCGGCAGCGCTTCGCTAGCGCTCCTCCCTCGCCTCCCACTCCTCCTCCCAACCTCTCGACCCTAGCCTTTGAGGTGGTGGTGGTGGTAGTCCGTGGAACCTGCTTCACCTTCTCTTCCCCCTCCTGTACTGTCAAGCCCTAAGCCCCCCACCCACAGGGAGGGGAAAGATGTCGAGTTCAGGCATTTGTGTTTTTCTTCTCTTTTGCATCCCCTCGACTTCTCCTTCCCTTGGTTCACGTCGGGGATGACTCTTCCCCACTATATATAAGCTTGCCAAAGCCAGTTTCCCAGTCTACGGAGCAGAATATTAAGTGAGGGAGGCACCTAAGATCAGGGCTGTTCATGGTAACCGGATCTGACGTATACCCGATCCGATCCAGATTATTTTGAACCCGGTTTATGGGTACCCATTCAGACTTCCCCAATTGGATATCCGTTCCATGTGACCCATTCCCATTGGTGCCCCATCTGGATTCCGTGGAAAATCCACGGATCGATCCGGCTTCTCCCACCAAAATTTCTATTCGGAATCTCCATCTCCCACTCGAATCCCCAATCACCCCCGGATCAAATATTTAGTATACTGTTTATATTCAGATTGCAGGTTGTACACATGATCTGGGATAGGTGCTACTAATTTAGTGTATTATTTGTATTTCGATCAAGTCATCGTGGCATTCGGATAAGATTGATGTAAATCATCTTCTGGAAATTTGAAAACCAACACGGTGAAATTTATCTTGATTTGAGAAGAGTCGACAAAAAAATTTGTTGAGTCAACGAAACATTATTTAAAAATAAACAGAGCTTGATTTGAGAATAGCTAACACTCGAATATTTTTTTGGAGTTATTTCAAATCTGATGTGGCAAATCGAGACATCGATATTTATTAACATGTATTGTGTTCATCTGTATAAATTTGTCATCACAGACAGTGGCAAATTAAAGTTTGGAATCTCATCTTCTGCGATAATATGATCTGTGATGATATGATGCATGCTAACGAGATATCAAGAATATATCCAGCTTGTACATATGTATTTTATCTTGATGCAGATTTTTATGTAGTGAATCTAGTGATCCGCGGGTACCCACGGGTATCCGTCACCCATTCAAATAATCTAGATACCCGTTAGAATGGGTATCCGTTGAAATGGATCGGGTCGGTTCGTTGACCCGGTAATGACGGGTCGGCATGGATCATGATCGAACGGGTTGGGTACCCGCCCCATGCACACCCGTACCTAAGATAGTAGGAAGGAGGATTTCTTTTTTGAGTGAAAGGTCCCAACCAATCACATCTCATATCCCACCCATGAACCGTACAGGCACGTACTCGGCCCCACCGCGCTTACGGCTCCATACCCCAACCCACTCTGGACCCCGGTCCTCCCGCCTCGGTAAGCGGCTTATTATAGAAAGTCTAGTTGCGGGGGGCGCGTCGGGACTGAGAGAAAGCAGCAGACCCTCCAGCTCTAGAAAACAGCCCGCTGGGATGGGGTTGGGGGAAGGGAAGGCCCCGGGGGGACCCTCAGCCCCGGCTCTGGAACTGATCTTTTTCCTCAGTAGTTCACCAGTTCCATCTCATGTAGGAGGCATCTGCAGCAGGCGACCATGCAAGAATGTCGATTCACTTATGTCTGGCTATTGGGAAGAGCTTGCTACCATGGAGCCTCCGCTCTCCGGTGACTCTGCTTTTCCGGTCGGGCATTGTTCCACTTTCTCATGCGCCTGCGCAATCTTTTGAGGGCAAAGAGCCAGGGAAATCCGAGGTATAAGGAGGAAGACGCCCACGAGAGGCAGATGAGCGGGGAGCGGCAACAAAGTGGGGAGCAGGGGTCTGTATAGCAAGGCTCCGAGGCCAAAAGCTCACCTGACCCCGTAGTGAAGTCGTCAAAACCTGTATAGTCAGCAGAGTAGTCGAGGAAGGGTCAAATATCTAGTGCTCGAACCTATTGAGCTAGCCGGTCCGGACAAGAAGATAGCTAGCCCGTCTGGACAACCATTCTTGTACTACAGGGCCATGGGAAGAAAGCAGTTGTGGGGAAGATCTCGCGATATTGGGGGGCAGGATGAGCTCATTATATATGAAAGCTGGGTTCTAGAATATGCTAGCCTCCAGTAGTGGGCCAGGAGTGGCATGGACTCCTGCTTCTGGGGCCGTGGAGGTCCGCTTTGAGAATGTCGCCCGCCTTTTCGCGCCTCTTTCCGACTCTGATCTGAGACTGGCCCCTCACCTCAGGGCTGCGCTTTCTCTCTCGCTTTTCCTCGCGCTCGCGCGTCAATCAGGCCTCCCCAAGACTGACGAGACAGAGCGCGATTCTCCACACCAGGTCCTACCTGCCCCGCCCTGACGCAGTTGCTTATAACGGGGGCAGAGGGGACGAAGGCTAGTATAAGCACTTATCCAGTAAGAAGAAGTAGGTAGGGACGTCGGATGACTCTGAGAAGCTCCGACACCATAGAAGGGACAAGAGAAGGTCCTAGGCAGAATAGGAGATCTCCCTAATCCAATCATCTCGCCATGGTCGACTGACCATTTTTGACCCTCCTTTAAATAGGCCCCAGAAAACCACTAACCATGGTTAGAAAATCATGGTTTAGACCTTAACCATGGTTTAGCGGCCCATGATTTTGGCTCATGGTTTTAGCCAAAACTTATCCCAAACTTGGAGCTTAAGTTAGAAACATTCTAGAGGATTCTAGATTTGCTAATGACGCTTAATTAACACTAATTGTGATTAACTTTCACTAATCGCGATTTAACTTTCGCGGCTTACGCTTATCTTTTGTTAACTATTGATTAATGTTTACTAATGATCATTAGCGGCTTTCAATCGTCATTAATTTCTTTAATCATGTTTAATTAGTCTTAATGACAGTCATTATGGATTAATGACTTCTCTTTCTTCGGAAAATCATAACAATTCGAAACGAAGTCCGATTCACACGAAACAAATTTCGTTGGTTTTCTCTTGATGAGCCGGATCTTATTATATAGGATCCGAGATATGCCAAGTTCAAGGCTTTACAGAAACCTTCTCTCCTAGGACTGTAGATGGCATGCGGTTCACAAAGTATCAAGCAGTGAGGATCGCATCACTCCAAAAAGAGAAAGGAGCAGGACTCTGGATCAAAAGTGTCTTGGTCACATCCAGTAAATGGTGGTGTTTGTGTTCGACAATGTCGTTCTGCTCAGAAGTGTAAGCATATGAGGTTTGGTATACTGATGCTAAGAGAACCAGATAGCTGGAATGTGTAAAACTCTATGGCATTATCAGAGCGAATAAAGATGATACTAGCAGACAAAATGTTCTTTATTTCAACTTCAAACTTGTTTTCCAACAGAAAAACCCAAGAAAGTCTAGAATAATCATCCACAACACGATAAAAAGGTGTCCCTATAGATCAAGAACACGACGGGGACCCCAAATATCTAAATGAACAAGCTCAAATAAATGACTATTTTTACGACTCTGACGACTAGGAAAGAAGAGCAGTGATGCGTTCCAAGTGGCAAACCTCGCATTAGAAGGAAGATCATGTGGAAATACGTGAGAGGACATGACACAGCTTCTACAAAGTTAGGTGGCCAAATTGAAGATGTCACAAGTAAGGTGAGATTGATCTAGTGGGAATAGTAGAGGCATCGACACTAAGAGATTGGACCATTTGTAGAGCCCCTACTGCGTACGACCACATCCAGTCACCATGTCAATGAGTATGTCCTTAAACACAAGAGAAAAGTGGTCAAAATGGCATGACAATGTTGATTGGTTAGAAAATAAGAATGCGGAAGCGAATTGGTAAACAGAGCATGAACGTAAAGAAATATAGACTTGGAACACAATACGTGGAACCCTACTCCCTAACGAGCAGGATGAAACCACGGGAGAACGCCTCAAAGGGCTGATTTGTTTGTTGACTTTCTCAACTGATACAGAGGGTGAGGGGCTTCTTATATATCCCTCATTGAGTCTCCACATCCCATAAACGGACGATGTGGGACTAAACAATTGGATGTTGTAAATGGATCCTGGAGCCATCTGCAACATAAGTGACGCATAACACATGTACTACAATACTCCCCCTCAAGTCGGAGCATGCAATGCTCAGCTTAGATAAACAAGAAGAAATCACTCAAACTCACAATAGAAAACACTACAGACAATATCAACTCAATGTGAACACAACTGTCGGCTGTTGTCGAGGACGTTGCTTCTCATGTCGTGTAGGTGAGGAGGAACAAACGGACTAGAGTGTGAGTCAAACTGAATCTCCTCGTCGTAGAGAATGTGCTCTGTACTGTGCATGTCAGAGTCACTGCAATTGAAATGAGTCTCCTCGTCGGAGTACTTCTGGCCAGCCACATCATGTGGACAACTGCTCCATCTCTGAAAGTGCCGAAATAAAAAGGCGTAGAGACATCCTCGCCGGAGTCGTTGGAGAATGGAGCCTGAAAAGTCTCCTCATCAGAGAACTGGATCTCTCCCATACTGGCTTAGAGAATGGGATCTTTAATTTGGAGTCCCTATGAAATCACATGAAAACCCTAGCCCACATGGCATAAAGAATGGGATCTCTACTCTGGAGTCCTTATGGAATACATGAAAACTATGAGCCCAAAAACAAAAGTGTTAAGATAAGTGTATTTCACGGTGTTATTCGTGTTTTATGTTTTGTTGATGTACCGCTTATGTAATTAACCCATGGCTTTTCTCCTATATAAGAGAGCCCTTGGGTCTCATTTAGTATATTTTTTGTCTGTTCTCCCAACATGGTATCGGAGCAACAGTCCTAGATAGGGGTTCCTGTAACCCACCCTAACCCTAGCCCTACACATCCAAGCCCCACTCCTCCCCCCCCACCCGTTGTAGGGCCCCTCCAAGGCTTTCAGCCCCTATTGTGTCGCCTCTCCAGGGCATCCAGCCCTACCGTGACACCCCCCAGGGCTTCCAATCGCCGCTCATCCATGGATTTCCACCCCTCGTCGTGCCGCTGCTGGCCACTTCCAGCCGTCGTTGTTGCTAGGCACCTCCATCCTAGTCCCTCCTACTTGTCGTTGTACGCTTTTTGTGGCCGGGTTCTTGCCGTAAGACCTATTCCGTGACGTCCGACGGTCTGATTTGAGTCTAAACACGTGATTTTTCTCATCTAAATCACGTCTTATGACTCTAAATCTCATAAAAAGGCTATGAGGATGTTGTATGAGTCTACAGATACAACCACTCCTTATGATTGTGTAGACATTATCTAATCAGTCAACTACTCAGTTTGTCTGTGGTTCTACTCATTGGTATAATGTCAAAAGCCAAGAGTGGCGTTTTTTCTTCTTCCGGGGCCTTCAAGGCCCGTCTCTCATTGTTAAGATGGATGGGACCAACTACGAGTTGTGGTCCATGCAGTTTTGTACTCTTATGCAGTGTCATAACAAGGAGTTATGCAGTGTCATAACAAGGAGCACATTCTGACGGAATCAGAACCGACAGATAAGACTGGGATTAATGCATTTTGGAAGCAAGATGATATATATTTTCGCATATGGCTCTCTATGACACTTACCACGGAGATTGCCAACGATATTGTTTAGCCCACAGCAAAGGCTATGTGGGACATATTAGCGGACACATATGGGCAAGCAAAGAATGAAAGCAAGATCATGCAACTACAATTCGATATTTTTTCGACCAAACAGAGTGGTCGACCGCTCCAGACACACTTCTCTCATCTGAGAGGCATGTTTGAGTGACTACACAGCTTCATGCCCATTACAACCGGCATTGAGCAGCAACAGTAGTATCAGAATGCTACAATGACGGAGGTCTTCCTGTCATCTCTTGACTCTGAGTACGATGCAGCTCGTACTCAACTTCTGACTGGAGAGACGATACCGTCGATGGAGGAGGTCTACAAACGACTGAGCAGGATTACTACCACACCTACTACTACGACACAGATGACTCCCTCTGCTATGACAGCTTCTCGTGGCCGAGGTGGGTCTTCCCAGTTTTGTGGTCGTGGACCTCGTGGTCAAGGTTGAGGGCGTCAGCATAATCCATGTTCCCATTGCCATCGTCCTGGTCATTCAGAGGAGACATGCTTTTAGAAGCATGGATATCCGGTGTCTGCACGTGTTGTTGAGCAGACTGAGTCTTCGTCTGCGTCTACTCCGGATGCACGTTTTGATGATATTGTGTCGAGACTTCGAGAGATGATGAGCACCCCTACGACTCCGACTGCGGGTCCCTCAGATGCAGCAGATGCTGCCAGAGCGTCGTCCGGTTCATGTTGGTGGAAAATAACAATCTATTATTCCAAAGAACCCTCAGCTCTCTTATATAGAGGAAAGCCTATGGGTAAATTACATAAGTAGCTACTACGGAAATAAACAATTGATAAACAGTACACCGAGTGCATAAATATCTCTACACTCCCCCTCAAGATGGAGCATAGATATCAATCATGCTCATCTTGGAAGAACACTTCTGGAATGGTCCTCTGAGCAATGGCTTGGTGAAAATGTCGGTTGTCTGCTCTCCTGAACTCACATGTGAAGTAGAAATCAGGCCTTTCTGGATCATATCTCTAATGTAGTGGCAATCTTCTTCAATATGCTTAGTTCTTTCATGAAAGGCAGGATTATTGGCAATGAATAATGCGGCTTGTTTATCACATTATAGCTGCATGGGTAGAGGTACATCTATATGCAAGTCTTCTAGCACAGCTCGAACCCACGTCATCTCCGTGCTTGCTTGAGCCATTACCCTATATTCAGATTCAGCACTAGATCTAGGCACAACAGTTTGTTTCTTGCTTTTCCAAGAAACCAGAGAGCTGCCCACAAAAACTGCAAAGCCTGAAGTAGACTTTCGATCCTTGGGACATCCCTGCATAGTCTGCATCCGCACATGCCGAAATAGATAAATCTGTGTCCTTTCTAAACAGCAATCCTGAGCCTGGAGGAGACTTTAGATACCTTAGTATCACATATATGGCATCCATATATATCTGTCTTTGTTGTTCCATGAACTGGCTCACTTGACTCATTGCAAAGGCAATATCAAGTCGAGTTATAGTGATGTAAAGAAGCTTACCCACCATTTCTCTATATCTTCTCCTGTCAACCTCCTCGGTATCGTTCAAGGCCTTAAATGTCGGTTTCGGTCACCATTTCAGTATCGACCAAAACAGAATTTTGATGGAATTTCGGTGGAATTTCGACCGAAATTTCGGTCATTTCGGTCATTTTTTGTACTAGGACCCCCATATTTCGATCATTTCGGTCATTTCGGTCGAATTTCGATTTTGACTGGATATCGATATTCGACAGAAATTCGACCGAATTTTGCTGAAATTTGAGGCCATGGTATCGTTGTCATATAATTTCATACTTGGATCCATAGGAGTACTCGAGGGTCTACATCCAACCATGTCTGTTTCAACCAGCAAATCTGTAATATATTTCCTTTGAGTTATCATAAGACCCTGTGCATTCCTGGCAAACTCCAGCCCCATAAAGTATCGTAGGGTACCAAGATCCTTCGTGATAAAATGACGGCCCAAAAATGCTTTTGCCATCTCTATCCCCTGAGCATCATCTCCTGTCACCAGAATATCATCAACATAAACCATGATGGCAACCGTACCTCTAAAAGTCTTCTGAATGAACAATGAGTGATCCGCATTTGATCTTTTGAATCCTTATCGTTCAATTATATGGGATAGCTTCTGGAACCACACCCTTGGCCTTTGTTTAAGGCCATATATCGCCTTGTGAAGTCTACACACCATATGACTCTTCCCCTTAGCAGCAAACCCCGGAGGCTGCTACATGTATACTTCTTCCTGCAGATCACCATACAAGAATGCATTCTTAACATCAAGTTAAAACAAGGGCCAATCGTGTACCACAGCAACAGAAGAATACGGAGAGTGGAATGACGAGCAACTGGAGAGAAGGTATTCATATAATCCACGACATATGTCTGAGTAAAACCTCGCGCCATTAGCCTTACCTTGTAACGATCAAGACTACCATCTGTGTGATACTTGACAGTGAATACCCATTTGCAGCTAACGACAGATGCTCCTGAAAGAGCGGGAACCAAGCTCCATGTACCCCGTGATAGTAGAGCAGACATTTCCTCCTCCATGGCAGAACACCAACAATCAATCTTCAAGGCATCCTGATAATTCTGTGGTATCTCCACAGAAGACAAAGCCATTGCAAATCTCTGAAAGTCCCCCGTGAGACGATGAAAGGAAACCTGGGAGGCAAGAGGATAAGCACAATTGCATTTTTGTTTCCGTATAGCAATAGGAACATCCAGATCAACCATTGTACTCGTTGGTTCACATTCCTCCTGCAATGATGAATTATGCACATGCACATTATTCGACCCATCATTAGTACTAACATCAGGACATACCTTAGGCGTGCTGGATGATTGATGCGTAGCAGGAGTAAGACCCAACCGACGTGTATAATACTTTGGTAGTGGCGAGACTAGTGGTTTTGGTGGTGGTGGCGGTGGTGGTGTGACCACAGGGACAGGAGTGGACTCTGGTGAACTCAAAATTGGAGGAGAACATAGACCTCATCATTAGATGTGGATGAGGCTAGCTTGTCACCTGCAGGAGAGAAGTACATAACAGACTCAAAGAATGTAACATCAGCACTGACGTAGTATTTCCCGTTTACGGGATCATAGCAATGGTATCCCTTCTGAGTCCGAGAGTAACCCACAAAGACACATTTGACAGCCTTAAGTGAGAGCTTGTCAAGGCCAAGAGACAATTGATGAACAAAAGCAACAACACCAAAAACACGAGTAAGTGAGAATAAATCCTTATCTGGAAACACAACAGAAAGAGGAATTTTCTCACCAAGGACGCCATACGATTGACAAGGTAACAAGCTGTAAGGATGGCATCTCCCCCAAAAAGAAATAGGAGCACAACTCTGGATAAGTAGGGTTCGAGTAATATCAAGAAGATGTCGATGCTTTCTCTCAGCAACTCTATTTTGTTGAGAGATGTATGCGCATGTGGTTTGATGAAAAATTTGTGAGAGAGAATGAGTGCAAAATTCCAAAGCATTGTCAGTACGAACATATTTCACATGAGAGGAAAAAATATTTTGCACTTCATTGATAAGATTTCTTATAACATCTCCTGCTTCTGATTTATTCTTTAATAGAAAGACCCACGACACACAAGAGAAATCATCAACGACTACGAGATAAAACATGTGTCCCTGGTGATCAGGGACACGACTTGGACCCCAAATATCGACATGAAGTAATCCAAAAGAGGAGCTACTGCTCCGACACTGACGACTAGGAAGCTAGCTCTATGGTGCTTTCCCAACTGACAGGCTTCACACCGGAAGGAAGAACTCAGAGAAATCTAAGGTAAGAGATGATGCATCTTCTGAAGAGGAAGGTGACCAAATCATAGATGCCATGTATACGGAGAGACAGATCCAGCTACATGAGAGGAGACACCAGCATATAAACTCCTGGTTAAACGATAGAGACCATCCTGCTCAGAGCCACAGCCAATCACCCTACCCGTTAGAATGTCCTGAAATATAAGAGAAGACGGTTCAAATATAGCGTGACAGTGCAAATCCTTTGTAATCTGACTAATGGAAAATAAGTTCATCGAGAAATAGGGGGCATGTAAGACATTCTGTAGATGCATGGAAGGCGACAAGGTAACCTCCCCCTGTCCAATAATATGGGTGAATGAGTCCCATCAGCTATTACCACTGACCTTCCTGGTGGAATCTCCCTGTATAACATAAGTCTGTCTCTGTTGCGGCAAAGATGGTGTGTGGCACCGGAGTCCATGATCCAATCTGAGACATCAGAACTGAAACAGGATGTGAAAGCAAAAGCACTTCCTGAGGTGTTAGCAGTGGCAGAAATAATAGCTGAAGCTGAAGCAGCAATATCTGAAGGACCTCCTCGAGAATCTGTAGAAACAGGAGGCATAATGTCTCGCAACAAGCTTCTCAAACCTCTGATCCGAAGCAAACGCGAACGGAGATGCAACATGTTTGGCTATTCGTGCCGAGGCTGGAAATCCATGCGTAGAATAACATGTATCATCAGCATGGCATGTCTGATGACAAAAGGTGCATGGCTGACGAAAACGACCACCTCTCCCACGAGGTCCAGGGCCATGGAATGAAGAAGAACCACCTCTCCCTCTGGAGGCAGCCATCGCTGAGGGTGGTGGAATAGAAGCACTGGATGAGACAGAGATGCGGCTAAGCCTCTGATAGACGTCCTCCATAGGAGGAATGGTAGCATCGGCAAGTATCTGTGATCGGGCAGCATCATATTCAGGATCAAGAGCTGCAAGAAGAACTCCCACCATGGTCGCATTCCTAAATGTCTTCTGCTGCTCAGGGGTGACCGTGAGAGGAATAGTACTATAGAGTTTCTCAAACATCCCCCTCAGGGATGTATACAAAGAGTGAAGTGACCGCCGATTCTGCTTCATCGTGAAAATGTCATGCTGGAGATGTAACATCTTGGTCTCATTTCGTACCTGTGAAAATGTGGCGGCCAATATATCCCACATCGCTTTAGCGGTGGGCTGATGGAGGACATCATTGGCAATCTTCATTGACAACATGCCTGACAGCCAAATCTTGGCATATGAATCATCAGCCTCCCAGGAGGCATAGATCCCAGTCTTCTCTGTCGGCTCTTCCTCGGTAAGAATATGCTTCTTACCGTTTGACTTCATGAGACTCATGAACTGCATCGTCCAGAGCTCATAGTTCGTCCCATCCATCTTGACTATTGGCATCGGACCTTTAAATGCGTCTATGGAGGGCATATCGACTTTGTTTTCTAGCATGTCGCCGGAGACGAAGAACTAGGGTTTGTAGACGAGAAATAAGTATCTACATAAACTTGATAGGATTTGAGTGCATATGTAGACTTTACGCAATCAAATCCACGGAGAAAGAAAGGCCGAAGGAAGAAGAGACGTCGGCGTTGAAGGGGAGGGGACCCGGTGGTGGAGGTCACCTACGTTGGAGAGAGGGCCGGCGGTGGAGGGTCGGCGGTGGAGGGTGTGGCGGCGGCGGGAGAAGTCGAAGGAGCGGCGGCGCCTAGAGGGCTCGGCGGCGGGAAAAGGAGAAGGGGCGGGGGGCAACGGTGGCGGCGCCGCCGAGAGAGGGGGGAGAGGAGGGGGTGGCGGAAGGGTTAGGGTTTTAGGGTTAGGGTTTTGGCTCTGATACCATGTTGGTGGAAAAGAGCAATCTATTATTCCAAAGAACCCTCGGCTCTCTTATATAGAGGAAATCCTATAGGTAAATTAAATAAGTAGCTACTACGGAAATAAACAATTGATAAACAGTACACCGACTGCATAAATATCTCTACAGTTCATCAGGTATTCCTTATGTATATGGATTCTGGAGCGTCACATCATATGTATGGAGATCAGACGTAGTTTAGCTCTTACAGGTCTATCCCACCTAGGCAATCCGTGGTCATTGCTAATGGGGTTTGACTACCCATTGTTAATCAGGGGGAGATAGTTCTAGCCCCTTCTATGTATCTTCGGAGCGTCTTATATGCTCCTGATTTTCAGATGAATCTTTTGTCTATTAGTCAAATTACAAAAGATTTACATTGCCGTGATCTTTGATCCCTCTTCTCTTGTGTTTCATGGCAAACTAACTGGCAGGGTGATTGGTCATAGCCGTGAGTAGAGAGGGTTGTATAAGCTTGCCATTCCACCATGCACTAGGGTTGCTTCTATTCCTTCCGGATATGTTTCTCCTTTCATGTGGCATCTTTGCTTTGGCCACCTTCCTCTTCAAAAGATGATTCATGTGCTCCCGCAAATATCTACTCGTACTACATTGGACTGTGAAGCATGTCAGCTTGGGAAGCATCATCGATCCTCGTTTCCGAGCCGTCCGAGTAGTCACAGTAGTCGGTCTTTTGAGTTGTTTCATTTTGACATTTGGGGTCCTCGTGATGTTCCTGATCATCAAAGGCATCGTTTTTATATGGTTGTTGTGGATGATTATTCTAGACTATCTTGGGTATTCTTGTTAAAACATAAGTCTGAAGCAGATGCTATCATTAAAGCTTTTCTTATTGAAGTCAACAACATCTTCCTGCTAATGTCAAATTCATTCGTACGGATAATGTTTTGGAATTTTCCACATTACGTTTATCGGAATTTCTCATGTCTCTTGGTATAGTTCATCAGACTTCTTGCAATTATATTTCACGGAATTTCTCAGGTCTCTTAGTATAGTTCATCAGACTTCTTGCAATTATACTTCACAGCAAAATGGTGTAGCAGAACGTAAACATCGTCACCTTCTTGATGTCACGAGGACCTTGTTGATTCAGAGTCGTACCCCTCATTCGTTCTGGGGGGATGTGGTCCTCACCGCCTGCTACTTGGTGAACCGCATGTCATCCACTATTCTTGGCGAGAAAGTTCCCTTCTTGATTGTGTTTCCTGAGAAAGAACTATTCTCTCTCACTCCCAGAGTCTTTAAATCTGTGGCCTTTGTCCACAACTTCACTCCTGGCCGTGACAAGCTCTCACCTAGAGCTGTCAAATGTGTGTTTATCGATTATTATCATACATAAAAAGGGTATAGATGTTTTGATCCTGTAGGACGAAAATATTATGTAAGTGCAGATGTCACATTTTTTGAATCTATTATGTATTTTTCTTCTACAGGTGACAGGTTGTCTAATACTAGTTATGGAGAGGATGTTGTGGTTCCTCCTCTGTCTTCCCCGTCATTTGCCCGCCATGCTCCACTTCCACCACCCCCACCACCTCCACCTCCATTTACCCAGTCCAAGTTTTTACCCCATGTTTATACTCTCATATCTTCTACTCGCCCCTCTGCTCATGTGCCATCCACATCATCCACCACACCTTGGGTATGTCATGAACACATTATTTCTACTGATGACACTGGGGCTTTGAATGATACACGGGAAGCATTAATTCCGGAGGACATCGAGGCTGATGACCTGGAGATACCTATTGCCCTAATGAAGCCTCGTCGACAATGTGCCAAGTATCCCCATGTTGCGCATGTTTCCTTGAATCATCTTTCTGAGGAATACAAGAAGTTTGTGGTGGGACTCTCTGATGTTACTATCCCGCGTACATATCAGGAGGCGTTACAGGACAGTAGGTGGCGACTTGCAATGGAAGAGGAGATGGCAACTCTGTGATCGCGTGGTACCTGGAGCATTGTATCTGCTATGTCAGGTGCTTCTGTTGTGAGCTGCAAATGGATATTTATGATAAAGCAGAGGGCAGATGACAGTGTGGACCGCTACAAGGCCAAACTTGTGGCATGTGGGTTCACCCAAACCTACAGGGTGGACTATCAGGATACCTTCTCTCCAGTCGCCAGACACTCGACACTACGCATTTTTCTATCCGTTGTTGTTTCATGAGATTGGCCTCTTTACCGGCTTGATGTGAAGAATGCATTTCTATATGGGGACCTACAGGAGGAAGCATATATGCAGAACCCAGTAGGGTTTGCTACTGAGGGGGAGTCACAGAAGGTATGCAGGCTCCATAAGGCGATTTTTGGCCTGAAGCAGAGTCCGAGAGCTTCGTACCAGAAGCTACCGGAGTTGATAGAGCAACAGGGGTTTGTGTGGTCTACTGCTAATCACTCACTTTTTCTTCAGAGGACACGGAGAGGTATTGTTTCTATTCTTGTTTATATGGATGATATCGTTGTTACACGGGATGATGAGCAGGGTATTCGAGCTGCCAAGGAGTTCCTAGGTCAACAGTTTGTATCTAAGGACCTTGGCAATCTTCGATTCTTTCTTGGATTGGATTTCGTCAGGAACCAGCGTGGTCTTGTGATGACTCAGAGGAAGTTTGTGATGTATCTTCTTTCTGAGACAGGTATGAGGGTGTGAAACATGCTACTACCCCTATGGACCCAAGTATGAGATTATATGATGATGACACTGAGGAGGTAGACAGGAGGAGATATAGAGAACTTGTTGGGAAGCTCTTATACGCCACCATCACCAGGCCGGATATAGCCTTTGCAGTGAGCAAAGTTAGTCAGTTCATGGAGTAGCCTAGGAAGATGCATATGGATGTTGTCCATATGATCTTGAGATATTTGAAGACCTCACCTGGTTCGGGTCTTATATTCAGTAGAATACATCTCTTAAGGTGACAGCGTGTGCAGATGCAGATTATGCAGGTTGTCCCAGATACGGAAAGTCTACTTCTGGCTTTGCTATTTTTTTCAACAGCTTACTTGTTTCATGGAAAAGCAAGAAGCAGATAGTGGTGGCTAGATCAAGTGCAGAATCTGAATACAAGGCCATGGCACAAAGAAGTGTAGAAATGATGTGGGTTAGATCTGTGTTGACTGACCTTAATATTGAGGTTTCTCTTCCTATGCAGCTCGTATGAGATAATCAAGCAGCCCTTTTTATTGCCAATAATCATGTTTTTCATGAACGGACAAAGCATATAGAGGTGGATTGTCATTTCACTAGAGACCTGATCCAGAAAGGTCTCATATCCACCTCCCATGTTTTCACTGGAGATCAGACGGCAAATATCTTCACCAAGGCCCTAGCTAGAGGTCCCTTTCAGAGGTGTTGCTCCAAGCTGAGCATGATAGATATATATGCTCCAGCTTGAGGGGGAGTGTTAAGATAAGTGTATTTCATGGTGTTATTCGTGTTTTATGTTTTCTTGATGTATCGCTTATGTAATTAACCCATGGCTTTTCTCCTATATAAGAGAGCCCTTGGGTCTCATTTAGTATAAAAATTCCTTTTCTCCCAACAAAAAGATGGGGACCACATAAAAATGATTGCGCACATGTACGTTTGAAAAGGAGTCTCTCTGGAGATCTCAAAGAAATTGGGTCACTCAAATATGGAGTGCCTCGAACTTAGACTCTGAACCAATCCGTCGAGTCTGAAACTTGAACTGTAGAGTCTGAAAATTTGGTTGGTCTGGAGAATCTGAATCCGACCTGTAACTCTAGACAATACCCCTCCTTTCTCCCATACTTGTTGGAAAACAATGATATCGACAAAGTTGAGAGAAGACATGAAAATGGGAGAAACAAAAATCAAATAACCTGATCTCATTTTTTCCATCTTTTCTTTTTGTTTTTTTTGCAATTTTTTTCTGGTTTTTCTTCTTCCCCTTTTTATATATAGCAGTCTCCTTTTTTTTAAAAGTATGATTTTTTTGTACGCACCTATTTTCTCAAACCACATTTTTTTGCAAGCAATCCTCCCTTTTTTCTCTTCCCTTTTTTCAACTTGCAGCCCAATCCCCCCCCCCTCCTTATTTAGGGTTTCTACTTGGGAACCCTCTTTCTTCAAATATCGCCCCCGATTGGGGTTTCTCGCCCTTGTGCGCCGCCACTGATGGGGGCCCTTACTCGATGTCGGTCGGAGGGGCGGCGTGATGGGGAGGTGCCCCAGCATGGGGATCGGGAAGGAGAGAGAGGCGGTTGCCTGTGCCGCAAGGAGAGCCGCATGGAGATCTTGCGCCACCCCCGATGGGGCAGCATCGCCGCTGACTGGGAGCCAATCTGCTTCGAGCTTCGCCTTGCGAGGAGGATACGGGCGATAGGGCTCTGCCTACTGGAGCTTGGAGGGTGCGGCGATGCTGAGCCGCAATGTTGGAGCTTGTGCCTCTAGAGTTGCTGCCCATGTAGATGCATGTGCGACTAGGGTTCCGCCTGGAGATGCCGCCTGAGAGGAGGTGTGGCCGCCTGAGACTTGCCGCCTGGAGCTGGAGGATGCGACCACTGGTGTGGAGGCTCTGCTTGGGACTGGAGAAGGTCGAAGGAGGATCGCCGCTTGCTGGAGTGCGGAGCCCTGGAGGGGCTTCGCGAGGGTCGTCGTCGGGCGAAGATAGGAGATCAGGATGCGCACAAACGGATTTTTACTGCTGCAGCGAGGAACTGGAGCCTCCAATTTTTTTGTGCAGGATTAGGGTTTTAGAACACCCTAGATTAAATCTCAAATCTCGAATGCATAAATAATCTTCAAACGGAAATCGAAGAATAAGATTAGGGTTTCAACAAAAACCCTATAATTAAATCTTAATTCTCAAACAAATTATGAATACAATAAAACCCTCGAGAATCGAACCTAATCCGATACCATGTTAAAAATAAGAATGCGGAAACGAATTGATAAATAGAGCATGAACATAAAGAAATATAGATTTGGAACACAGAGATTTTTACGTGGACCCCTACCCCTAGCCAACGGGATGAAATCACGAGAGAACGCCTTAAAGGGTTGATTTGTCTATTGATTTTCTCAACTGATACAGAGGGTGAGGGGCTTCTTATGTATCCCTTACTGAGTCTCCACATCCCACAGACGGTCAATGTGGGACTAACCAACTGGATGTGGTAAATGGATCTTGGAGTGATCCATTTACCCATCTACAACATAAGTGACGCATAACAAATATACTTTAACATAAAAAAATTCATCTGAAAATCAGGAGCATATAAAACTTTCTGACGACGCATGGATGGTGTAAAATGCACCTTTCCCTGTCTTATAATGGGTAATTAATCATGTTCGCAATGACGACCCATCTACTAGGGGGTACAGATTTGTAGGAACTGAATTATGCTCTGTCTCCACACAGATGGTGAGAAGCACCAGAGTCCATAATCAACTATGTCATATCGCCCTACTACAACTGGTAAACGCATAGGCTATATCTGAGGAGCTCGAAGAGGCTCTAGCTACGGCTGCAACATCTGTGGAACATGTAGTAGTGCGGCAGCAGGATTCATTATCTCCCTCAGATGGGAGACAATATCATCAAGATGTGAATCTGTCTGAGGAACCGAACTGTCTGGAGGCTCAATCTGCTGGCCACACGAGCAGATGCGGGGTATCCATGCTTTTGATAGCATGTATCCTTAGAGTGACCTAGACAACGGCAATAGGTGTAGGGGATACCCTGACGTCCACCTCCTCTGTCACAGAGACAACACCCTCTCAACTGTGTAGAACCTCCCAAGTCATGAGATGCAGCCATCGCTAAGGTCTGCGTGGTGACATTGGTGGAATAAGAAGTCTGCTGAGGCGACTATATGCCTCCTCCATGGGAGCTATGGTCGTGCCTGCAAGAAACTGTGCATATGTGGCCTCATACTCCAGATCCAGGGCTGCCAATAAAACTCCAACCATCATTGAGTTCTTGTATGACATTTGTTACTCTATAGAAGTGGTAACAGGCATGAAGTTGTGAAGCTTCTCAAACATGTCATGAAGCAAAGAGTAGAATGTATGCAGAAACACGCACGTACACGTCATCTTACTTCCACAAAGCATTGTCATCGGTCTTATCCATTGGCTCTAACTTTGTCAGAATGTGCTCCTTGTTATTGCACTGCATCAACAACAACAACAAAGCCTTTTCCCACAATTAAGTAGGGTCGGCTACATGGATTTTTCGCCTCCATTCAGATCTATCTTGGGTCAATCTCGGACTTATATCCAAAAAACTAAGATCCCTTCGTATAGTCTCTTTCCAACACTTCTTGGGCCGTCCTCGCCCTCTCTTAGCCGGCTCAACATCCCAACACTCGCATCTCCTAACCGGTGCATCAGTTGACCTTCTTTGCAAATGACCAAACCATCTTAAGCGGTTTTCTCGCATCTTATCCTCGATCGGAGCTACACCAACTTTCTTTCTGATTGCATCATTCCGAATCCGATCTTTACGTATATGTCCACACATCCATCTTAGCATTTTCATTTCTGCTACAGCCATTCTCTGCACATGTCTATGGTTCACAGGCCAACATTCAGAACCATAAAGCATAGCAGGTCTCACGGCTGCTTTGTAAAACTTTCCTTTAATTTTTAAAGGAATTTTCTTATCACAGAGAACAGCGGAGGCTCCTCTCCACTTTAGCCAGCCTGCATTTATTCTATTAGTAATATCTCCATCAATTTCCCCATCATGTTGCAAAATAGATCCCAGATATCTAAAAGAATCTCTCTTCTGAATGTTATCGTCACCAATCTTAACCTCGATTCCTTCACCATTGCTTCCATCAAAGGTGCATTCCATATATTCCGTCTTAGCCCTACTTATACGAAAACCTTTAGTCTCTAATGCATGTCTCCAAACCTCAAGCTTCTCATTTACTCCATCTCTAGTCTCGTCAATAAGCACAATATCATCAGCAAATAACATACACCAAGGTAACTCATCCTGAATGTGACTTGTCAACTCGTCCATAATCAAAGTAAAAAGAAATGGACTTTAAGCTGAACCTTGATGTAAACCAATGTTGATATCAAAATAGTCAGTCTTCCCCGTCGGGGTCCTTACACAAGATAAAGCCCTATCATACATATCCTTTATGAGATTAATGTATAGGACAGGTACTTGTCTCTTCTCCAAAACTCTCCACAGTATCTCTCGTGGGACGGAATCATAAGCCTTCTCCAAATCAATAAAGATCATATGAAGATTCTTCCTTTTAGCTCTATAAATCTCCATTGTTCTCCTCAGCAAATGGATGGCTTCAATAGTTGAGTGACCTGACATGAATCCGAATTGATTTTCTTTTACTTGGGAAACTTGCCTCAACCTTCTTTCGATCACACGTTCCCAAATTTTCATAGTGTGACTCATCAGCTTGATACCTCTGTAATTTGAACAATTTTGAATGTCTCCTTTGTTCTTATAAAGAGGCACCACGATACTCCTCCAATCTTCAGGCATTTTCTTGCTTCGCCAAATAACATTGAATAGATTCGTAAGCCACGTCAAACCACGCTCACCTAAAACTTTCCATACTTCTACAGGGATGTCATCCGGTCCAACACCTTTCCCAGGTCTCATAACCTTCAAAGCCTCCTCTACTTCTTTTCTTTGTATTCGTCTATAGCATGCACGATTCAAGTAACTTTCACTGCTAGCTAGATCACCCAAAGTGATCTCTCTATTTCTTTCTCCAATGAAAAGTTTATGTAAGTACTGCTCCCATCTAGTCTCTATATCCTTCTGAGTAACAAGCACGTGACCTTCCTCGTCCTTAATGCATCTCACTTGAGAAAGGTCTTTGGTCTTTCTTTCTCTTGCTTTGGCCAACCTGAATATATCCTTCTGGCCCTCCTTAGAGTTGAGATTTTTATACAAAACCTCATAAGCTTTTGACTTAGCTTCGCTTACAGCCTTCTTTGCTTCCTTCTTTGCTATTTTATAGTCTGTGACAGTTTCCTCTGTTTTATCCTTAGACATAGCTTTAAAGCAAGCTCTTTTAATTTTTAGCTTCTCTTGCACCCCTTCACTCCACCACCAAGCCTCCTTTTGACCCAGAGCTCCTCCTTTTGACTCGCCTAGCATCTCTTTGGCTACCTTTCGGATACAAGATGCTACTGCCTCCCACATCTTGTTTGCACTACCGCTACAATCCCAAGATAAGTCTTCTAAAACCTTCTCCCTGAAGCTTGATTGCTTCAGCGGAAGATTCCACCACCTAGTTCTAGTGATCTTAGGAACCTTCCTTTTCTTTACCAGCCCTTTTATTTGTCATTGCACTGCATAAGGTCAAAAATTGCATGGACTACAACTCATAGTTGGTCACATCCATCTTCATGATGGGAGTTGGGCTCTTGAAGGCACCGAACGAAGAGAATGTCACCCTTGTTCTCTGACATGATGAAAAAGAAGGTCGAAACGGAACTCGACTGGGGTAGTAGACCGATCCGAGCGAGTTTACACAATCATAGAGAGGATTGGTTGTGCATGTAGACTCATTCAACCATCCTCGTCAATCATCGATCCGCGCTAGTGCCGGAAAAGGCGATTTATAGGTCTAACATCACTTTTTCCTATCAAAATCAGACCAATCAGCAACTCTGGATAGCGACGGAGAGGATAGGAGAGGCACTTCGTGGCCTAACGATGGCCCAGAGGGGCTTTAAGGGTGCCAGTGGGGCGCATATGCCCAAACAACACCCAGCGATGGCTGGGGAGGGTCTATAGAGACCCTTGGATGTGCGTGATGGCCCCCAGCAGCAGCATCGTTGTACTGCTTGCAGGCCCGTAGAGGCCCGGGATCACGCGTAAAGGCCCCCTTGGAGGGGTCGTGGTGAGCACACGACAGGTGGACGCCAGCATGCAGCGTGCATGACTAGGAGAGGGCTGGCGGGTGGGGGCTAGGCATTAATCGTGTACAAAAACTCTGGTCTAGGACCGTCGCTCTGATACCATATGGAGAGAAAATAATGAGTTGTTTATTCATAAGGCCTTAGAGTTCTCTTATATAGATGAGAAACCTGTTGGGCAAATTACATAAAGTAGACAGAAAGAAAAGAGAACACATAAAATAAATAAAGGATAACAAATATCTCAACTGTTTTGGCACCTGTCATGATGGGGAAGGCATTGTCTCTGTAAATATATTGGTAGATCATTCAGTCATCAACCAATGGGAAGAAAGTATATTTGAAAATGATTTTTCTACTAATTGTTGGGAAAATAAAAGAACTTGTTTATTCCATCAGCACTAGCCTCTTATATAGGAGAGTAGCCTATGGGTAAATTAGATAAAGAGTACGGCAGGAACGGAAAATAACAAAAGAGTACATAAGTAAATAATATATGTTTACACTCCCCCTCAAGATGGAGCATAGATATCAATCATGCTCAGCTTGGACGCACACTTCTGAAATGGGCCTCGCAGTAATGCCTTGGTAAAATATCTGTCGTTTGATTCTCTGAACTAACATGGGATGTAGCAATGAATCCCTTCTGAATCATGTCACGTATAAAGTGACAGTCAACTTCAATGTGTTTGGTTCGTTCATGTAATGCTGGATTGTTTGCAATGAACAAGGCCGCCTGATTGTCACATTCTAAATCCATAGGAAGTGGGACTTCTATATATAAATCTGTAAGCACAGCCTTTACCCATATCATTTCTGTGCTAACCTGGGCCATAGCCCTATATTCAGATTCAGCACTAGACATGCTACCACAGTTTGTTTTGCTCCTCCATGAGATTAGGGAATCTCCAACATATACAGCAAACCCAGAGGTAGACTTCCTGTCCTTGGGACACACCCTGCATAATCTGCATTTGCACATGCTGAGATAGAAATCACCTTGCCTTTCTTGAACAACAGACCCGCACCTGGAGATCACTTGAGGTACCTGAGTATCATATGTATGGCATCCTATGAACCTGACGTGGTTGCTCCATGAACTGGCTCACTCGACTCACAGCAAAGGATATATCAGGCCTAGTGATAATGAAATACAGAAGTTTGCCCACCAGTTCTCTGTATCTTCTCCCATCCACCTCCTCTGTATCATCATCATATAGCTTCATACTAGGGTCCATTGGTGTGGTAGCAGGTCGGCAACCGAGCATTCCTGTTTCACTCAACAGGTCAGTGACATATTTTCTCTGAGACATTACCAACCAATACGGATTTCTGGCGAACTCCAGTCCCAGAAAAATATCTAAGAACTCCAAGGTCCTTGGTACCAAATTCACGACCCAACATTTCTTTCGCCTCCTTTATTCCTTGTACATCATCACCTGTAATTAAGATGTCATCTACATAGACCATGATTGCAATAATACTTCTGGAAGTCTTTTGTACGAATAAGGAATGATCCGCATTAGAACGTTTGTATCCCTGTTTCTCAAAGAGGTCTGAGAGCTTCTGAAACCACGCTCTGGGGCTCTGCTTAAGGCCATAGATAGCCTTATGAAGTCTGCACACCCTGGGACATTCCCCCTCAACAGCAAAACCAGGTGGCTTTGCATGTAGACTTCCTCCTGTAAGACACCATATAAGAACGCATTCTTCACATCCAACTGATATAGCGGCCACTCACGAGTGACCGCAACTGACAGCAAGATCCGTGGAGTGGAATGGCGGGCTACTGGCCAGAATGTATCAAGATAGTCCACCCCGTATGTCTGTGTAAAGCCACAAGCACCAAGACGAGCTTTGTATCTGTCAATACTGCCATCTGCATTCTGCTTAACTGTAAATACTCACTTGCAGCTCACTGGTGACACATCAGCAGGTATAGGAACCAGACTCCAAGTTCCTCTAGACTGAAGTGCTGCCATTTCTTCCTCCATTGCTAGACGCCATCTACTATCCTTCAGAGCGTCTTGGTAATTCCGTGGAATAGCTACAGCTGACAATGCGACTGCAAAGTTCCTGAAATCTCCAGTTCGTCGTTCAAATGACACAGAAGATGCTAAAGGATATGATGCGCAGCTCCGCTTCGACTTCTTATAGCAATAGGAACATCTAAATCAGTTGTGTCCCCGTCTGTCCTCTGTGACATATCCTGCTCAGAAAAATCATCAGATCCATCAATAGTAATATCTGGAGAACATACCTTAGGCGAGCTAGATGATGAGCAATGACCATGAGCTGAAGCAGGCATGCGGGTATAATGAAATGGTAGTGGTGAAACAGGTATAGTAATAGGAGGTGCAGAAGATGGTAACGGTTCTGGTGGTAGTGGTGGTGGTGATGGTGGTGATGGTGTTGGTGGTGACATGTAAATGGCATCAGTATTAGCCGGGGGTATCAACTGATCACCTGAGGCTGAAAAATACATAACAGATTCAAAAAATGTAACATCTGCACTGACAAGGTACCGCCTGCGCAATGGATCATAGCACTTGTACCCCTTTTGAGTTCTGGAGTACCCAACGAAAACACACTTGACAGCCCTAGGAGAGAGCTTGTCAGTCCCAGGAGACAACTGGTGTACAAAGGCAACCGAAAAAAACACACGAGGAGTAAGGGAAAATAGATCTTTTCCAGGGAAGATAAGGGAGAAAGGGATCTTTTCACCTAGAACAGATGACGGCATACGATTGATTAGGTAACATGGTGTAAGAACAGTGTCATAGGAGTGACATGGTTACATCAAGTAAGTGGCGATGTTTCCTTTCAGCGATCCCATTCTGTTGGGAGGTATAGGCACAAGATGTCTGGTGGATAATCCCTTGGGATGAGAAATAACTGGCTAGGACTTGAGTACACAATTCCAGGGTATTATCACTTCTCACATTTTAACAGATGCAGAAAAACATTACAAAACTCATTAAGAAAATTGATAATAATATTCCCTGCTTCAGATTTATTCTTTAACAAAAACACCCATGACACACGAGAGAAGTCATCCACAATAACTATATAAAACCTGTGTCCCTGATGATCAGGAACACGACTCGGACCCCAGATATCAATGTGAAATAACTCAAACTTGAGGTACTACTCCGACACTGACGACTGGGAAAGGTAAACCGATGATGCTTTCCCAACTGACATGCCTCACATTGGATAGATGTGTGAGGCAAAACTTGGGGTAACACACGACGCAGCTTCTGAAGCGGTAAATGTCCAAAGCGCAGATGCCATAGCAGAGGGGAGACGGTCCAGCAGGTAGAGATGGGGTTCCAGCAAAAGAAGTCTGACTGAGGCGATAGAGGCCTCCTTGCTCATAGCCACACCAAATCATGTTGCTCGTAAGGATGTCCTGAAAAACAAGAGAAGATGGATTAAAAATCGCCTGACACTGCAAATCCTTTGTAATTTGGCTGATAGATAATAAATTCATTGAAAAATCAGGTGTGTATACACATTCTTGAGTTGCATAGATGATGTCAGTCTAATCTCCCCCTGACCAGTAATCGGGGAATGTGTGCCATTGGCATTGACCCACTGTTCGACCTGGAGGGATCTGTCTTTATCCTGTAGTAGACTTTGATCGCCACATAGATGATGTATGGCGCCAGAGTCCATAATCCATTCTAAAGTATCTGATCCACTACTAGTAAATGCATGTGTGTACTGGTAGATGCAGAGGCGGATGCCAGCAACATCAGACTGGTTCTCAGTAGTGGGTGATGGGCCAGATGGAGGAATAATGCCCCTTAGACGGGCAACAAGATCATCAAAGCGTTGATCCAAAGAGGCAGCAGATGGAGGCTCTATCTGCTCAGCAACTCGTGCAAATGCAGGAAATCCATGCTTAGAGTAGCATGTGTCTTCAGTATGTCCGGTTGGATGGCAGTAGGTACACGTTGGCCGAACACGGCCTCCTCTCTCACGAGGGCCACGACCACGGGTATGATGGTGACCACCACGACCTCTGTTGGCAGTCATGGCTGAAGCAGTCTGATTCGTAGCCGTAGAGGAAACAGTGATCCGGCTCAATCTCTGAAAGGCTTCCTCCATAGGAGGAATAGTAGAATCTATCAAGATCTGGGACTGTGTTGCCTCATATCAGGATCAAGGGCAGCGAGAAACACTCCTACCATAGTAGCATTCCAGTAGGTCTTCTGTTGCTCTGGTGTGGCTTTCAGGGGCATGAAGCTATACAGTTTCTCGAACATCCCTCGTAGAGATGTGTACAGTGAGTGTAGAGGACGTCCATTCTGCTTGATAGTGAGTATGTCATGCTGGAGTTGCAGAATCTTTGTCTCATTCTTCGCTTGAGAATATGTGGCGGCCAGAATATCTCACATTGCTTTGGCTGAGGGTTGATGAAGAATATCATTGGCAATCTTGATTGCCAAAGTACCAGATAGCCATACTTTGGCATATGCATCATCTGCCTCCCACGAGGCATTAACTCCAGTCTTCTCAGCAGTCTCTTCTTCAGTAAGAATGTGCTTCTTACCGGTTGACTTCATCATACTCATGAACTGCATAGCCCACAGTTCATAGTTCGAACCATCCATCTTCACAATCGGCGCTGGACCACGGAAGGCGCCTACAGATGGGATATCTGCCTTGCTTTCTGACATACTTATAACCGAAGACTGGAGTAGTAGACTGAGGATATGATCATCTACACGGACATAGACGGGTTTAGTTGCATGTGTAGACTTCAAGCAACCAAACCATTCCTTTAGAGGTATGCACGCTAGAGGTACGTGCGGGTTGGTTCACGGCACGCAGAAGGCGAGTGCGCGAGACAGGAGGCGCACGCAGAGCGCGCGTAAGAGTGCACAGAGCACGCGCAGAAGGCGCACAAGGGACGCGCGAGTGTGCGAGACCGAAGGTGCAGGGCGTGCGTGAGGGCGCACAGCGCACGGAAGGTGCGCAGGCGAGCGCGCTGGAGATGCGCGAGAGGCGCGCGGAATGTGCGCAGGCAAGCGCGCAGGAGATGCGCAGGAGGCGCAGGCGCAGCGCGCGCGGGAGGCCGAGGTGCACGGCCGGCGGTGCGCGGAGAGAGAGAGAGGGAGGCTCGACGGTGGGGCTAGGGTTAGGGTTTCAAGAACTCCGGCTAGGATCGTCGCTCTGATACCATGTTGGGAAAATAAAAGAACTTGTTTATTCCATCAGCCCTAGGCTCTCTTATATAGGAGAGTAGCCTATGGGTAAATTACATAAAGAGTATGGCAGGAACGGAAAATAATAAAAGAGTACATAAGTAAATAATATATGTTTACACTAATGAATGACATGGTTTCAGATTTCCCGAAATATCGATGAAATTTCGTCGAAATATCGATGAAATTTGGATTTCGACATGGGACCGAAATTTCGAGCGAAATGTCGATATAAAGGCCTTCCTTCACAAATGGTGCTCGATTTGGGCGAAATGTGACCGAAATTTCGATGAAATTTCGATGAAATTTTGTTTCGATGTGGTATCGATACGATATCTGATATCGAAATTTAAAACCTTGATAAATGGATCCTTGACCATGAAGCTAGTGGCCATGACAGATTGTGCTTAGTTTTCCAATCAATGCAAAATGGAGGCTCATCATGATCGCATTGCCTTAGCCACGGGTCGAGTGTCCTATTGCGAGAAAGGGAATATCACTATTCGTGATCACTTTCCACTAAGCAGTGCCTTACTTGTCCATGGCTTGCCATTAAATCTAATCTTCACCAACAAAAGTGATGAAGAGGTCAATTATGGATTGATTTTCTGTGATCTTTGTTGTGTTCTATAAGATTTAAGGTTGCCTAATATTTGCCTTTGCTTGAAAATTGTTATTGCCATCAGGAATGGCAATAGAGTGACTTTGATGCTTTTAAATATTATGGCATAGACATCTCGACAGCTCACATTTTGCAACTTTGAAGAAACTCTTCCTTGACTTGCTTAAGGGCATCGGAATAAACTCCCTACAATGTGTCAACTTGCAAAGTACACGTGAAGCCCCTACCCTCGATTAGAAACAAAGAGTTCATCTCTATTTCCCCTTGTCCATTCTGATGTTAGGGAACTTGCACAAATCAGCTCCGCGAATGGTGAAAAACTTTTTTTGTTACATTCATTGATGAGTGGTCCAGATATGTAATCTTGTAACCCTCATGACCATATTTATATTTTAGGGTTTTTATCAGTTGTGCGCTTCTGAGATATTACAATTTCAGTTATGTCCCTCCCTTTTGGGAATATCAGTTGTGCCCCTGACTTCTTGACGTCCTATAACTTGTGCCCCTTGGGTTAGTGATTGTCCATCCCCAATGCAAACGGACGTTAACTTCGGGGACACAAAGGGAATTAAATTTAAAAAATAGATTAAATGGTCATCTCCTCCACCCCTGCCATGCTCCTCCTTAGTCACTCCGCCCTACGCCCTGTGCCACCACCGCCCCTGCCCTGTGCTGCTCCTCCTTCGGCTTGTGTTGCTCCACCTTTGCTCCCCCGTCATCTTCTTCTCCCTCGGTGTCCCCCGTGCGTCCTCCCCAGGCCTCGTCAACAGCCTCTACCCCTCGCTCGACCGCCTCTCCGCCTTCGTCGAGCTCTCACTCATCCCCAGTCGCGTCACCGGCCCCATTCCCTCCTCCCTCCTCGGCCTATGCTTCCTCGTGCTCACCGGGAGCTTCTCTCTCGCTATCTCCTCCTCTCGCCTCATCGCCACCAACCATAGCCAGATCCGACGCACACAGACCAATGCTCTGTCATTGCTACTCATATCTCATCCATCTCATTGTAGCATTTACACGGCATGACACAGAGATGATGTTCAAAGGCAGACACATCCATCAAAAATCAAAATGGCTCCGGATTCGTCCAATTCGCTCAACAATGTTCCCCCCCTCCCAATTGCTTTTCTCTTTACGTTTTTCGTTGTTTCCCTGCCATCGGCCCTACTGAGGGTCTAATGCCACAATAAGGATTGATGTAGACCCATCCCTGATTGTGTCTTCACGTTCCTGATCGCTGTGTTGCATCTCCAGAGGAACCTTCTCTTGGATCTGGTGGAATCACACAGGAGATTGGCCATGCATAACGTGGATCTCAGCTACAACATGTTGTGGGGGCTCATCTCATTGTTGCTTGAGGGGGAGGAGGTTGTACCTAAACATTAATAAGCTCGCCGGGAAGGTGTCGAAGGTGTTCATGGAGATGTTCACAGAGAGAAGGATAGAGGTGTTGTACGTACATCACAACTTCTTGACGGGTATAGGGAGAGGAAGAGGATGAAGAGGAGGAGGTGATTGGGGTGTTTGGACCGTAATGTCCCTCTAAACCGCACCATGGTTTGAATAAACCATGGTTAAGTTCAACTTATTGACGGCTAAAGTAACGGAGGGGCACAAGTGATAGAACGGCAAGAATTCGGGGACACAACTGATATTCCCAAAAATGAAGGGGCATAACTGAAATTGCAATATCTCAGAGGGGCACAACTGATAAAAACCCTATATTTTATATGATAGTAAAGACTTTTATTATTATGGTCGAAAACTAGATTAATACATCTAACAAGGTTATAATGCTAAGGATTATATGGATGTGCCTTTCCATGAATTTCTTTAAGAGAAGGGGGTCACTCATGCAACCTTTTGTTGTTACACATCACAACTGAATCGTGTTGCAGAGCAGAACAAATGTCACATTCGTGACACTGTCAAAGCTTTCCTATATTGGGGGTGTTCCAATAAAATACTGGTATGTTGCTATCTTAGCAAGTGCATACCTTATTAATAGGAAATGTTCCCTCATCCATCAAGGGTGACATACCTTATTTTTTGGCGTACACTTCAAAGGAGCCTTGTTCTTCTCATATTTCTGGATGTACCAGCTTTATACATAAATGTGCCATTAAAAAATGAAAATTTGACCCCCCCCTTTAGGTGGAGCTTTGACTTGGCTTTAGTAGTGTTTAAGTAGTTAGTTGATCACACCATATCTGTTCAGGTTAATGATGAACAGCATGATGTTAGGCAACAACAGAAGAGGCCTCATAGTATTGTTATTGAATGGTTTCGACGATGATACATCCTCGTCAGATATATGATTTGAAGATATGATTGCATTTGCACTACATGTTGTGAAGATAGAGTTTCCATAGCCGTTAATTTACAATGATGCTATTATAGGAGCAAGTATTATTATGGATGAGAAGGAATCTTTTCACAATAATCAAACATGGGATCTTGTCAATTTGTCGAAGGGGAGGGAACTTTTTTTTAAATATAGATGGATGTTCATCTCATACAATGAAGGCATTAGTTACAAGGCACGTCTAGTTACAAAAGGATACGGTGAAAAGGAAGACATGGATCATAAAGAGAGATTCTCTTGCGTTGTAAGGCACGCATATATATGGATACTACTAGTTCTTGTAGCACATTGTGACTGAGTTGGAGTAGTTAGATGTGATAGTAGCTTTTCTACATGGGAACTCGAAAAATATTCTGGTGACACAACTGGGGGGGGGTCACATTTCAAGGCAAGGAAGAACAATGGTACAAAAGGTTTGACAACTTCATGGTTGGTTTTGAGTTGTGTTTACCACAACAAAGTGGAGGATTGAACCTTCATCTATGTGTTGCTTTATGTCGATGATATGTTGATTACTAAGAAGAGAAGTGCCATAAATGAGCTGAAGAAAAGTGCCAAGATTTAGGATGTCTACAGCAAAGCCTCTGAGTACTCCATCTATTGTAAATAATTTCCAGTATTTTTTACATCTCTAATATAGAAGAGCACAAGTCACGAATTCTCAGTGATAGAGAAGTTGTTAGTAGTATATATGTCGTGGTGTGCACATGATTGGATATCGCTCATGATGTGAACACTTGCTGATTAATGAAGAATCCTAAAGTGCTGACATGTGGTCAAGTCGATAATTCAATATCCAAAAAAAAAACATTTGATATTAACCTCATTTATGGAAGTGATTCAAGATATTTGGTTCATGGAAGCTCATATCCAAACTACGTTGCAGATGTTGATGAGAGGAGATCGATGACAAGTTATGTCTTTACTTTGAGGAGCTTGTCACTAATTGGAAGGCTACTTTACAATCTTCAATTACTTAGTCTACCGTAATGGTAGAGGATATGACTTTGACAGAAGCTGCAAGAGGAGGTATTTGGTTGAATAGCTTAGTTGGAGATCTCGATATGTGATAGGAGCATGTTATCATTAGTTATATTGCGACAGTCTTAACATAATATGCCTAGCTAAGGATCAGGTGCATCATTAGAAGATCAAGCATATAAATGTCAGGTTTCACCCCCATTTTGTTTTGAGAAGAGAATCAAGGTGATGAAGATTAGCACGGCATATAATCCAGATGTTATGTTCACTAAAGCAGTTCCTGAGAGCAAGTTCAAACATCACTTAGACTTGCTCAATGGCGATTGTAGGTAGTAGTATTAAGAAGGAGGAGGTAGTGGTGGAGACTAGCAGTTGCTTTTTTGCTCTCAGATTCAATTCAAGGTGGAGTTTATTAAGATACCTTGTATCTTAATATGCCTGTTAAACTCTATAAATTATAGTTTGTTTTGAGACCTCTCCCACTTTGTTGACTAGCAAAGCATGTCATCCCAAATGGAGATTCTCGTTTTGTGGTCAGTAAACTTGTTGTGGTCTATATGGGGCATGTGCCTCCCGTCTATTGGAGGTGCAGATTAAGCCACTGAAATAACATTCAGTATATGGGATATGCTTCGTATATTTGATTATGTGGATCCTTTTAAATAGAGTTATGTATATAAACCACTCTTATGGTTAGTGTGTTGATCATCTTCTATTTTCTACCATACTAGAGAGAAATCCATTGTTGTCGCCAAGGACGTAGATCACTTATATGTAACCTTGTAAACCATGTGTTGTGTTTGCTTTATGCTTGCTTGTGTATGTGTTTGATTTGCATTATATTCGTCTTATTTGTAGCAAAATGGTATCGAAGTTTTGAGTTTGTCTAAAAGCAAGAGGTGATTTTGTCGCACAAACTGAAGATCGAGAAGTTCACTATGAGGAACGGATTTTGCCTCTGGCAAGTCAAGGTGTGTTATATTCTCAAGCAACAAGGCATATGGGCACCATTGGATTGGACAACAAAAGGAGGGAGGCACTTGAGCCCTCAGAATTGTTTATGTAGACGAAAATGCACACTCGACAATCATGTTATGTCCGACACACGAGATCATTTGGAGGTTTCAAACAAAAAGATTGTTGTAGGTCTATGGTCTAGACTTGAAAGTTTTTATAGGAAGTTTACAACTAATAAATTGTTATTGATGCAAAACATGTTCTCCCTCCATATACAAGAAGGTATGTAAAAGATCATCTAGATTGCCTAAAGATGTTACTTCTAGGTTTGAAAAGTATATATGCTAAAATAGAGGATTAGGACATTGCTTTGATTTTGTTGGTTTTGCTCCCATCGTCGTTTAAGAATTTTGTTCAATCATTCATAGTTAGCACACAGAGTAAATTACTCTTAAGGAATTTTTATCGAATCTTCATACTCGCAAACTTTGTCACATGGTTTCTACAAACCATGCAGGCACATGGGATGTGGGTTGATAACAACTTGTAAGAACTACGGTGTCTTTAAGAGGTGTCACAAGAAGGGAAATTCAAAATTAAATAAATTTTATCGAATGACATGTCTAATTATTACAAAGAAGCAGGACATATGAAGTAGGAATACATGAAGAAGGAGACGGCCACGGTCACTACAATCTCTTAAGAAGCAGATGGTTCTGATGATGCCTATATACTCAACTTTATTAATCAAATGTATTTTGAGGATGTGTGGGGTTGTGCCTATATACTCAACTTTATTAATCAAATGTATTATGAGGATGTGTAGGGTTGTTCCTATCATATGATCCTTCACAGAGATTAGTTTTCATACCTGCAGAATTGTCAACAGTTCTAAAAAAATCAAGATGTATGACAAGATGATGAGGATAGGTTCTGAAGTTCAACATGTTCCAATTTTGAGAAAAAAAATGTATATTACTTAGGGTGCGTTTGGTTCGTGAGTTATCCAGGGGAGGATAACCCGGGTTTGTGTTTGTGTGTTTGGTTGGTGAGTTAAGGGTTAGGAGGGTTTCTGTGAAGTGATTGTATTGAAATTTGAAACAGTTGGTAGTTATTATGATATGATTATATTGAAATTTGAAAAAGTGGGTGGTTGTTGTGATGTGATTGTATTGAAGTTTGGAATAGTGAGTAGAAGTTGAATATTTTATGATTTTTAAATGATATGATGGTATAATATATAATTTTTTTGATGGGAAGGAAGTGGGCCCCACTAGTGGGTTAAAAGTGGGGGTTTTGGGGGGTTACCCACCCAAAGTGGGGAGTAACCCCCCAACCGAACGGGGTCTTAGGGTCTTGTATTCTAAAGGATAGAGCTACAATGTTGCAGAAGGAGTCTTGCAAGTAGCCAAAGATGGGGCAGTCGGCATTAAGGGTATATCAAGCAAAGGACTCTTTGTATTCTACAAGGATCTACAGTTACCAGTGTTAACCTAAGGTGTAGTGCACACTACAACAATATTAGATCAGTAGGTCTCGTTGTCTCAAGATCGGATGCTTAAGGCGTCTGTATTGTGGCATATTCATTATTCATCGATGATTATTCAAGGATGATTTGGGTATTCATGATTAAGCACAAGAATGAGGCATCCAAGACTTGCAAACAGTGCAAGATATTGGTGGAGAATCAAGCATCAAAGAAGGCCAAGCACCTGCTTATTATGCATGACATAGTTCGATGGATTAATAGGACAATTCTGCAAGGAGGGTGTTGCGAGACACCACACTATCCGGGAATGCCACAACAGAATTGAGTTACAAAACAAATGATGTTGTACTTTTGCAGTGAGCAAGGTGCATGCTCTCCCATGCTAGTCTTGATAAAGCATCATAGACTGAAGCTGTGAATGTATATACTTCAGATTAGAAGTGTCTCAACAATTCTTGCAATTTTCTCCCTCGTGAAAGAGTGTTTCCACAAATCCTGGCTCATTTGTTTGATTGCTTTTTCTGTTGTTTTCTAACAAGCAATAACAACCTAGCTCCAAAAGGCATACATCCTCCCAGTTCAGTTTAACGAGATCCGTATTGCTCATGTCTATGCTATTGAATTATCAAATAAGAATAACCATCCTTAATTATGGACTTACCTATTAGCAAATTTGTTTTATTGAGTATATTCCGGTAACTGTTATCACATAAATAGAATTTAGAAAAGAGTAAATTACAAAAAAGTCCCTGAATTATGCACATGATTTCAATGTCATGCCTGAACTTTAAAAAGTAACAATGTGGTACCCGAGTATTCAAATTTGTCTCAATGTGGCCCTTACTATTGATCTTTAAGGTTAAAATGATGAAATAATCAAGGGATTTTTACACCTATAACTCTGAGTAATTATGCAATTACAATCATAACCTTGTGTAATCGTGAATTACATCCAGAACCCTCAATAATCATAACTCTTACACACATAACCCCCGAGTTAACTTCCATCCAATATTCCGTTAACTGTGACGGTATCCGTCAAACATTTTACATTTTCTACCATCTACGTTCTATTATTTACAAATGGGTACACTCCCACCTCCTACCTCCCCCTCCACCTCCTCCTCCTCCTCACTCTCCTCATCCTCTCCTTCCTCCTCTAGCCAAGGCAGCCCCCAGCCCCCCCGTCGAAGCCCCCCAGGCAGCCCCCATCGAAGCCCAGCCACCCCCCCCCCAGGATCCTGGGCATCCCAGGCTCCCGACCTCCCCGGACCCCCAACCCGGCCTCTGCCCACCCTCTACAGCCCAGGAAAGAAGCCCCCCCCCCCCCCCGCGCGGCCGCCATCCTGCACCTCCAGCCAAGCAACCCCCCATGTCAGGCAGCCCCCGTGGAAGCCTGGCCCCTGGACACCTTCTCCAGCCCAGTCCCGATCTCCCACCCAGCAGCATCCCCCTGCCGATCACCTCTCGCCCATCAAGACCCGACCCTCCTGCCCTGCACCTCCCGAAACGGATGCAAGACCCCGCTATCGAAGCCCGAGACCAAACCATCGAAGGCCCCCACCCTGCAACTCCTGAACCCCTGTAACGCAAGACCCCGCCATCGAAGCCCGAGATCGACCCAACTAAGAGCCCCCCCCCCCCGCGCCGCGCTAAACTGCAAGACCCTCGCCACCCCCCTCCTCCGTGTGTTAAATGCAAGACCTCGCCCCCCGTGGGCGCCCTGCACCTTCACGAACCACCACAACCCTCGAAGCCCAACCTCCCCTCCCGTTGAATGCCCTGCAACTCCCGAACCCCTGCAACACATTAACCCCCCCCCCCCCCCAGCCGCCGCCCTGCACCTCCCGACCCCCCGCAACCCATCGAGCCTCGCTGCCTGACAACATCCTGCAACCCCCGTTGTCTGACAACCTTCGATCACGTGAAGGTGTGCATGAGGTTGAGGAGAAGAAGGAAAGTGGGAGGGGTTGGCGGGGGGTGGGGTTGCTGGAGGAGGCGGCCGGCGACGGGTGGGGAGGGTTTTGCTGGAAGATGAAGGGGGAGGGGGTTCCTTTTTTACTTTTTGATTTATTTTAGCCGTTGGATTGATAGTAGGTTAGATTAATTCGATGGTGTGGTTGGAGTTAACGGTTGAAACTAACAGAAGGTTATGGGGGTGAGACAGAGTAACTATCTGGGGTTTCTCGTGTAATTCGCGATTACGCAGGGTTATGAATGTAATACCGAATTACTCAAGGTTATGGGTGTAAAAATCCCAATAATCAACTAAATTTCTATGGTGAAGGACCACATTGAGACAAATTTGAAAGCTAGGGTACCACATTGTTACTTTTTAAAGTTCATGTACAAGATTGAAATCAGGTGTATAATTCAGGAACTTTTTTGTAATTTACTAACTTAAGAGAACGAACAGTTTCCCATTGGATATATAGTTCAACCCCTTGTCTTCTGAATGATGGAAAGGGTAGAGAAGTTATTTGTATTGATGTCTCTGCGATTGCAGTCTTGTTGCTAGTTTTTACATGCTAATATTATCAATACCTTCTTTCGCAGATAATCATCGACTCTTTCCTTGTGAACTTCTGGCGCCAAAAAGATCATCTGGCTGCCCTTAAAGCATCGTGAAATATTGTTCTCGGATCTCATTGTGGCATGTTGGTGGTGATCGTTCGTCGTGCTTTCTTATGAATCAGAAAGCATTGTTGGGCAGATATTTGAGAGGGAAGCTGGACCCTGGTTCCATGTAAAATGTTGATTCACATCCTCTTGCTTGCTAAATCTTGATTGTGATATCATTTGGCAATATGAAATTTTATTTTTGATTCAACTCTATGGTTTTCATGCATGAGACATATGCAGATTAATTGATGTCAACAGCATATCTATACGAGGCATTGAAGCATGATATTATATGTACCCAGTGGACAGATCCATTCTGATGCTACAGAGTTACGCCGAATCATACAATAATCTTTGTGTGGTTTTTTAAACATCGGATTAAATGAGGTTGTAACGGAAATTTGTTTGATTTATATGCACTCTTTTGATGTGTATAAGCATTGCGTATGTTTAGGGAGAAGCTTCAAGTCCCATGTTCGCTATCCACTTCTACGAACGTGCTTGCAGTACTAAAACTTAATATTTAAATTCCAAATTTGAGAACTGCACGGTGAATTGTAAATGATTAAGGGTGCGTTTGGTTAGCGGGTTAAGGCGGGTTAAACCGGTAGAGGGTAACCCGTTTTTGGGTTTTGGTGTTTTGATAGAGGGTTAAACTGGGGGTGGGTTAGAAGTGGGTTTGTTGTGATATGATTGTATTGAAGTTTAAAAAGTGAGTAGTTATTGTGATGTGATTGTATTAAAGTTTGGAAAAATGAGTAGAAATGGAGTAGTTTATAATTTTTATATGATATGATGGTATAATATATTATTTTTTGAGAGGATTGATGATGTAAAATTGATTTATTTAATTTTTAAAAAAGAGAAATGTGGGACTCACATGAGAGAGAGAGAGAGAGAGAGGGTTAGGGGTCCCGAACGGAGCCTAAATATATTAGTATAAATGAGCTTCAATTGGCAGTTTTTTTTAACACTCTCGTTATCAGTCAGGTTCCATGCATTTGTAGTTTGGATTCCAATAAAAAAAATTCTAATGCTCTGGTGATAGAAGCAGTAGTTCTCACTTAAAAAGGATCCAGGTTCGAATTCTTTCAACCCCTTCTACCAGTAAAAAAAAGTATGATTCACCTTCTTTTGACCAATAAAGGAACTCACTAGGAAGTTGGAAGTCCAGGCATTGATTGACTTGAAAAACAGAGATCATTAAAGAGGGGGCTAAGCACGGAGTGGGATGGGAGGAAGAAGATAAGAAGAGGTGTGTATCTACATAGGGTTAAATGCAGCTTAGTATCTAACTTGGTTACTCTTACCTTTTTTGTATTTTTTGTAGAACTTTTCTAAAACATCTGGGTATTTTGATCGCTAAAAGAAAATACTTTGTCATTCAAATTTCGATTCAATTAGAGATTCGTATCTCCTCCATCAAGACTATAGAATTTTAATGATCATGAAATCAAGTTAGGTGTTCAAAATGTCCCCTTCGAATTCAAATCAGTTTGATTGTACATTTGGCCTCAAAATTTACGGGTATCTTTGAAGATGTCAGATGACCCATGTCTCATCTAAAAAAACCCCATGTCGAAAAGCAGCTACTCTTGAGTATTCTGTTGGAAGCTTCCATTAGTACCTTCATTAATCCAAAGGATGTAAATTGTTAGATACGGATATCAATATTAAATAGTAAGTTATTATTAATTGATATAAAGGTATGAATATGGATGTAGATAGGGATATTGATCAATATGGGAAAAGGCGGTACTATATCCTCGAAAATGGATACACAAATGAAATGGATGCTGATCAGATAGCTTATATTATAGTAGAAAAGATGTATACAAATGTTGATGTCCATATCCATTTTCTTTTTAATATGGATATAGATATGTATGCCAATTGTAAATAAACTAGCACAGTAATGATACTATAACAAAATTGATCTAAGGCAACGAATGATTTGCATTTTCCTTGTTATATCTTTTGATGTTAAATTGATGACAATAAATGAAATTTGTTGCAAAGTTTTCTTTTATTCTTATCATTCACAATGAGTACCATATTCGTTGCTAAAGCTTTATACAATGATATTCATTGACTTTTTCAGTAGAATTTGTATTAATCGTTAGTAATGTAACAACAAATAACAACTCTAAGAAAAAAATCAATGGATAATTGTTTATTATGTGTTCTATCGCTGGCGGTATAACAATGAATATGATATTTATCGCGGGTTTAAAGAACTAAAAACAACTTTGCAACGAGCAATATTTGATGTTATACATTAAGTTAGAAATGTATGTCAACGAATATTAAATTATCCTTGTAGTAAGTCAATTTTTGTTGTTGTACGAATCTTATATTGATATATTAACATATATTTTTGCATCCCGATGCAGATGTTGTGTTCACTTCATCCTGATATCTACGTTGCTTTCACCTATATTGTACCTCTTCGTTTAAAGTAGGCGTGGGCATCGGGTCGGGACGATCCATTTACATATCCATAAAAGCCCATTTAGCCCATGAAATATAGGGTTCAGGCTCGCCTAAGCCCATTTAATTGCGAGTCAAGTTTAGCCCATTTATAATCAGGTTTGAATTCATTTTAGAAGCCACAGGATGCCCATTTAACCCGCAAGCTTATTGAGTAATGTAGAACTGAAATTCAATCACTTATAAATTAGTGGATTGATTAATGCATTATTATTGTTGTGTAAATCTTATATTGATATATTGACATATATTTTTGCATCCCCGTGCAGATTTTGTGTTCACCTCATCCTGATATCCACGTCGCTTTCACATGCAATGGATCTCTTCATTTAAACGAGAATCGATGTAAATGTTTTTTTCTTTTAGAAACGATAAACAATTTTCCATTTGAACGCTCATGCAAGAATATAAGAATTAGATTGGTGAGAAAATTGTGTGACGATGCGGAATCAATCAACATACCTAATCCTGAACGAACAGATCCTTGAAGGAGTGACGATATAAATGGAATTTATGAAAAAAATTAGGGATTTTTACCCGGCAGACCCTATAATCGTTTTAAATTACCTCTACGACCTTTGAAACATCGTAATTCCTCCCTCGACCCTGTAAACTTGCTAACCCTTACCCTACAGACCCTGTGGTTAAGCCCCGTTAATTTACCCGTTAAAATTAACTAGATTCTGTTATGTTCCTTTATACTATACCCATTTTGTTTATTAAATTTACACTTGAGTGCCACTCCCCCCCTCCCGCGGCCCCGGCTATGCTGCTGAGGACCCTCCCGGCCGCTGCTGCTGCTATGGAGGCCCCCCTGCACGACCGACGATGGAGGCCCCCACCCTGTCGCTACTGGCCCGCTGCTGCTTCGCCCCCCCCCCCCCCCCACCCACCCACCCGACCGACCGATGTTGCTCCCCCCCCCCTCCCCTCGATCTGTGCAGGAGCCCCCGCCTCGCTCGTAACCGCCACAGCCGCCCGACAACCCCCGACCTGTGCAGGAGCCCCCCTCTCGCGCGGGAGCGCCCCCCGATCTATGCAGGACCCCCCCCCTTCGCGCGACCTGTGCAGGAACCCCCCGCGCCTCAGCCGCCGACCGCTCCGACCTAGGAGTCCCGCCCACCCCTGTGCAGGAACCCCCCGCGCCTCAGCATCGGCCTGCAAGAGCCCCCCGCCTCGCCATCGACCTGCAGGAGATGCCCCAGCCGCCGGCCTACAGGAGCCACCCCCCCCCCCCCCGCGACCTGTGCTGCCCCTCCCGCCGACGACGCTCCCCTGCAGCTGCTGCTTCGGCCCCGCAAGAACTATTCTTTTTTTTTATTCTGGCTAATCCTAGCCGTTCAATGGTAAGTTGGTTAGGTTAACTCAAGATTAACCCAAGTATTTGACTCAAATATAGTTAAAATTGACAGCAGGGTTTGTTGGGTAAGACGGAGCAAGTTTACGAGGTCGGTGGAGGAATACGATGTTTCAAAGGTCGTAGAGGTAATTTGAAAAGATTATAAGGTCTGCCGGGTAAAAATCCCAAAAAAATATATTAGTTTTATGTTTTTGCTTGCCATTTATCTGATGTATAACCGATGGATAATAGGTCACGACAAGTCGCGACCAAGCGGGTGAAGTATCCGCCTTGTAAACACCCGTAGACAAGTTGAGGTCACCGAGATGGTGAAGATGTTGCCATTAAAGGGAGACTATGGCGTAATTACGGAAATTCCAGAAATTAACAACGTGTAGTTTTAAAAGAATACATGTGAAAATCACTTAAAATCGCAGATGGAAAGAAAAGAAGGGATCCAGCTTTGGTAGTGGGGATAGCCGTCTCTGTCTCTCTATGTCGGATGCAACTTAAATAACAAAAGACCCATCTAAGTCTCATCTGTTTCCCACTCGCACGGTGTTGATGGCGCCGTCTGGTCGGAAGGTCTCTGCTGCTTCCGCGAGGTCTCACACCCGCCGCAAGCACAAGCACAGCTCCTTCAGCCTCCCTTCAGGTTCGTCTGTCTCATGCACGCTTAGTAGTTGCTTCGATGTCTGCAGATCTGCGTGGCTGCAGGGTGTGTTCTTTGCGGGAAGTTGCATGCACCGCTTGTACTCAAGAGAATTGCTGCATGTTCCTTCCTTCCTTTTTGATGATCTCTTTTTCTGGAGTTCAGTCAGGGGTCTCGTAAGTGCTGAATCGGGAAATGGTCATGGAGATGGTAAGGAAGAGAAGGGAGCAGCTGTTACCCCTTTTTTTAGATGGTTAGATGACGATGTGCCCTCCCCCTGATTGTAAGGATGGTAATCAATCTAGATCAGTGGATCGTCATCCCAACAACTCGTAGCTGTGGACGGTACATCAGATGTTTGACTTCACGTTAAGAGACGGAAGAGGGAGGGTGTGTGAGGAGTTTTCATTTTTAGTCATTTCCTTCCCCTCCGATTGGAATGGAAAGGGAAACCAGTAGTTGTTTTAATTAAAGTATGTTGTGTTGGTAAAAGGCATTGTAAACACCCACAATAGCTCTCTATCTACCTCACATTTGATTACATAACCAAACTCTCCCTCTCGTTCCAATCCATCCCTCCTTTTCACTTTCTTTCTCTACTTTGGTACTCGAAGTAATGCAAATCTGGAACTAGATTCCTAGACTTGTGTGGAGCAAACTTTTGATAGCGCAGCTGCGTCTAATGCCATTAATTACTGCGGATAGGGAATAAGTGAATGTTTATTATGGAGCTCAAGGGTTCTCTATATATAGAGAGGAACCTAGAGACCAAATGAAGTTGCCGTGTTGAGCTACAAAGATGTCCAATTGGGCTTACACAGAAAAAGAAACAAAGGTTGCAGTACGGTAATACTATAATATTTATCCTCAAGCTAGAGCATAAATGTCTATTAGGCTCAACTAAAATTTACACATCTGGAGTGGTCATTTGACGAGTGCTTTAGCAAGCTATCTAATCTGTTGAGATGAATGAGAAGTAGGTGTGAAGCCTTTCTGGATTATGTCTTTAATGTAATGACGGTCGACCTCAATGTGCTTCGCCTGCTCATGGAAAAGTGGATTGTCGGTAAGCAAGATTGTCTAGTTGTCACACATGAGCTGCTTAGGGAGATGCACCGTTACATGTAGGTCAATCAAGAATGACTTGATCGACATCATCTCAATGCTGACCTAAATGAAGACTTCATACTCAAATTCTGCACTCGATATGGAAACTATTGTCTTCTTACTTTTCCATGTGACTAGAGAATCACCAATGGAAACCACAAAATATGTGGTGAATTTTTTGTACTTTGGACATCCAATGTATTCATCACCAATGCAACCTGATATAACAAGAGATGTCCCCTTGCAGAATAGCAGTCCCCTACCTGGTGAAGACTTCTTGTACCTAAGAATCCATGTGATTGCATCCATGCGGCATGTTGTGGATGATGCTACATGAAGTAGTTGACTTTACTCATAGCAAAAGAGATATCATGTGAGGTGATCGTTACATAGAGGAGCTTCTTTGTACCTCCTCTTGTCGACTTCATCGGTGTCGTCATCATGAAGTTTCACATTGGGTTAACATAGGAATAGTAGCGGGTCTACAATCTGCTATCCTAATTTTTGAAAGTAGATCAATCACATACTTCTTTTGACTCATCACGAACCTCTGTGATTTTTTATAAACTCTAGGGTAAAGAAATGTCGAAGCTCCTCAAGATCCTTGGTGATGAACGGCTTCACAAGGAATTCATTTGCTTCATCAATGCCATGTATGTCATCTCCTATAATGATATTATCATCCGCATACACCAGAATGACAACCATAGTTCTCGATGTCATGTGCATAAACAATGAATGATCAACAATAGACTTTGTGAAGCCATGATGCTTTGTTAAGCATGTTAGCTTCACCGCCCCTCTCCAGCGAGGATCTTCAAGGCCTCTCTCTCCAGTTTCATCCCCATCGGGGGAGACGTAAGACCGAGCCCCATTGGGGGTGCAAGGCGCGAGACATTTGTGCATTTGTGTAGATCTCGATCTCTCCCAACAGGCATTCTTGAAAAGAGAGGCTCCTAAAGTGGGAACCCTAAGATGAGATTTGGCCCAATTGGATCGTATGTTTAAAAAAAGGGAGAAAAGAGGGAGAATAAGAAAGCCCAATTGTGTCGTTGCATTCATGGGCCCTATTTGGGCCAAGTTGTCTTTAAAAAAAAGATGTCAGATATAAAAAAAGAGAAATAGCCGAGAAAAAAGGGGAAGAAAAGTCGTAAAATTGGAACGGCTTAAAAAAGGAGAACGGCTTTAAAAAAGGGAAAAGTCGAGGGAAAAAAAAGGAAAGAAGAAAAAAATTGAGATCGGCTCATGTAATGTTTTTCCACCATTTTTCTTGTCTTCTCTTAACTCTGTCGATGTCATTATTTTTCCAACAAGTAGGGGAGAAAGGGGGTATTGTGTAGAGTTACAGGCCGGATTCAGTATCTCCAAGCCAGATTTCAGACTCTGCAGTTTTTCATATTCAGACTCGATGTCCAGATTGGTTATGAGTCTTCAGTTTGATTCGCACAAGTTTGCGGTCATTATTTATGTGGTCCCCATCTTTGTTTTGGGTCTCAGAGTTTTCATGTGATCCATAGGGACACCGGAGTAGAGATCTCATTCTCTATGCCATTGTGGGCTAGGATTTTCATGTGATATCATAGGGACTCCAGAGTAGAGATCTCATTCTCTGAGCTAATATGGGAGAGACCCGATTCTCCGACGAGAAGACTTTTCCGATTCCATTCTCCAACGATCGTAGACTCCAACGAGGATGTTTCCACGATTTTTTCAGTTCGGTCCTTCAGAGATGGAGTAGTTGTCCACATGATTTAGTCTTCTACGTATAGCAGGCCAGAGTATTCCGACGAGGAGACTCATTCAGTTTTTGTGACTCTGACAGGCGCAGTACAGTGCACATATTCTCCGACGAGGAGACCCAGTTCAACTCATACTCCAGCCATGTGTTCCTCTTCACCTGCACTGCATGAGAAGCAACGTCCTCGACATCAACCAAGGGTTGTACATGTGTTGAGTTGATATTGTCCATAGTGTCTTGTATTGTGAGTTTGAGATTTCTTTCTATTTGCCCAAGCCAAGCATTGGATGCTCCAATTTGAGGGGGAGTGTTAGAGTATGTGTCATGTGTAGGTGGGTAATTGGATCCCTCCAGGGTCCAATTACCACACCCACTTATGTTTAGTCTCACATCTATTATCTGTGGGACTTAGAGGGTCAGTGGGGGCTATATAAGAAGCCCTACACAATTTGAGGCATTCTCCCATAGTTTCATCCTGGTCTTTGAGGCGTTCTTTGGAGGGTCTCATTGTATCAGATGAGAAAGTTGAATGCAACATCAGCCCTTTGAGGCGTTCTCCCATGGTTTCATGATCCTTAGGGAGTAGGGTTCCACGTAAAAATCAAGTTGCTTTATTGTTTATTTTATATCTCTGGTATTACTCTTCCGCATTCTTCGTTTTCTAACAATTTTGAGGTACTTGAAGTCATCTCCAGGTACAGGATTATTGTTCAGAAAAGAGACATCTCTTACTATCATAGCTTGCGCAGATGCAAACTATGTAGAATTACTTCAGGCTTTGTTGTATTTGTTGGTGACTCTCTAGTGTCCCGGAAGAGCAAGAAGCAGACGGTGGTTGCCAGATCTAGTGTTGAATCAGAATACGGAGCTATGGCAAAGGGAACTCAGAGATAATGTAGGCCAGGTTTGGTCTAATTAACCTAGGCATTGATGTGACATTTCCTATGCAATTACAGTGTGACAATCAAGCAACCTTATTCATTGTTTAATCCAGCTTTTCACGAGAGAACGAAGCATATTGAGGTAGATTGTCACTATACACGTGACATGATCCAAAAAGACTTCATTTCCACTTCCCATGTAAGTTGAGAGGAGCAGACTGTAGACATCCTCACCAAGGCATTAACTAGAGGACCCTTTCGGAAGTGTTCATTCCAGGCTGAGCATGATTGACATCTATGCTCCATCTTGAAGGGGGTGTAGAGATTTTTTTTATGTTGTTGTACTATGTATTTTTTATTTCTATCATCTACATTATGTAATTTACCCTTTGAGTCTCTCCCCTATATAAGAGAGTCCTAGGGCTCGTTTGATTACCAGGTTACCCGTAACCTGGTTTAACCCCTTGCATTCTTGGGTTGAAATTCCATCACAAACCAATGTAACATCACATCACATTTCGCATTCCACCCCATTCCAATCCACCTAACCATCCAAGCAATTACTATTCACAAGATGTTACTCCAACCCAACTAATTACCAAACAGGCCCCTAAGATATTCCCTTGAGTAGATAGATTAATCGTGTCTTCCAATAATCTCAATTTTAAGTTTATCCGTTGTTGATTTGGCATTGGCTTACTTTTAAATTCACATTTTGTTTCCCTATTGTTTTGTATTTTATCCATATATATGAATAAACTATCATGGTCATTCACCGTATTAGATGCAAAGTCATTTTTTCTTTAAAAAAATGTATCTACATCTGACACGAATATCCGGTCGGTAATAGATTCATGTATAGATTCTGTTTTTTGTCTGTAGGCTGATTTCAACATTCTTTTTATGTGAATCACCTCGCACTTGAAAGCTTTAGCTTAAATTCATTCTGAGCTTCCACAGGCCTTGTTTCCTTCTTTTGTTTTTTATCAATATCAGTTATGCCTCTCTTTTTGAAATATCAGCCGTGTCCCTATATTCTTATAAAATTGACAGTTCTGCTCTTTTGTAATATCAGTCATGCCCCTACTGTACCTTAAAATGGAAGGGCAGAACTGTAAATTTTGTAAGAAGATAGAGGCACAACTGATATTCCAAAAAAAAGAGGGCATAGTTGATATTTTGGAAGTTACAAAGGGCACAAGTGATAAAAATAATAGTGATTTATTTTGTGTTTGAAATGAGACATTATCTCATGTACATGTTGCCACATTTCAGGAACATACAAAAGTATTTTGGTGATTTTATTTGCTGGATTAATCGCCTGGAGTTATCCGTCCTTTTTCCCGCCCTCTCCAAAGATCTGCGGGTCTGCAAATGGTTCTCCAGTGACAGCACCCAGAATTCAGCTCAAGGATGGGAGGCATCTTGCTTACAAGGAGCATGGCATCCCAAAAGAAAATGCAAAATATAAGATTGTTTCCATCCATGGCTTTGACTGCTGCAGGCATGATGTGCCGCCGATATCTTTGGTATATTATTTATATGTTAAGAATTTGATTTCTTTTGCTATAAATCCTTTGTTAAAAAGTACATTTAGGAGGCCGGTGAGATGAATATGAATGTGTTCCAGGAAGTGGCTGAGGATCTGGGGATCTATCTTCTGTCCTTCGATAGACCTGGGTATGGAGAGAGTGATCCAGACCCAAGTCGGTCAGAGAAAAGCATAGCTTTAGATGTGGAGGAACTCGCCGATAAAATGGAGCTGGGACCTACCTTTTACATTATCGGTTTTTCCATGGGAGGACAAGCTGTTTGGGGTTGCCTGAAATACATACCTCACAGGTAAAGGATATAGGAGTTATTAACACTGTAAAATATTGAATTGAAATAGTGAAATTCACCCCAAAAAAGATTACTCTCCCGTTCTTTTCTAGAATGCATTTCTTGTTGAGTGATGGATCTCGAACACTAGCTCATTTAGTTTTTTTTTTGAAATCCAGAAGTACGGGGGATACACTCGATGGTGCACGCCCCAGAAATCTTATTAAAAAAGATTAGGGAACAGGGAGGTCAACGGAAAAAGAGACAAAAAACCACAATACAAAGTCACACCGACGCCCACTCCCTCGCCAGGTGTTTTGCAAAAGAACCCACATTCTCCATATAGAATCTTTGGCCCGAGAACAATAAGTCATTTAGTTGAACCAGTGGATTTCACTTCTGAGTAATTATTACTCGAGTTGAGTGGTCTTGCATGCATTTCTTCTTAGGAGTCAAAGATTTTCTAATTAGCCATCTGCCTTGTAAGTTTGTATCTAAATACTTCACACGCAATGATCAAAGATTAACATTATTGTAAGTTTTGAGTTCTGTCTCCTGGTCATGTTACAAAAGTGGCAAACTTTGTTTAAGGCTTAATTTGGTAGGTCATTGTTGCAAGTAGCGGAAGCAAACAAGCACAAACATAGACAAGCAAACCACGTACCCATGGATTTACAAGTTTCGCCCATAACTAGGTCGCTTCCTTGGGCAGTGGTGATCGGTTTCACTACATGTGAAGGGAAAAATACATAGGACGCGGAGAACCTTAATCCTAAGGAGTTTTATAGCACTCCCAGTACAAACGGATCCTAGAGACAAGAATGAGAAGAAGCTATTCTACTTCCCACGGGTCTCTCGGGCTTGATGCCTCTTTCAACTTCCCTCTTGAGCCTCCGATCAACTAGGCTAGATATGGGAGCCACGCATGCTCCCCTTAGACCCCTCCTCCAGCCTCGCTGACCATACCAGTACGGTACGGTGACGACATCATCCACCCTTTGTGTGGAGGGTGCAGAAAACGGTTCTTCAACTAAGTTCAGCAGAACATATGATTAGGATTCAAGACATATCAATAGTCGAAAAATGGTGAAGCCTTCTCCCACTACAAGTAGGGTTGGCTACATGGATTCTTGCTCAAATTCATGTTAAAAGATTCGACTATTTTTCACGTTGGTTGTCGACTACCTAACGCAACACCCACAAGGAGGGATTTGAACCCTGGTCTATTGAGTGATAGGCACACTGCACTACCACCAGACCGTTTAAGTGGGTACAACACATATCAATAGTCATTCTTGTGTAATTTTTTTAAAATTTATTCATTGTATAACCCTAAAAAATCACAAATAAATGTGCAAAGGACATAGGTATTATCTGTAGACTTGAGATGAAGGCATCAATTTGGTTCATAGAAGTTGGATGCAAGACGTTCGCACTCGACCAATGTGAAACCAGTTGAAAAAAGTTTGTTGGAGAAATTCATGACGATCTTTATGTTAGTTGTAAACAGATGTAATCTCGATTGTGGTTTTTAATTACACGATAATTAAGAGGTGCCTTTTTCCATCTTTCAATTCTACTAAGCATCATTACTAGTGATCCTTGTCAGAACTCAGCTGTTTGTTTGTTTTTCTGAAATGGGCATGCCATGATTGCCATCCAGTTTTGTTTATCTTCTTATGCTATTGCTGCACTTAATCTTCATGAAAACTTCACATACGACTCTTATTTCTTCAGGCTTGCGGGGCTATGCTAATCGCGCCGGTAGTTAATTACTGGTGGCCTGGCCTTCCTGCCAATCTTTCCAAGGAAGCTTACAACCGGAAATTAGCTCAAGATCAATGGGCATTACGAGTCGCACACTACGTCCCATGGCTTACATATTGGTGGAATACTCAAAAGTGGTTCCCATCTTTTGCGATAACCTCTTCCAAACCAGAAATTTTCAGTCCTGCAGATAGAGAGCTCTTTCACAAGTTTGCTACAAGGGAGTCCTACAAGGTCTCTCTTACCTTGACACCATAAGAAAAGGCTTATAGTGTTTCCTCGCGCGTCCTTTACTTTCAGCTGCATTTGGTGATCCTTTTATTTTGCATTTTATCGATACACTTTCTTTTGTTTACACAGGCATGCATCAGGCAGCAAGGTGAGTTCGAATCCCTCCACCGCGATATGATTGTCGGGTTTGGAAGGTGGGCCTTTGATCCAATTGACCTCAAGAATCCCTTTCCCAACGGCGAAGGCTTTGTCCATCTGTGGTAGGGTACTGATGATCTCATAGTTCCGGTGCTTCTGCAAAGGTATATCGCTGAAAAGTTACCATGGATCCGTTATCATGAGCTTCCTGGTGCCGGTCATCTGTTCCCTGCCGCCGACGGCATGTTCGATAACATGGTGAAGTCTCTGTTACTTGGATAGGAAGAAGGGATCTAGCACTTGATCACAGGCTGGAATCTGGTGGTGACCTTCTTTACACATGTTTGGAAGTGTAACTTTTTTGAAAATTGATTATAGATCTGAAATTACGAATTTTGTTGTATTTACAGCATGAACTTCCTTCTTCTTCAGGTAGAGGCATGTTTGCATAACTGCAAGGAATCGCACATATAACTTTATTATGAGGAATAAAATAGGATCAGAAATCAACATGGTATTATGAGCATTAGCTCATGAGAGTATGACGACAGATTTTAAAGCTTCAGCATCATTGCATCACTAAATAAAGTTGGAAACCCGTATAATGTGAATTTTTATATTTTTTAGATTTGCACGAAATTTATATTGCACGTTATAGTGAAGTTGACCTGAAAATTATAGTGATCCATATGGATGAATGTGGATGGAATATGATTGTTTAAAAAAACATTGAAACAATAGGCATTAGATATAATCCTTAGGGCCCGTTTGGTAAAGGGATAAGGAAAGGTTATCCCTCATTTTTGTTGGGTTGAAGGGATAAGTGATAGTTATTTGATAGTTTCTGTTCAGTTGGGAAAATAATGGATACGGGACGTAAGTTAGTCGTGTTAGAGGGATAAAAAGGGATATGTGGTAGTAATTTGTGTTTTATATCGGGAGAGGTTGATGATGGGGCGATAGGAGGTCGAACAATATCCCTCATATTGACTCCATCAGCAAAACATTGACTGTCTATAGAAGGATAGCAAATTTGAGGGATAAGGGCTTTACCCTTCTCCCTATCCCTCAAAACAAACATGCTCCGTTGAAGAAACGGATTTCGTAGGGCCTCGGCTCACGTATGAAACAAAAGAGTGAAAATTTGAAAGATACAACCTTGTGTTACTTAAGTGTAAGCTTTTTGTTTCTTTGTAGGATTTCTATCACGTGTACCCTTCGTAACTCTTGCAATATCAATTATACATTTTTCTTTTTATATATATAATATCAGTTATATCTTGACTTCTTGCAAAATTCACAATTCTACCTATCCGTTAAGGTAGAATAAGGACATAATTGATATTATAAAAGGGCAGAACTATGGATTATGTAAGAAGGGTAAAACTGATATTAAAAAAAAGGAGAGGCATGTAAGAAGGGTAAAACTGATATTAAAAAAAAAGGAGAGGTACAATTGATATTGCATAAGGTAAGAAGGTTACAAGTAATAAAAACCCTTCGTTGTAAAATTTTATTTGTACTCTAACGCACAAAAGGAACCGAAATATGGATTCAATGTTCCATCATCTGCAAAGTGTTGAGTAATGTTGTTATGAAATCAAAATTGTGGATTGGAGGGAAGTTGGTTGCAGCCAAAATTTGATGGAAGTCAAATTGGATGATGAAGGAATATTACAGTGTTCAATTTGATGTTTCAACCACGTAGTATATAACATAGTCTCACACTTAATGATCAGAAATTCTTGGAGACAACTTTGATATGTATGTTTGACCGGTTCACCAGGTTCTACCATTTCAGTCCCCGATATAAAAATCAAGATAAAAATGTGTGTTTGATACTGGCTCAGAAGGAATGCTCGCTACATGCTTACCACGTGCAAGTCGAAATGTGCTAACATAGAACTGTAAACTGTGCACATGCATGCTCGACATGCCTCATCATTGTCTTCAACCTCATATTTAGATTAAGGGATATATACACCCATAATCTTGAGTAATTTTGTAATTACAATCATAATCCCGCGTATCGTGAATTACATGAGAAACCTCGAGTAATGCTTAACTCTTACATGGCATAACCTTGTGTTATGTTCCATTTAAGATTCCCGTTATAGTTGACGGTTTCTGTTAGAAAAGGTTAAAATTACCCCTAATGTCTCAACCTTATTTTCAAATAATGCCCTATAGCTCTCTTCCTTGATGTGTCGATGCCCTCTCTCATCCCCTCAACTTCATCCGCGTAGTAGCAAGCGGCGTCGAGGAGGAGGGATAGGGGAGTCGGAGGAGGAGGGAGAGCGAGGAGGATTCCATTGGAGACAAGCTCCTGGATGCACTCGAGGGTGTGGTCAAAGAGCTTGGGGACAGAGGAGTTGAGGGCGGAGGAGATGGGGAGGAGGAGGGAGAGGGTGTGCTGGATGGGGAGGAGGGAGAGAGGGAGGCGGGGTCAGGTTGGAGCAGGGAGGGGGGCTTGGAAAGGGAGACTGAGATGACGGGGAGGGAGGGAGGGGGTGTGCTCAACGGGGAGGAGGGAGAGAGGAGGCGGGGTCGGGTTAGGGGTTGGAAGGGGGTTTGGAAAGGGCGACGGAGGAGACGAGGAGGAGGAGGGAGGGGGTATGCTGGACAGGGAGGCGGGGTCGGGTTGGGAGCTTGGAAAGTGTGGCGGAGAAGACGGGGAGGAGGAGGGAGAGGTGGGGGCGGCGGGATGGACACCGAAGGGGGAGAGGGTTTCGGGTGTTGCTGAAGGCGATGACCTCCTTGAAGGTGACGAAGCCACAGAAGATGTTCTACGAAATGAAGTCGAGGTCATCATTCTTTTGGACGGTGTAGATGGGACCGCCCTCGGAGGTGTCAATGACGTTGAAGCAGGAGCAGTGGATGGATATGCGGATGGCGATGGGGGCGTGGACGGTGTCGTTGGGGAGGGTGGAGGTGGAGAGGTTGTTGGTGGCGATGAGGTCACTGTGGGACTTGATGTGGAAGAGGGACTTGAGGGCGGAGAAGGTGGTGGCGTTGTCGGGGACGAGATGGAGGAGAAAGAAGGGGAAGGGGGCGCGATGGAGGAGGAAGAAGGGGAGGAGGCAAGCTGGAGGAGGAAGAAGGGGGGGGCTAGAAGAAAGAAGGGGAGGAGGTTTGGAGTTTTTTGTTTTTTTTTTAATTTTTTAGCAGCTGTTGGATAGACTAAGGGTTAGATTAACCCAATGATATGGTTGGATTAAGGGGAAAACCAACGGAGGGTTATGAGTATGAGACTGAGTGATATTCTGAGGTTTCTCGTGTAATCCGTTGTTATGTAGGGTTATGATTGTAATTACGAAATTACTTAGGGTTATGGGTGTAAAAAACTCTTAGATTATTCTTTATGCTTAGGGATGCAAATGGACAATTATAGATACTATATAGGTGTTTCCATATTCTGATTTATTTTAAATTATGAATACATATGTAGATATGGATATTTATTGATATTAAAACTATGTTGTTATATCTTTAAAAAAATGGGCGCGAAGCCTTCTCCCATTATAAGTAGAGTCGGTTACATGGATTTTTACTCAAATCCATGTTGAAATATTCGACTATTTTTTACGTTGGTTGTCGACTACATAACGCAACCCTCACAAGGGGTATTTGAACCCTGATCTTTTGGGTAGTATGCACACTGCACTACCACCAGATCATTTGAGTAGGTACAAAATGGATACGCATGTAAAACAGATCTCGATCACGTACGAATAATATTACAAATACTCTACATGTTTGCTTAAATATACATGTATATGATGGAGTGCACGTGATATAAATATACTAATATGCTTATATCATAATAATTATAGAAAATATGATGAAAGAATGTACAAAATTATATTATATATGATTAAAAATAAATTTACAACTATATTTATTATACGATGTACGGATTCAGATATAGATGTTTGCATATCAAAGTGATATTCATATCCGTAATCATTTTAAAAATGATATGGATGTTAAAATCTATATAAAACCAATATGGTGGCAGATCGGATATGGATATATCCTATCCATTTGCATGCATGCTTATGATGGTTTGCTTTTGTTAATTTTAGCAAATACAATGGAAGAGTGAGATGCGATATGGCAGCGCTCTCAACATGTTATTACCCTCGGATGCATGTTGCCTTTGGATCTTCTTATCCTGAAGGGATCTTTCCATAATTGTCGTATTGATATTGTGAGGGTGATGTTTCTCTATGGGTATATTCGTTTGGGGAATAGCCTCGAGAATAAGGGGGGTATTCCCCTACGGATGTTCCCTACGGCTATTCCCATGCGCATCTCTCTCGACCCTAATTCTACCTATATTTTTATATTTATTCCTCCTTACCTATTCTTATTCCACATTATTCTAATCCAATCGAACATGAATGATGTCCTATTCTAGCTTATTCATCACCCTTATTCATGCTTATTCCTGAACCGAATGCACCTTTGGTGTGTTTGTTTGGGGAATAACCCCAAGAACAAGGGCACTATTCTTCTCCTTCTCCTTCCTCGTGCAGCTATTCTCCTCTCATCCCCCTTGTTTTACCTTATTCCATCATTATTGATATATGTATTCCATCTAGGTACCCTTATTTCTCCTCATTACACATTATTCCTATTCTTTTAGCCGAACAAGAATAGCACCTTATTCCAGCTTATTCCTGACCATTATTCTTGTTTATTCCTGAACCGAACGCATCCTAAGGAAATTCCTTTCCGTGAATGCTTTGTTCGTAATTTCTGCGTTGTTTGTCCCTTACCTAATTTTGGATTTTTCCTATGTGATTTCTTGATGATTATTTGGATATCATGATTAATCAAATTAATAAAAGTATATCTAATCTATCTATTCAATCGTGTTTATTCTTGCTTCGGAACTAAAGTGATTTGGATTATGCCATATTATATGTTATATGCATGTTAAGCGACAATCTTAGGTAGATATTTAGGATTTGTGGATTGATATGCCGAATTTGATGTCTAAATCTTGGGTTGGCCTAATCAGAATGTCAAAGTAATTCGGTAGCCAAAACTTCAAGCGTGGATAACAAAAGTGTTAAGATCTGCAAATATTAGGAACAACTCCATATATGGAATACAATGTATGAGTGGAAACCACATGATCGGGACTTTGAGATGAACTTAACAAGAAGTATAATGTCGAGGATCTTAGTATTGAAAATCACTATACTGCTAAGATCTTAACGTTTATATATGGTTGACGACAATGGCACAAGGAAGGAGGCGTGTAGAGGCCATGGCTCCCCTCCCAAATTACAAAACATATATGAAGCATCTCACATTACCATATTTCAAATTTTGATTTACCAATTTAACAGAAGCAGGAAATTATGTCCCCCATTTTAACTTCTTTTTTATTTCTTTTTACCTTGCAACTCCCAAGTACTTCCCGCTAGATTATTGTTGAAATCCAATCATCTGTTTGTTGGACATGCGAGCCCACGGCGAGCCATTATGCAATAAATATTATTGCAAATATCATTCCCTGATTTGAAATGAAAAATAACTAATTTGTATAATAGGTCTCTTAGTACAATTATGATAATGTATCATGGTCATCTTAATGATCATGCAGCTGTTGATTCAATAATTGAATCATAGAGGTTGGTGCCCGGATGGATATCTGAGGAGTTAGATTTAGGATTCATCAAGCACCGTCAAATGATTGTTAAGAGATGATCTCCAGCCTGAGTAAGAGATGGCAATCCTTCCTCATCAGGCTGATATCCGACAACCTCTTGATGCAGGTCCTTTGCATAAGAACAGATATTCGGAGGTGTTAGATAAGTTAGGTCAAAGAGTTGACTTAACGAGATCGAGATAACCAAAGACCTATATTGTATGTTGTCACAATATAGGCGCGCATCCTTTGACCGGAGACAGATGTGTTACTATATATCTAAGTATGTACATTTGGCAGACCAATAGGTTGATGACCTGACCAAGGCCTATACACCGGTGTGCTAGTGTGCATGCAAGGGCATATGAGTAATACGATCTCTCAAAGGGATCATACAGGTTCATTGCTGAATCGGAAGACATGAGCTTACTCATGAGATATTGAGAAGAATCAAATTCCGTGCATGATCGTCTCGCTTTGGAAGCTTCATTGAGTTTATAGGTGTGATATATGCTTTTGGAAGTATATGATCAACACCTAGATATAATATATGCTTTTGGAAAGTATATGATCGATACCAACTCCCAATAATCAATTTAGAAACTTAATGATAAAACTCTGAAGTAGACAGTGTAAAATTGATCTAATACTTCAGGATTATTCTGGGTCTTCGAGTATGCAGGTTGTACAGGTATTAGGAATACTGAGGGTGATGTGATCATAAATGATTGTATAATGATGATGCTTCCATTCCGAGGGAGTGAAGAAACATGTCTGGATTTTAATGACTCCTCTTACAGAGAAGTAATCTGATCTTAGCCCAAATATTGAACCTTGATCTGAATGTGATTCAGATACAATGTGAAGACTACATTTGCGGCCTTGATTTAATAAAGCATCTATGAGAGTTCCGCAAGATCTGTATTTGAGATGTGATCTCAGTATCCAAGTCACTATACGTGGAAAATACAATCACCTTGTCCTTATCTCCAAGTATCCGTGGAGAAAGCGTATTATCCTTGAAAAAGTTCATGGATAATTTCATTGTTGATATTTGTATACGAGCATTGAGAAAATGGATAATTGAATGTGATTCAATTATCATGAATAATATGAATTTGATTCATATTATAAGGAAAGTTATCTGATATAATTAAATGTGACATAATTATCGATATTGTGAATAATGTGAATGTGATTCATATTATTTGAGCACATGAGAATAGAGATACAAGATGATTAAATGTGATTTAATTATCATGAATATGAATAATGTGGATAGTGCTATCCATATTAATCATGAATATATTGTAAATGTGATTTATAATATATAGAAGATAGACTATTGTGATTTATATTTATTAATTAATTATTGGTGTGAATTGGATTCACATTGAATGATTAATTGAAAATATAATTTACATTTTATTTTGAGATATAAATGTGATTCACATTTTTCCAATAGTATGACTGCAATATTCACAAGATAATTATGAATTAATTTTGTGAAATAATTTACAACAAATTTTGTTGTAAATCTTGGAGATATCATGAGGTAATGAGATCGCATGAGATATTGAGGAGATATACCCATTCCATCTCAAAACGGTGACCGTCCCCCCACTAGGGGTTGTGGTCAATATTCTTATTATCTCCTAGACTAGTCAATTGATTTGATTTGAAATTAATTTATATTGATTTATCAATATATTAATTTGAATTAAATTAATTATTGTTGTGTTTTAACAAAAAGATCATGGCCATTGAAAGAAACAGAAATCAATCTCATCTATTGATTTAGTGTTATCCATGGATTGAGATCCATGGATCCTGAAACCTTATATAAGAAGAGGCACCCCTTGCTCTTCAAGTTACAACAACAACAACTAATGCTCTCTTTCCCTCTTTCCCTCTCTCTCTCTACACGTCATGTGTCTCTCTCTCTTTCATTGTGGTTTTCCACCATGGAGCCATTGAGAGAGTTGCCATCGCTGCAGCATCATCATTATGCTGCCGGATTGTTTGCTTGTGGATATTCGTCTCCTTCGGTGTGCCTCACTCGTGAAGAATACGCAGGATCTTGTGTGATGAGATCAGGAGATTCACCGCTTGGATTGCGAGGAACACGCGTCTCATCAACGCGCTCGCAAGCGTCTCCTTCATTGGATCGGATTTGAGACAGGAGGTCTCTTCGTTTAGAGACTCGATCGCAACTACGTTTCAGTAGATAAACCTAATACTTGTTTGTGGTTTATATGAAACGATCCGAGAAGTGTTCTTGGATCATGCGATTTCATCTTTGAAAATTTTAAATTTCGCTGCCTCAAGCAACTAGTGCGACTGGTCACTCCCGATCGCATATGATGCGATCCTCACGCTTTCATGATGCGCTTAAGGATCTTACCATATCCTTCAAGTGATACCAGAGCCAGGTTAGAGGTTTTGGATGTGATCCATAAACTTAGGAAGACTTTGGCTCATAAGGGTTTGTGAAAATTTTATCGCACTTCATTCTCGCAACCCTATTTTGTGATTATTTTCGTTCCTTTTTAAAATATTTAAACACAAAATTACGACTTGTATAATGTTCCCCATTAATTAAGGAAACCGTGAGATTTGAGTTTGCATGATTTAGAATCCAATTGCTCAAGATATGATCATTTTGATGAACATGTGTCCATTGTTTCGAGGATAGCAGATCTTGACGTAATTAAAGAGTTAATTACGGTTTTGAAATGATTTGAAATTCATGATAATTACTTGAGTTCTGTTATAAATCAAATTAGCAAACTTTAAAAACTTATTTTGCTTGATTTGGATTTAAATTGATTGAGATATGCTAATTTTAGTAAGTAGGGGTCGCTGTTGGAAATTACATACTTAATCATAAACCTTGTGATTGTCATTCAATTAAATTAATAGAAATTAATGGTTAACTTCCTGAGATAACTATTGATAAATATTTTTTAAATGTTTAAAGATGATGATTATTTCCTTGAATGGCATTGACCATAACCAACTTGATTAGATACGATACAGATCACAATTGATTACATGAACCTTCCAACAAATATTGATGCTTGAATAGGATTGAGAATTTGTTGGTTTTGATTATTATTGTACGGTATAACTTGGGTTGAAAAACTGATTATTTATCATCTCAAGAACAAAGTGATCAATTTGGCATTATCCTAACCCGAGGCGGATATGGTGTCTAGTCAAGGAGCATTGGGGTAGCAGGTTGCTCCGTTAGTGGTCTATCCCACTCCCGTGAGTTTTGGCCATTACAACGAGTAGGGAAGGGATAATGTTTGAGAGATCATGATGTATTTTTCTAATTATTAAAATTCGAAATAATACGCATTTTTTGAGATAATATCATCCTTTCAAGTAATAACCAAGTTTGTTGGTTGATTGAATTGGATTAATAATTTATTTAACATGATTAAATTAATTATATCTAAAATTAAAACACTCTATTATGAATAGACGTGTATTTCTCTTGAAAGAATTAATTATATGAATAAGATTCATGATAACTAATTAAAAATTGAATATGAGGTGGAGGATCACATAAGTGACATCCATGGACTTCTGTCAAGGCGAAGGGTTCCATCACCAGGGATTGTATGTAGGAGGTGCATGTTCGAAGTGACAGCTCATACATACAAGCGCATCTGGATCGGGTTCTTTGCTTCTTAAAAGAGTAAGGTCGTATGCGTTGTGGCCCCAATATCGAGTCCTCATATTATTGGGACAATATTAGTTTGTGTATAGCGAGTTCTGATCATGTTGATGGTTAGTTCAATTAACGATGGGTCAACATCACCTTAGGGGTGGTGGGCTCGGGTGTTAAAGACCGAATTTGGAATGCAAGTTGGACTTGCAAAGCAGAATGTGTTCCCGCTTCTTTTTATCTGAGCTGAAGGTTCTCATATTATTGGGATGTGACAAAGATAAGAAGGAGATCTCATATCTTGCTTGATATATAATGGTAAGTATATCTCTTATACTGAAACTGGTTGAGGGAATGAACTTCCACTGTTAACAAGGCAAGATAACTTTGATATAAAATTTCCTAAATTTAAATATTATATATACAAATTTCTTATTTCATATAATCCTCATTAAATTCACCCAATACTATAGTCGATAATAAACAGTAAAAATATCATGAATTGGATTCATGATCAAGATATTGTACTTGCAGTTGGACACATAATGTATGTGGTTGTAATGTGCAAGTTTTCCTCATAAGAATGAGGAATGACAATTAAATAAACAATAGGACTACAGCCTTAGGGTTTGTATGTCTCTAAAGTCTTGATTTTTCATCGAATGTACTTTGGAAGTGACATGCCAATCATGATCGTAATTGTCAAATAGTCCTCATGAAATCTAAGAAGATGTTTTGGCATTCATATATCCACTCGACATTTAATCATGAATGACATGGTTTGCTGCATTATGCAGAATGGTATCTCTATAAGAGATGATGTATTCAGAATGCTTGAGTACCTACCTGAACCTAAGTCTTTAAGTGTTAAGATGTATGTTGATATGATGAGTGCCATCATTCTACTATCTATACTCTAGTCATTCATGAAGCTTCAGAATATTCGTATTGTATGAATTGAATAAAGCATGTATAAATGTTGAAATACTCTTATATTGAAATCCGTTAAATTCAACATAAGAGATCATTTGTCTTAAGAAATGGTTGTTTATAGATGAAAGGAGTGCAATGGAAGCATGGGTCGGATCCAAGTTAGAAGGAAAGTCAAAGAGTTGATTGTACTTCTATGGTTTCCATACATATGACATCCAAAGAGTTGGATAAATGCCAATACTGCAATAAGATGATGTGTTGATAGTATGACTATCAAGTCTATTTAGAATCCTTGGAGAAGGACTCGGATAGCGCATCGAAATAATCTATATCTATATATCATCATTGAAATCGACTTTCTTATTTGATAAGATCAACGTTTAATAAATGTATCTTATTCTTCTAATAATACTTGCAATTAGTTGCATGTGTTTTAGAGGACCGAAAAAAATTGATCTTAAGATTTAGTAGTCATCTACATGGATATTGATGCAATTGTCGCAACAATCTCAATTGGATTCATATACTTCATATTTTCAGTGGGAGATCCCTTGGTCTTAAAGAATGTCTCTATGACCTAGATATCAGAATACACTCTTTGTTTATTTCTAAATGTTGGAAATAAACATGATTTCTGGAATAGACATATCATAAAGAGTTATGATGGATAAATTTTAGAAAGTAATCTAACATCTAGAGGACTTTACTAGATTAGAAAATTAATGAATAGTTCATTAATATTTCTAATATTGGAAATTAAACCTTAAAAGATCAATAGGAGGATGAAGATCGGTTGATAATGATCTGGCATCAAACCTTGGACATAAGCCTGTTGATGAGATCAATAGACTAGTAAGATATTGAACTTTAGATTGTCTAAAGGTTCAAAACCTACATACTTATGAATATTGTATTCAAAAGTAAAAATGTCCAATGCGCCCTTCTATGGGAATGGTGTAAGATATTAAGGTATTCAATATATCATACATATTGATGTATGTGGATCATCTGTATCATAATAAATATTGATTATACGTGATATCATTCGATGATTATTTGTGATATGAGATTTCTTCCATTCACCTTAAAAAGCTTTGAAATGTTCAAAGATTTCACATTTTTCGTATAAAACTAAAGTTTGAAGGAAGATGAAATGAATTTGATCTAACATAGGTAACATGTACCTATTAGATAAATTCGAAGAATACCTTATGGAGAAAGGAATATCATTCCTATCTCACTCCTCCTGATACACCTAGATTCAATAGAGTTGTAGGGAGATACAACTGGATCATGTGTGACATGATTTGATCAATGATGAATCTTAGCATAATTACCTCTTAGTTTCTAAGGTATATATGTAGTAGAGACTACAATATATATCCTTAATTAGGTTTCATGCAACTAGTCTGAAATCTAGCACCATAGAGTGCTAATTCATTGGGAAAATAAAGGATGGTATTGGATACCTACTTTATGACCTTGAGATACTTAAACGATCTCATCTCTAATGATGTGATTCTTAAAGGATGGCTCTCTTGAGAATCAAGATGAAAATGAAGTGAAGGAACTCATTTAGTCCTGAGAAGATGATGAGGCTCCTAAAATCGGAAACTAAAAGGACAATTAAAGATGAAACACTAATACCTCTTCAAATAAGTTTGAGGATGGATTCCATGTGTCAGTTAAATATGATAATGATCTAACTTCATATGATGAAGAGTCTGAGGATCATGACATGGAAAGATGGATGTTAGCAATAAATTTTGAAGTAAATTTCATATACAAATGTTGTATATAGACCCTCGAGGATCCACCTATAAGGGTATGTCCCGTTAGGTGTAAATGGATCTTTAAGAAAAAGAGGGAACCTGATGAGAAGGTAGAGACCTTCAAAGCATGGCCCGTATCCCAAGATACACCGAAGAGAAAAAATCACTTGTGATGAGACTTGCTCTTCAATGGCCATGCTTAAACCCATCGGAATATTGCTAACTATAGCTACACAACTTGACTTTGACATCTACAAGATGGAAGTCAATATTGCATTCTTCTATGAATACCTCTCTGAGGATATTCATATGAAGTAGCCCCAGGGCTTCATGTTGAGGAAAGCAAGGTGTGCAAGCTGAAGAACTCCGTCTATGGACTCGAATAAGCTTCTTATAGTTGGAACATCAGATTTGATGAAATTATAAAGGTTATGATTTCAAATAGAATCTTGATGGACCTTGTGAAGCTTAGTAGGATGCCATTGTATTCATCGTGCTAAATGTAGATGATATCCTAATCATTTGGAATGATATAAGGATAGTAATAAGTATTTTATCGAATGGCTATTCCATACCTTGAGATATGGTCTCAAGGATATCTCTTAGATCTTAGTTCTGAAGTTGTTCGGAAGCAAAGAGAAGAGGGTATTGGGACTGTCATATTAGTGGTACACCTTGGACATGTTTTGTTTTCTAGAAAATTCCAAGAAAGGCTTCTTTCCTTAATATATGGCCCAAAGAGTTGAGGAAGTGAATGCTAGAACTGCTTGCCCTTGTGAATCGGTTACGAGAAGCTAAGTGTATGCTAAATGTGTACAAAAGCCATATGTCTGCCATGCAGTAGGAGTAGTAAACTGCTACTGATCCTACTATGGAGATAAAATACTTGATTGCAGTAATGACAATACCCACTACTCAGAGTACCCTCCCACAAAAAAAGATGTGTGGTTCGGTGGTTCGACCAGAAATGCTATGCTTACACACAAGACTACCCATCTTCCCGAAAGCTTCGCGGGTCCCCCTTGACGACGACGGAGGACCGCCCGTAGGGGGTTTACTGCATATCTTCAAAGATGACAAGACTTCATAGATAGTGATCTCTAAGTCTTGTCTTCGAGAACTTATAGTGATCTTAAAAGTTTTAATTGCGGATACCTTAGGAGATAGAGATCTCCAGGAATAAGGGTATTCTGATAAGGACAATGGAAATTACATAATGGTTATAATGATTATTGAGTTGTAGTGTCAAGGACACTATAACTGACAAAATTGAGTATTGGTTGCATAAGATGCAACTTCGCATTGGATGAGAGCACTGTTACTAAGGGATATGCAAGTGTCGTAAAAGGACTTGGTATAATCCCTCGGGAATAGAGTGAACGATCAGCTCACCTAGCTATTTTTCTAAATAGCCTATGATTGTCACATGAGTGTGTGTTTAAATGATTAGCTCATTAATGGCTCGTTGGGCTAGTGGGAGATTGTTGGACATGCGAGCCCGTGGCGAGCCATTATGCAATAAATGTTATTGCAAATATCATTCCCTGATCTAAAATGAAGAATAACTAATTGGCATAATAGGTCTCTTAGTACAATTAGGGTAATGTAACATGGCCATCTTAATGATCATACAGATGTTGATTCAAATAATTGAATCACAGAGGCCGGTGCTTGGATGAATATCTAAGGAGTTAGATTGATGACTCATCAAGCACCGTCAATTGATTGTTACGAGATGATCTCCAGCCTGAGTAGGAGATGGCAGCCCTTCCTCATCAGGCTGATATTTGACCAACCTCTTGATGCATGTCCTCTGCATAGGATTAGAGATTCGGAGGTGTTAGAAAAGTTAGGTCAAAGAGTTGACTTAACGAGATCGAGATAACTAAAGGCTTATGTTGTATGTTGCCAAGATATGGGCACGCATCCTCTAACCGGAGATAAATGTGTTACTATATATCTGAGTATGTACATTTTGCTGACAAATAGATTGATGAACTAACCAAGGTCTATACACCGGCGCATTGTTATGCATGCAATGGCATATGCGTAATACGATCTCTCAAAGGGATCATACAGGTTCATTGCTGAACCGGAAGACATGAGCTCACTCATGAGATATTGGGAAGAATCAAATTCCGTACACGGTCATCTCGCATTGGAAGCTTGATTGAATTTATAGGTGTGATATATGCTTTTGGAAGTATATGATCAACACCTAGGTATGATATATGCTTTTGGAAAGTATAAGATCGATACAAACTCCCAATAGTCAAATGAGAAACTTAATTATAAAACTCTGAAGTAGACAGTGTAAAATTGATCTAATACTTCAGGTTTATTCAGGGTCTTCCAATATGCAGGATGTACATGTATTAAGAATACCTGAGAGTGATGTGATCATAAATGATTGTATAACTATGACGCTTCCATTCCGAGGGAGTGGTGAAACATGTCTGGATTTTAGTGACTCCTTTCACGGAGAAGTAATCTGATCTTAGTTCAAATGTTGGATCTTTATCTGAATGTGATTCAGATACAATGTGAAGATTAGATTTGTGGTCTTGATTTAATCAAGCATCTATGAGAGGTCCGCAAGATCTGGATTTAAGATGTGATCTCAATATCCAAGTAACTATACGTGGAACAATACAATCGTCATGTCCTTATCTCAAAGTATATGTGGAGAAAGCGCATATCCTTGAAAGAGTTCATGGATAATTTCATTGTTGATATATGTATCCGAGCATTGAGAAAATGAATAATTAAATGTGATTTGATTATCATGAATAATATGAATTTGATTCATATTATAAGGAGAGTTTTCTGAGATATCTAAATGTGATATAATTATCAAAGATGTGAATAATGTGAGCGTGATTCATATTATTTGAGTATATGAGAATAGAGATCCAAGATGCTTAAATGTGATTTAGTTATCATGAATATGAATAATGTGGATAGCACTATCCATATTAATCATAAATATACTGTAAATGTGATTTATAAATAAGAGAGACTATTGTGATTTATATTTGTTAATTAATTATTATTATGAATTGGATTCGCATTGGATGACTAATTGAAAATATAATTTACAATTTGTTTTGGGATGTGAATGTGATTCACATTTTTCTAATGGCATGATTGCAATATTCACAAGATAATTATGAATTATTTTGTGAAATAATTTACAACAAATGTTGTTGTAAATCTTGGAGATATCATTAGATAATGAGATCTCATGAGATATTGAGGAGATGGGCCCATTCCATCTCAAAAGGGTGGTCGTCCCCTCCCTTTTTAGGTGATTTGGTCAATCTTCTCATTATCTCCAAGACTAGTCAATTGATTTGATTTGAAATTAATTTATATTGATTTATCAATATATATTAATTTGAATTAAATTAATTGTTGTTGTGTTTTCACAACAAGATCATGACTATTGAAAGAAATACAAATCAATCTCATCCATTGATTTAGTGTTGTCCATGGATTAAGATCCATGGATCCCAAAACCCTATATAAGAAGAGGCACCCCCTGTTCTTCAAGTTACAAAAACAACAACTAATGCTCTCTTTCCCTCTTTCTCCCTCTCTACACATCATGTCTCTCTCTCTCTCATTGTGGCCGTCCATCATGGAGCCATTGAGAGAGTTGCCATCGCCGCAGCATCATTGTTATGCTGCCAGATTGTTTTTTTGTGGTTCTTTATCTCCTTCGGTGCGCCTCGCTCGTGAAGAAGACGCCGGATCTCGTGTGATGAGATTAGAAAATTCGCCGTTTGGATCATCAACATGGATTGTGAGGAACATGCGTCTCATCAACGCGCTCGCAAGTGTCTCCTCCGTTGGATCGGACTTGAGACAGGAGGTCTCTTCGTTTAGAGACCCGATCGCAAACATGCTTCAATAGGTAAACCTAATACTTATTTGTGGTTTAGATGAAACGATCCGAGAAGTATTCTTTGATCATGTAGTTTCATCTTGGGAAATTTTTAAATTCCGCTGCCTCGAGTGACTAGTGCGACTAGTCGCTCCCGATCGCATACGATGCGATCCTCACGCTTTTGTGATGCGTTTAAGGATCTTACCATGTCCTTCACTGTTATCCTTCCCTTCTCTTTTTATTCTCATTTCCAATATAAGGTTCTTGGTCGACACATCATCTTTGTTGAAATCACATTGTAGCCAATGGGATCTCGGTGACGGCAACGATCTCACCATCATCAATCACAGTAAGAAATCCCAACTCGACTCCGTCTTCTACAACTTTGAAACCTCCAGAATCGACTGTTTTCATTGGCTTGAGATCATTGTCAATGCATCTTTTTGGATTGGGTTTTGAAGATTTCATGGTTCATCCATGCCACATAACACTACAGCAAATTAGATATCATAGCGACATTTATTTTTAAATACGCTACTAAATCGGTGGTTGTTAAGTATATAGTTACTAATAGTATCCATTGGTAAATGATTTTTATACTAAAAATTAGTGACAAAAGTCATATATATTGCTATATCATTAGTATAGGGCAGATCCTCTGCAGTACTGCAAACTTTGTTGTAATAGCTCGAGCTGCTTGATCTTGATCTAGTGGTTCATACGAATTTCTATGCTATGGTCCCACAAAAATAGGGAATTCGTGTGAATCGCTCAATCAAGATAAAGCGGCTCCAGTGATCCACGAATTTGCAGCAAACTCTGCAGTGTAGAGGATCTACTCGCATCATTAGCTCTGTATAGCAACACTTATATGTTGCTATTTTTCAATATTTGAGTTAAGTGTCGCCAATTATTTAGTTTGGAATTTAGCAACGATTAGCTCAAATTTTAAAAAACAACAATAAATAAGCGTTGCTAATGATGCATCAATGGTTATGTCTTTCTTCCCTAATTTCTAGTATAAAAATCATTTGGCAACGTATAATATTCATCGCTATATATATAACAACAACCAATTTAGTGACAGATTTAAAATAAACATCATTATGGTAACAATTTTTCGTAGTGATATCTCAAGGGTATGGTGTCATTGTACCGAGTTGTGTGTCTTTTCGTGGGTAAGCTAGAGATATTTAGAAGTTTTTTAGATGATTGTTTGTATTTAAAAGAAATCCGATTCCTATGTTAGATTATTGCTTAGACGGACGTATAATCGTACCTAAATTATCTTTTACAAATTGGTGACAGCTTGTTGACTTTTTAAAAAAAATAATGTTTCTGATACACAATAGAAGAGAAAATTTTTTATCTTTGCGGTATATGGTATTTCATTGATCTATTATATTCTTCATGGAATTCAAATTAGTTAACAAATCATTCTTGGTGGTGTTATTAGCACATACATGTCTTTTACATTTTACTTAGCTTTTTCGATGGATAAGTCTTCAAATATATTATATTTTAATCGAGCATCACTGAAATTGTTCTAGTCCTTACCTCTATATCAAAATCTCAGTCCCATTAAAATATGGTCTAATATAATCTTTAAGACTTGATATGATCAAAATCAGTGCATCTACCGAAAATAAGATGGATGATGCATTTCATACAATATATGGTTATTTACATTGAGAAAAATATAGCAGAGAAAATCATATTGTAAGCTATTATCAGTGATTTGTATGTGTGAAAAATTATTGATCGCTCAACTTTAGTAAATGTATATTTTTATTAGACATTAATCACTATGTTTTAAACTCTATACTTTTATAAAAATAAATAAATTAGGATTTTTTTACACTTGTGCCCCCATCAAAATTATGTAATCATAGTTATGCATCTCTCTTTTCTGTAATAGCACTTCCCGTATTTTTACAAAATTCACAATTCAGTTCTTCCGTTAAGGAAAATAGACACAGAAATGTGATTATAAATGGTAGAACTCTCAATTTTGTATAAGAATATAGGAGCACAAATGTGATTGCAAAAAATGTAAGGGTACAACTGTAATTGTGTAATTTTAGAAGGACACAAGTGTAAAAACTCTTAAAATTATATATACATGCATATGTATTTTTACTTATTAAAGTTTGGCCCCACCTATACAAAATTCCTGACTCATCTGTTGATTGAGGACAAGTCGGTGATGGAATAGGCACATGAATTCATGCTGCTACTCCAAGGATTTGCAAGGTACAAATTAAAATTATGTAAAAGTTGGCAACTTTCTAGGTCATGGGAATTCTTAATATGTTTTTTAGCATAAGAATGAAAAGATTTCTCTAGATGATGTGATGACGATTATAGTCATTGAATGGGAGCATTGAAAATGAAAGGTGGTGATCTAGGCCGATGCTCAACGAAAGCTCGATGTGATAATATCTAAGCGCAAAGGGAAGAATAACAAGAACAAACTGAAAGTCAAAAGGTAAAAATCAAATTAAGGGAAGAACAAACCTTGCTAAGAGTGCGAAGAGGCAAAACATTTCAAGAAGGGTTGTGCAAAACTGATTTACCGGCAAAAAAACCACAAACAACAGTGCTAAGCTAAGCGTGCTCACTGAGAGGGTTGGAACCAGCGAGTCATACATCTTAATTAAACACATGCACTATCCTTGACTTTATAATTAGCTCATGGATATTGTTGCAAATATTCATATTTGTACCGATGACTATTCTTTTTTTTTCTTATTATCAAATCTGTAGCGGCAGGAGTGCAAAGATGAGGAATGAGTTGTGGCTAAGATCAATGTTTTTTTAAAAAATTGGACCTTGTCAGAAAAAGTTAAATTGAGGTGGACCATTGAATCAAGCTGGTGCAACGAGTTATGGTGTCATCAATATTTGAATCACATTAGATCAAATAGGTGAGGGAAAGGTGGTTGATTTGGCAAACCAACCAAATTGAATGTAACTAAAATAGTTGATCAACTAGACCGAACTAACAAAAATATAAACACATAAATATATTTCCAAACACCAATAAATAATTAGCACAACTATATTCCTATATTTACATATGTGTGTATAAACACATTTGTATGTTATAAATATGTGAATACATCCTAATGCGAGAAAATCGACCAAGTATTAAGAATATACGTGTAACTTGTAGGAGCAGTATGGCCTATCTCAATAAAAACAAACAATAATATGTTTGCGAATGTGAAGTGTGTTTATTTATCTGGGCCAAACTCGAGGGTCGGGCTCAAAGAGACAACAAACTAAGTCGGGTTTGAAAATCAAACATTAGTCGATGGTTCACATGTCTCAATGCATGCCAATGTGTTTTTTTGGATTGTTGGAAATATTTTTTATTTTTTAAAAAAAATCTTTTTAACTTTACAAAATTTTAATTTAAAATTAATTATGAATAAATAATAATTAATAAAAGATGATGGTAATAATAATAATAATAGATATATGAAGATATATATAGAAGGGAAAGGGAAGATAAGATGGAAAATAGAATAGATTATAAAATTATAATAGAAAAGTAAAAAAAAATATCTTTGAGATTTTTTTCGAATATTGTTTGATATTTTTCAAAGTGGATAACGTAGTAAATAAAATCAGAAAAGGGAAAGTATGTGAATTAGAAATTGGGTTTTGGCTTCGAATTTAGGGACTAAATTTCAAATGCTACTTTTATCTGAAAATGTCTCAAACTTCACAAAAACATCCTTTGTTTTTTATCTTGAGTGCGTGCTACTTTTTTTATGATTTTCCATTTTTTAGTATTTTTAGATTTTAGGACAATGGACGCTATTTTTGTTTTTTGAATGAAATACATGAAAAGATACATCTACTATAATTTTTCCTAATTTTTAAGGTGGATGAATTAAATAGAAGTGTAATAAGAAATAATGCAAGAAACTTGTTTTTTATTAAATAATAAATAGTAGCGATATAAATTCCTTTAAAATTTCTCAACACTCTTCACATTGGGCTACGTACATAATTTTAAATTCAAGAGATATTCACCAACGATAAATTAATAAAATAAAATATTACAAAATTTCACTACAACTCAAATTACAATATCTTGCAATGAAATTTAGTGAGCTATAACGGTTATCAGAAGTACAACATACTCAAATATCATCTCAAAATTCCATTGCATGAATTTAATATGATTTAAACAAGACAAAGTAGCAGTATTCACTCAATATATCATAATTAATTCGTATTGGGTTCAAAAGGTCCCAAACCCTGATGCAATGTAGAGCTTGAGACAGGGAATAAAACGAAATATAAATCATTCGAAAATATACGGGTATCAAAGAGTAATGAGTCCTTGAAGTCAGTGGGTGTTCTGCAAATTGCACAACATATACATAAGCTAGAAATAACTTGAAAATGACCCCTTGCAATTAGAGGGATGCATAGGAGTTCTTTGCGATTTCCTTAGGCGATCCACGTAGCTCTTAAGCACAAGGGGTGGGTTGGTAAATTGTGGAAGCTACCGAGGTGCTTTGTAAATACACCAACCACGTATAGTGATGCACGTGACTTAGCCTTTGAATCGACGATGCGGGGCGTGTTTCATCTTCCAATCACGTGGAGCAAAAGGCTTTATTTGGCAGGTTGCGGTTACTAGCTCCTGGATCAACGGTCTATAATGGTTATTGACTAGGTATCTAAATGGATATGGATATATTTATTTTTGATCTACCACCATATTCATTTAAAAAAGATTAACATATCTATTTGTATTTAATTTAAAACGGATATGGGCATAGATATCACACTTATGACTACGATATTTGTATTTATACATGTAGTTTTGTTTTCATGTATAAATATAGTTTAGATTTATTTTTAAACATGCAAAAAATAACTTTATACATTCTTTTACCATATTCGATGTATTTGTTATGAAATAAATATATTTAGTATATTTATATCGTGTGTAATTCAATAAATACATGTATATTTAAGCTGATTTATAAAGTAATTTTTACATTATGTAGCATCACAGGCCCTAGACCTGGTCCGTTATGGGGGAGCACTAGTCCAGACAACTTGTTGGCATGGGCCCAGCTGGAGCCTTTGACCACAACCCAAAATGCTTAAGCCCAGGTTGTTTACCGGCAGCCCCACTTATAACCCACAATCACACTTTTATGATTATAAAGATGTGACACTATATTTGTGGTGCTAAAATCAACCATGCTTATATTCACAACATCCTTGTTGTGCAATGGTTCGTGACCTATTTCTTAGTAATAGTGGTGTCTTCACCTCTTGAGTAACCATTTCCATTATTCAAGGAAATATGCTATGATACTGTTTGTCATGTTTGGGACCTTATATATGATATATTATGTGAGAGTACATGCCTATGAAGGATATGGGAAAATCCTTAAGCGCATCACGGATGCGGATCGCATCATATGCGATTGGGAGAGACTAGTCGTACTAGTCATTCGTGGCAGTGGAATTTAAAATTTTTAAACTACGAAACCACATGATCCAAGAACACTTCTCGGATCGTTTCATCTAAACCACCATTAGGTATTAAGGTTATCTCTTGAAGCATGGTTGCGATCGAGTCTCTAAACGAAGAGGCATCTTGTCTCAAGTCCGATCTGACGGAGGAGATGCTTGCGAGCGCGTTGATGAAATGTGTGCTCCTCGTAATCCATGTTGATGATCCAAGCAGTGAATCTCTTGATCTCGTCACATGAGAACCAACATATTCTTCACGAGTGAGACGCACTGGATGAGACAGAGATCCATGAGCAAATGATCCGGCGGCATAATGGTGATACGACGGCGATGGCGACTCTCTCTAGGGCTCCACATTGGACGGCCACAGTGAGAGAGACAAAGAGATACTTGGCGTGTATAGAGAGAGAGAGCAATTAGTTATTGTCTAATATGAAGAGCCAGGGTTACCCTTCTATTTGTAATATTTGGGAATCCATGGATCTCAATCCATGGACAACACAAAGCCAATGGTAGAGATTGATTTGTATTTCTTTCAATGGTTATGATCTTGTTGTGAAAACACAACAACAACTAATTTAATTAAATATATATTTAATAATCAATATAAATTAATTTCAATTATATCAATTATCCTTAGAGATAATTGAGAAGGAGATAATCATCCAACCACAGCAGGGGGCGACCACCTACTCCGATTAGGAGTTGGTGGTCCTCCACCACCTTTGTTGGTGGATGGTAATCTCCTTCCAATGAGATTACATTATCTCATTCCAATATTATCTCACAATATTAATTCACAATTATCTTGTGAACATTGCAATCATGCCATTGGAAATTTATGAATCACATTCACAACCCAAAAATAAAATATAAAATATATTTTCAATTAATTATCTAATGTGAATCCAATTCACGTCAATAATTAATCAGCAAATATAAATTACAATAGACTCTCTCTCTAATATATTATAAATCACATTTACACTATATATGATTAATATGGATAGTATTATCCACATATTTCATCATCTTGGATCTCCATTCTCATGTGCCCGAATAATATGAATCTCATTCACATTATTCACATATTTGATAACTAAATCACATTTATTTATCTTAGATAACTCTCCTTGTAATATGAATCAAATTCATATTATTCATGATAATTAAATCTCATTTAATTATCCATTTCTTAATGCTTGGATACATATATCAACAGTGAAATTATCATTGAACTCTTTCAGGAATACTTAGAGATAAGGATAGGGCGAGTGTATGTCTACGTATAGTGACTTAATATTGAGATCAAATCTCAAATCCAGATCTTATGGACTCCTCATAGATGTTTGATTAAATCAAAACCATAATCTAATATTTTTATTACATCTGAATCACATTCAGATCCCTATCCAACATTTATATCAATATCAGATTAATTTTTTATTGAGAGAAGTCATCAAAATCCAAGCCCGTTTCATCACTCCATATGAATGGAAGCGTCATGGTTATACAATCGTTTATGATCACCTCACCCTCAGGTGTTCCTAATACCCATACATCTTGCATACTAGAAGACTTAGAATAAATATGAAGTCTTAGGTCTATTTAAACTGTCTCCTTTAGGGTTTTATCATTAAGTTTCTCATTTGATCATTGGGAGTCGGTATCAATCATATACTTTCCAAAAGCATATATCACACCCAGGTATTGATTATATACTTTCCAAAAGCATATATCACACCTAGGTATTGATCATATGCTTTCCAAAAGTATATATCGAACATACGGATTCAGTCAAGCTTCCAAAGCGAGATGACCGTGCACGGAATTTGGTCCTTCCAAATATCTCACGAGTGAGATCATGTCTTCCAGTTCAATAATGAACTTGTATGATCCCTTTGAGAGATCGTATTACTCATATGCCATTGTATGTACACCATCGCATCGGTGTATAGACCTTGTTTAGGCCATCTTCCTATTGGTCTGTCAAATGTACAAGCTCAAATATATAGTAACACATCTATCTCCGGTCAGAGGATGCGTGCCTATATCGTGACAGCATACGACATAGGTCTTTAGTTATCTCGATCTCATTAAGTCAACTCTTTGACCTAACTTATCTAACACATCCGAATCACTATTCCTATAAAAAGGACCTACATCAAGAGGTCAATAAGATATCAGCCTTCAGATAAAGGATTGGCATCTTCTTCTCGGGCTGGAGATCCTCTCTTAATAATCATTTGACGGTGCTTGATGAGTCCTCAATCTAACTCTTTAGATATTCATCCAAGCACCAGCCTCTATGATTCAACAATTGAATCAACATCTGTATGATCATCAATATGGCCATGGTACATAACCCTAATTATACTAAGAGACCTATTATGCAAATGAGTTATTCTTCATTCCAGATCAGGGAATGATATTTGCAATAACATTTATTGCATAATGGCTCGTCGTGGGCTCGCATGTCAAACAATCTTCCACTGGCCCAAAGAGTCGCTAATGGGCTAATCTTTAAACCCATACTCATGTGAGAATCATAGGCTATTTAGAAAAATACCTATGTAAGATGATCAGTCACTCTGTTTTCGAGAGACTACGCTAAGTCCTTTTACGACACTTGCATATCTCCTAGCAACAATGCTCGCATCCAATGCGAATGTTGCATCTTATGCAACCAATACTCAATATTGTTAATTATAGTATCTTGAGTACTACAATTCAATAATCGTTATAACCATTATGCAATTTCTATTATCCTTATCATAATACCCTTATTCCCGGAGATCTCTATCTCCTAAGGTATCTACATTTAAGATCCTTTTTAAATTACTATCTATAAAGTCTTAAGTTCTTGAAGATAAGGCTCTGAGAGCACTATCTCAAATATCTTGTCTTATTTGAAGATATTGTTATTACTACAATCAAGTGTTTTATTTCCATACTAGGATCAATAATAGTTTACTACTCCCACTGCATGGCAGACATCTGATTTTTGTACGCATCTAGCATACACCAGGCTTCTCGTAACTGATGCATAAGGGCAAACAGTTTAAGCATTCACATCCTCGATTGTTTGAGGTGATATCCCTTCAGATAGGTCAGTATCATATCTTAAGGAAAGAAGCCTTTCTTGGAATTTTCCAGAAAATGGAATATGTCCAATGTGTACTAATAAATGTGACGGTCCCAATACCATATTCTCTTTGCTTTTGAACAACTTCAGAACTAAGATATAAGAAGTATCATTGAGATTGTAACACCCCGTAATTTTCGGATTTTTCTGAAATTTTAAAACATATTCAATATTATACTCAAAAGAAGCGTCTCGTCGCAAGCTTTCCAACGAGCCCAAAAACGCGTAATTCCGAGTTCGGATGTGGGAGATATGCCTATTTTGATGAAGAGGGGTCATGGTTTTTGAGGGGATTAATGGTTACGGGTTTAGATAAGTTAAGTACGAATTAAGGCTATTTTAGGGTTTCTAAAACTAAGATTTTAATCCTCAATTATATAAAGGCACACACCCTTTATCTCCCCTCATTCCTACTTCTTTTTCAAACCCTAATCCATCCTTTCTTCCTCCCCAAGTCATTCTATTATCTCTTTTTCCATCTCCTTCTTCAGAGAATCAAGGAGAGAACGGTGTCACCACCGTTATCAAAAACTCTCGAAGTCTCGTAGACTCGCGACAAGAAGAAGACGAGGAGGATCATCGCAAGGGAAAAGCAACCCTCTCATCGGATTCGTGATTGGTCGATCGAGCACGTGGATCAAAGACGTGCACGAGTATAGGTAACGGATCTTGGCATTCTCTTTTTTTTTCGCGTACCTTGCGATCTCGAGATTGTCATTCTTGGGGAACTTTTGTTCGATATCGATCCTCCCCAGGATCGCCTCTTGCTGTTGGTAATCTTGTTATTATTAGTGACCAATACGATTGTCATGGGGTTTTCTCTGTGTTTTTTTATAATGATGTGAATAAAGTTATGGCCCATGATTTTTGTTTCGCTTGTAGTTTTCATGAGATGATATTATTTCTTGAGCAAAAAGATAATGACTTAGTCGTGGATATATACATATACATATACATATATATTTGTATATTTCAAAGAATCTTCCTTTTAAGGATGTGGTAACGGAGAATTCGGTGCATAAATTTCCATCTCATAAATTGAATGTGGATGTTGCTCTTTAATTAAGTTGTATCCCGGATTTATAGAATAACCATGTTGAGTATTACACCTAAGTTTACCAAAATACAAATGCACACTCCGTTAATCCCGGCTTAACTTACTATAGGTTTACATTTGTACGTCACTTTTGGTAAACTTGATATCTTAGTAAACAAATTATGCAAGGACGAAATGGTGGATTGAGCAAAAACAGTATGTAAGAAATTGCAAAGGTATAGTTTACTTATTTCCATCTATACTTGCTACGTGAGATAATATTATATATTATTGTAGATACTTAAAGTCTTGGTTTGCATATATTTTCGATGTAAATTTCTAAGGGTTACTCTTTGGCAAGATATCATAATATTGGGTGTGTCATTGATATCGGATTTCCAAACCTGATGTGAGTCCCTAATATTAGAATGTTTATATTGTTACAAGTCATAATGTAAGGTGGTGCCCTTGCCGTTAAAAGTATCCACTAAAGATTTTTTTTTAATATGGCCCATTTAGGTAAGAATGAGTTAGTGTTATAGAATGTTGTAGGTCTAGTAATTCAAAACCAAGTGATATTTCTGCTTTATGGTATAGTTCTGAAAATCGGTTATTATGATATTCCTGTTGGCTATTCACATAGTTAGGGCTTGATAGCCAATCGGCCTTAAATACCTATATCATATATATATATATAAGACAATATAAATTTTCAAGATGTGTAATGATTTCAGTCTTACAAATTATATATATATATATCTTGTGTCTGAAAGTGATTCTGTATAGACTTGAATTCGCATTGAGAAGTTTCGAAGGAGATAAGAATGCTGTGAGTTTTATAACAACTTATGTTTGGTGAATTTTTTTTATACATTAAGTATTGTGGATGATATGGATGATATATCAGGACATGTCGTAACTTGAAGGAAAAGATGCCACTGGAAACAAGTAACAAGTCTAAGTTTGATTGCCTTTGAGTAAAATATAAATTGTACGCAGGGGATGGAAAAGATAAATACTACAAGGAGGGTGCACCCTCTTGTAGTCCGGCTGAGCCGACAGTGAGTCACCCCCACTCGAGGGGCATCATAGAGTGGGGTGGTGGTAGGTACTCTGGTGGAATTGAGTTGGATGCACGCGTGCACCGCATCGTACGGATCCGTTTTTTTGTGGTACTTGTTTTGGAGCGAGCAAGACTCCTCCGGCAGACTCGGTTGACGAAGCGATTGTTGGGCTACACGCTCTCTGTCACGAGTGTTGGAGTACTACTAGCCAGACTAACTGAAGGTTTGCGCTTGCGCAAAGGTTTTAATCTGCATTCTGAATGAAGTGTTGCAGACTTCATTCCTAGTGCAGATCTTCTCCTTTGACGGGCGAGTCCGGGATAAGTAAATGAAAATATGAGTATAGATATGTCAAAGAATTAGTTTTGATTGTGTACGTATTAAAGGCTTAGAATATAAGTTCTTGTATAATGTTAGATGCTTTTAGAATGTTCTCTTCTAAACTTGTTAAGTTACTGCATTTGCATTGCCTACCTATACTCTCTCTTGATTTATAAGTTATTTTATCCTTACTGAGTCAGTTGACTCATGAGTTACATTCTTTGGAAATCCAACAGGAAGTGTGGATCAGGAGACAGAGGCTCACATCTTTGGTGGTGCATCTGCAGGACGTTGTTAAGGTTGAGGACTAGTTTCTTAGTAGTTTATGTTATCCTTCCTTTCCGATTATTTATGGTGTAATAAAGAGACTCTGAGGACTTATTATTATCCGTATGTGGACTTTTGTTATCAATAGAAACTTAGATTTTTCTTCCCTATTTTCTTATTTTGTATAAGTGGTATATTCATGCAATGTTGTTTATGATTGTTGTTGGGTAATATTGAGAATGGATGTTGAGATGCGCTCCCATCGAGGTGGGGCGTTACATTTGGTATCAAAGCCCAATTACCCCATCAGTCATAGACAACTGTATGGTAGGAGAAATACCATTGTACATTAGACAAGTAGTCTTCTGACTACAGTAAAAAAAATGATCAAGGTGACTAATGACCTCTACTCTTAGATCTAATCACAATTCCCTTTTTCTTTCTACTCATGCAGATCATGCCGCCTCGTAGGGATCAGACTGCGCAGCAATTGGCTGCGATGATGGCAATGTTGCAGGATGTGCATCAGAGACAGCTTATGCTCGAGGAGCGATTGTCAAGATCTACGTCCGAAGGTGGGCCTGGAATGGGTGGGGGAGATGGCAATCCACCACCACCACCTCCTCCTCCTCCTCCTCCGTCGCCACCACCACCGCGACAAGAGGATATATTTTCAAAATATCGCAAGGAGAAAGTTCCAGAGTTTCTGGGCAATACAAGCCCAGGTGTGGCAGAGAGGTGGCTGAAGCGTGTGGAAAAGGTATTCCGCACCATACATGTACCAGATGAGGAGAAGGTTACCCTTGCCACTTACTCCTTAGCGGGCTATGCTGAGGAATGGTGGAGTTCAATGGAGTCGCAGATTACAACGCCAGTTACTTGGGAGAAATTTACTGAGGCGTTCCGAGAGCATTTCTATCCGGAATACTGGCTAGAGCAGCGCCGAGTGGAGTTCACACTACTCGAGCAAGGTAACAAGACTGTGACTGCTTATCTAAACAGGTTCACGGAGTTGCTGAAGTATACTGCTAGCATTGTACCAACTGAGGCTGACAAAGCATTCAAGTTCTTTCGAGGTCTCCGTAAGGAAATTCGCGAGAGACTAGTACCCCTTAGATTGGTTACTATGAAAGAAGTGGTTGATGCTGCATCACGAGTGGAGGAGGACTTGCGTGAAGGCAGGTCAGTACAAACCAGGCAAGGAGGATCGAGCTATTATAGGAAGACTGCTCGTAATGATCGTTCGACAGCACGTAGAGGACAACGTATCCACCCCTACCGGCATGGCATGTCTACCAGGTCCGCACATGGAGGAGCTCCTACCTTGGGGAAAGCACTTTCCGAGCCATCACGACCAACACATCCAATGGTGAACAGCATAACCGATGCACGTGTTTGCTACCGATGCAACCAAGAGGGGCACATCAGGTCCAACTGTCCGTTGGGAGCTTCACGGATGCGAGGTACTATACGAGGGGGACATCCGCAGCACCAGGGACGTGGTTCTACCTCTCGTGGTGGTAGGGGACATCCCAAACAGACTCGAGGCACGACAGATTCTAGTGGGCCACGAAGAGAAGGACAACTCCATGCCATCACCGATGGGCAAGCACATGCTTCGGGATCAGTAGTACGAGGTATGATTTCAGTAGGCGACTTTACAGCTCATGCTCTTTTTGATTCGGGCGCATCTCATTCCTTCGTGTCATGGAGTTTTGCGGATACCTTAGGCCGAGAGCCTACCATAGTTTCAGACCCTTATCTTATTAAGGGACCTGGAGGTCAGGTGTTTGTTGTCCATCGGGTGTTTCCCGATTGCCCGGTCTATATTGGAGGTTATATGCTCGAGGCCTACTTGCTGCTTATCCAGATGGAGGATTTTGATGTTATTCTTGGCATGGATTGGTTAGAGAATCACCATGCATGTCTAGACTGCTTCCAGAAACAGATTATCTTCAGGATACCTGAGCTACAAGAATTTGTATTTGATGGAAGCACCTCGTCGAGAGGGGTAACCTGCATATCAGCATTGCAAGCTCATTGTCTGTTATCTCAAGGATGCGAAGGATTTATTGCCCACGTCATTGGGAATCAAACTCCCATGGAAGGAATAGAGGCGATTGAAATAGTAAAGAACTTCCCAGATGTATTTCCTGTAGATCTTCCTGGGCTTCCCCCACCTCGTGAGGTGGAGTTTGAGATTTCTATCATTCCAGGAACTCAACCAGTATCCATGACACCATACAGGATGGCACCGGCTGAGCTGAAGGAACTCAAGGTGCAGTTACAAGAACTGCTGGAGAAGGGTTTCATACGCCCTAGTACATCTCCATGGGGAGCGCCGGTCCTTTTTGTTAAGAAGAAGGATGGATCTATGCGCATGTGTATAGATTATCGGCAGTTGAATAAAGTAACAATCAAGAATCGTTACCCTTTGCCACACATTGACGATCTCTTTGATCAGTTACAAGGGTCATCCATCTTCTCCAAGATTGATCTACGATCTGGATATCACCAACTACGTATTCGGGATGTTGATATACCCAAGTCTGCCTTCAGAACCAGATATGGTCACTATGAGTTCTTGGTGATGCCCTTTGGCTTGACAAATGCCCCAGCAGCATTCATGGACATGATGAATCGGGTTTTTCAGCCCTTCCTCGATAATTTTGTTGTGGTTTTCATTGATGATGTCCTTATCTACTCTCGAGATGAGAAGGAACATCACACTCACTTACAGACAGTGCTGGAGACCTTGCGGAGGCACAAGTTATATGCAAAGTTTAGTAAGTGTGAGTTTTGGCTTCAAGAAGTATCATTCTTAGGCCATGTTATCTTAGGTGCAGGAGTGTCTGTGGATCCTGCAAAAATCGAAGCAGTCCTTAGTTGGGAACGACCGAAGAACGTGTCTGAGATCCGAAGCTTTCTTGGTTTAGCCGGTTATTACAGACGGTTTGTGAAGGGATTTTCTCAGATTGCCCTTCTCCTCACCCAGCTGACCAAGAAGGAGATGCCATATGCTTGGTCAGAAGAGTGTGAGGATAGCTTCCAGACACTGAAGGAAAGGCTCACTACAGCTCCCATCTTGAAAATTCCGTCGGTTCCAGACGGATTCACAGTTTACACTGATGCATCAAAGGAGGGTCTGGGTGCGGTTTTGATGCAACATGGTAAGGTTGTTGCATATGGATCTAGACAGTTGAAGCCACATGAGAAAAATTACCCAACTCATGATATGGAATTGGCAGCAGTTATCTTTGATCTTAAAATGTGGAGACATTATCTTTATGGTGTTGCTTTCGAAATCTTCACAAATCACAAGAGTCTCAAGCATCTTTTTGATCAGAAGGAGCTCAATATGAGGCAAAGGAGATGGCTGGAGCTGTTAAAGGATTATGAGTGCACCATCTCTTACCATCCTGGTAAGGCGAATGTGGTTGCTGATGCCCTTAGTCGTAGGCCTCATTCAAGTGAATCTCGTCCTCAGCTTAAAGCATGGGATCTTCTTACAGCTTTCAGTGATTGGCATCCATTTCAGAGTAGTCGAGAGACTGTCATAGTTCCATCCCCTTCTCGTCCAGAGTTAGTTGAGCGAATCATCCAATGGCAACATGAAGACCTGAGTATGCAGAGACTCAAGGAGAATGCTATCGCTGGAACCTTAGTTGGCTTTTCTTATCAAGATGGTGTGCTACGAAATGGGAATCGATTGTGTGTTCCAGCAGATGTGCAATTGAGGGAAGAGATCATGAGTGAGGCACATAGTTCACGTTTGTCGATACATCCTGGTGGCACAAAGATGTATAAGGATTTGAAAAAGAATTTTTGGTGGAAGCAAATGAGAAGGGATGTGGCCAAGTTTGTGGCAAAATGCCTGACGTGTCAGCAAATTAAGGCTGAGCATAAGAGGCCACCTGGACTTTTGCAATCCCTTCCTATTCCTGAGTGGAAGTGGGAGGGTATATCTATGGATTTTGTGACGGGTCTTCCTAAGACCACTAGTAGTCATGATGCCATCTGGGTCGTGGTTGATAGGCTTACTAAGTCAGCACATTTCATACCTGTGAGTATGGCATGCACTCCCTTACAGCTTGCAGTGGTCTTTATTAAGGAGATTGTCAGACTTCATGGCCTGCCAAAGCAGATTGTATCTGATCGTGACCTAAGGTTCACCTCTCACTACTGGAGGGAATTCATGAGTTCTTTAGAAGTACAACTATGCCTCAGTTATGCTTACCATCCACAGACCGACGGACAATCCGAGAGGACGATTCAGACACTGGAGGATCTTCTTCGAGCATGTGTGCTGGAGTGGAAAGGGTCGTGGAAGGACCATTTGCCGTTAGCAGAGTTTACGTATAATAACAGTTACCATGCCAGCATAGGCATGGCTCCTTTTGAAGCATTGTATGGAAGACGATTTTCTACACCTCTGAGTTGGCAGGAGATTGGGCATAACCTTCTACATAAGGTAGAGTACTTGGAGGAGACTGCTAAGGCAATCAAGATAGCTCGAAAGAAATTGCTTACTGCACAGAGTAGGCAAAAGAGCTATAGCGATAGACGACGCACTGATCTTAGCTTTGAAGTTGGAGATCTTGTCTTCTTGAGAGTTTCTCCCACAAAGGGAGTTCATCGATTTGGAGTAAAGGGAAAGTTAGCACCCCGGTTTGTCGGACCGTTCGAGATTCTCGACAAGATTGGTAAAGTTGCATACAGGATTGCTCTTCCTCCTCACCTTGCTGGTGTGCATGATGTTTTTCATATCTCCAACTTGAGAAAATATGTACATGATCCATCGCATGTGATTAGTTATGATGACCTTCACGTGGATACTGACCTGAGTTATCCGGAGGAACCAGTTCGAATCATCGATCGTTCAGTGAAGAAGTTAAGGCATAAGAAGATACCTTTGGTGAAGATCCTTTGGCAACGACACAACTCCGAGGAGGCCACTTGGGAACCTGAGGCGGATATGCGACGGGACTACCCATACCTTTTTGAAGGTAATATATGAGCTACTTTCATCATTTTTAAGGTTGTTATCTTTTACTCGAGAGGATCCAACCTTTTAAGGTTGTTGTGATTACACCTCTTGCATCCTAAGTCTCGGGGACGAGACTGTTTTTAAGGTTGTTATAATGTAACACCCCGTAATTTTCGGATTTTTCTGAAATTTTAAAACCTATTCAATATTATACTCAAAAGAAGCGTCTCGTCGCAAGCTTTCCAACGAGCCCAAAAACGCGTAATTCCGAGTTCGGATGTGGGAGATATGCCTGTTTTGATGAAGAGGGGTCATGGTTTTTTAGGGGATTAATGGTTACGGGTTTAGATAAGTTAAGTACGAATTAAGGCTATTTTAGGGTTTCTAAAACTAAGATTTTAATCCTCAATTATATAAAGACACACACCCTTTATCTCCCCTCATTCCTACTTCTTTTTCAAACCCTAATCCATCCTTTCTTCCTCCCCAAGTCATTCTCTTATCTCTTTTTCCATCTCCTTCTTCAGAGAATCAAGGAGAGAACGGTGTCACCACCGTTATCAAAAATTCTCGAAGTCTCGTAGACTCGCGACAAGAAGAAGACGAGGAGGATCATCGCAAGGGAAAAGCAACCCTCTCATCGGATTCGTGATTGGTCGATCGAGCACGTGGATCAAAGACGTGCACGAGTATAGGTAACGGATCTTGGCATTCTCTTTTTTTTCGCGTACCTTGCGATCTCGAGATTGTCATTCTTGGGGAACTTTTGTTCGATATCGATCCTCCCCAGGATCGCCTCTTGCTGGTGGTAATCTTGTTATTATTAGTGACCAATATGATTGTCATGGGGTTTTCTCTGTGTTTTTTTATAATGATGTGAATAAAGTTATGGCCCATGATTTTTGTTTCGCTTGTAGTTTTCATGAGATGATATTATTTCTTGAGCAAAAAGATAATGACTTAGTCGTGGATATATACATATACATATACATATATATTTGTATATTTCAAAGAATCTTCCTTTTAAGGATGTGGTAATGGAGAATTCGGTGCATAAATTTCCATCTCATAAATTGAATGTGGATGTTGCTCTTTAATTAAGTTGTATCCCGGATTTATAGAATAACCATGTTGAGTATTACACCTAAGTTTACCAAAATACAAATGCACACTCCGTTAATCCCGGCTTAACTTACTATAGGTTTACATTTGTACGTCACTTTTGGTAAACTTGATATCTTAGTAAACAAATTATGCAAGGACGAAATGGTGGATTGAGCAAAAACAGTATGTAAGAAATTGCAAAGGTATAGTTTACTTATTTCCATCTATACTTGCTACGTGAGATAATATTATATATTATTGTAGATACTTAAAGTCTTGGTTTGCATATATTTTCGATGTAAATTTCTAAGGGTTACTCTTTGGCAAGATATCATAATATTGGGTGTGTCATTGATATCGGATTTCCAAACCTGATGTGAGTCCCTAATATTAGAATGTTTATATTGTTACAAGTCATAATGTAAGGTGGTGCCCTTGCCGTTAAAAGTATCCACTAAAGATTTTTTTTAATATGGCCCATTTAGGTAAGAATGAGTTAGTGTTATAGAATGTTGTAGGTCTAGTAATTCAAAACCAAGTGATATTTCTGCTTTATGGTATAGTTCTGAAAATCGGTTATTATGATATTCCTGTTGGCTATTCACATAGTTAGGGCTTGATAGCCAATCGGCCTTAAATACCTATATCATATATATATATATATATATAAGACAATATAAATTTTCAAGATGTGTAATGATTTCAGTCTTACAAATTATATATATATATATCTTGTGTCTGAAAGTGATTCTGTATAGACTTGAATTCGCATTGAGAAGTTTCGAAGGAGATAAGAATGCTGTGAGTTTTATAACAACTTATGTTTGGTGAATTTTTTTTATACATTAAGTATTGCGGATGATATGGATGATATATCAGGACATGTCGTAACTTGAAGGAAAAGATGCCACTGGAAACAAGTAACAAGTCTAAGTTTGATTGCCTTTGAGTAAAATATAAATTGTACGCAGGGGATGGAAAAGATAAATACTACAAGGAGGGTGCACCCTCTTGTAGTCCGGCTGAGCCGACAGTGAGTCACCCCCACTCGAGGGGCATCATAGAGTGGGGTGGTGGTAGGTACTCTGGTGGAATTGAGTTGGATGCACGCGTGCACCGCACCGTACGGATCCGTTTTTTTGTGGTACTTGTTTTGGAGCGAGCAAGACTCCTCCGGCAGACTCGGTTGACGAAGCGATTGTTGGGCTACACGCTCTCTGTCACGAGTGTTGGAGTACTACTAGCCAGACTAACTGAAGGTTTGCGCTTGCGCAAAGGTTTTAATCTGCATTCTGAATGAAGTGTTGCAGACTTCATTCCTAGTGCAGATCTTCTCCTTTGACGGGCGAGTCCGGGATAAGTAAATGAAAATATGAGTATAGATATGTCAAAGAATTAGTTTTGATTGTGTACGTATTAAAGGCTTAGAATATAAGTTCTTGTATAATGTTAGATGCTTTTAGAATGTTCTCTTCTAAACTTGTTAAGTTACTGCATTTGCATTGCCTACCTATACTCTCTCTTGATTTATAAGTTATTTTATCCTTACTGAGTCAGTTGACTCATGAGTTACATTCTTTGGAAATCCAACAGGAAGTGTGGATCAGGAGACAAAGGCTCACATCTTTGGTGGTGCATCTGCAGGACGTTGTTAAGGTTGAGGACTAGTTTCTTAGTAGTTTATGTTATCCTTCCTTTCCGATTATTTATGGTGTAATAAAGAGACTCTGAGGACTTATTATTATCCGTATGTGGACTTTTGTTATCAATAGAAACTTAGATTTTTCTTCCCTATTTTCTTATTTTGTATAAGTGGTATATTCATGCAATGTTGTTTATGATTGTTGTTGGGTAATATTGAGAATGGATGTTGAGATGCGCTCCCATCGAGGTGGGGCGTTACATTTGGTATCAAAGCCCAATTACCCCATCAGTCATAGACAACTGTATGGTAGGAGAAATACCATTGTACATTAGACAAGTAGTCTTCTGACTACAGTAAAAAAAATGATCAAGGTGACTAATGACCTCTACTCTTAGATCTAATCACAATTCCCTTTTTTCTTTCTACTCATGCAGATCATGCCGCCTCGTAGGGATCAGACTGCGCAGCAATTGGCTGCGATGATGGCAATGTTGCAGGATGTGCATCAGAGACAGCTTATGCTCGAGGAGCGATTGTCAAGATCTACGTCCGAAGGTGGGCCTGGAATGGGTGGGGGAGATGGCAATCCACCACCACCTCCTCCTCCTCCTCCTCCGTCGCCACCACCACCGCGACAAGAGGATATATTTTCAAAACATCGCAAGGAGAAAGTTCCAGAGTTTCTGGGCAATACAAGCCCAGGTGTGGCAGAGAGGTGGCTGAAGCGTGTGGAAAAGGTATTCCGCACCATACATGTACCAGATGAGGAGAAGGTTACCCTTGCCACTTACTCCTTAGCGGGCTATGCTGAGGAATGGTGGAGTTCAATGGAGTCGCAGATTACAACGCCAGTTACTTGGGAGAAATTTACTGTGGCGTTCCGAGAGCATTTCTATCCGGAATACTGGCTAGAGCAGCGCCGAGTGGAGTTCACACTACTCGAGCAAGGTAACAAGACTGTGACTGCTTATCTAAACAGGTTCACGGAGTTGCTGAAGTATACTGCTAGCATTGTACCAACTGAGGCTGACAAAGCATTCAAGTTCTTTCGAGGTCTCCGTAAGGAAATTCGCGAGAGACTAGTACCCCTTAGATTGGTTACTATGAAAGAAGTGGTTGATGCTGCATCACGAGTGGAGGAGGACTTGCGTGAAGGCAGGTCAGTACAAACCAGGCAAGGAGGATCGAGCTATTATAGGAAGACTGCTCGTAATGATCGTTCGACAGCACGTAGAGGACAACGTATCCACCCCTACCGGCATGGCATGTCTACCAGGTCCGCACATGGAGGAGCTCCTACCTTGGGGCAAGCACTTTCCGAGCCATCACGACCAACACATCCAATGGTGAACAGCATAACCGATGCACGTGTTTGCTACCGATGCAACCAAGAGGGGCACATCAGGTCCAACTGTCCGTTGGGAGCTTCACGGATGCGAGGTACTATACGAGGGGGACGTCCGCAGCACCAGGGACGTGGTTCTACCTCTCGTGGTGGTAGGGGACATCCCAAACAGACTCGAGACACGACAGATTCTAGTGGGCCACGAAGAGAAGGACAACTCCATGCCATCACCGATGGGCAAGCACATGCTTCGGGATCAGTAGTACGAGGTATGATTTCAGTAGGCGACTTTACAGCTCATGCTCTTTTTGATTCGGGCGCATCTCATTCCTTCGTGTCATGGAGTTTTGCGGATACCTTAGGCCGAGAGCCTACCATAGCTTCAGACCCTTATCTTATTAAGGGACCTGGAGGTCAGGTGTTTGTTGTCCATCGGGTGTTTCCCGATTGCCCGGTCTATATTGGAGGTTATATGCTCGAGGCCTACTTGCTGCTTATCCAGATGGAGGATTTTGATGTTATTCTTGGCATGGATTGGTTAGAGAATCACCATGCATGTCTAGACTGCTTCCAGAAACAGATTATCTTCAGGATACCTGAGCTACAAGAATTTGTATTTGATGGAAGCACCTCGTCGAGAGGGGTAACCTGCATATCAGCATTGCAAGCTCATTGTCTGTTATCCCAAGGATGCGAAGGATTTATTGCCCACGTCATTGGGAATCAAACTCCCATGGAAGGAATAGAGGCGATTGAAATAGTAAAGAACTTCCCAGATGTATTTCCTGTAGATCTTCCTGGGCTTCCCTCACCTCGTGAGGTGGAGTTTGAGATTTCTATCATTCCAGGAACTCAACCAGTATCCATGACACCATACAGGATGGCACCGGCTGAGCTGAAGGAACTCAAGGTGCAGTTACAAGAACTGCTGGAGAAGGGTTTCATACGCCCTAGTACATCTCCATGGGGAGCGCCGGTCCTTTTTGTTAAGAAGAAGGATGGATCTATGCGCATGTGTATAGATTATCGGCAGTTGAATAAAGTAACAATCAAGAATCGTTACCCTTTGCCACACATTGACGATCTCTTTGATCAGTTACAAGGGTCATCCATCTTCTCCAAGATTGATCTACGATCTGGATATCACCAACTACGTATTCGGGATGTTGATATACCCAAGTCTGCCTTCAGAACCAGATATGGTCACTATGAGTTCTTGGTGATGCCCTTTGGCTTGACAAATGCCCCAGCAGCATTCATGGACATGATGAATCGGGTTTTTCAGCCCTTCCTCGATAATTTTGTTGTGGTTTTCATTGATGATGTCCTTATCTACTCTCGAGATGAGAAGGAACATCACACTCACTTACAGACAGTGCTGGAGACCTTGCGGAGGCACAAGTTATATGCAAAGTTTAGTAAGTGTGAGTTTTGGCTTCAAGAAGTATCATTCTTAGGCCATGTTATCTTAGGTGCAGGAGTGTCTGTGGATCCTGCAAAAATCGAAGCAGTCCTTAGTTGGGAACGACCGAAGAACGTGTCTGAGATCCGAAGCTTTCTTGGTTTAGCCGGTTATTACAGACGGTTTGTGAAGGGATTTTCTCAGATTGCCCTTCTCCTCACCCAGCTGACCAAGAAGGAGATGCCATATGCTTGGTCAGAAGAGTGTGAGGATAGCTTCCAGACACTGAAGGAAAGGCTCACTACAGCTCCCATCTTGAAAATTCCGTCGGTTCCAGACGGATTCACAGTTTACACTGATGCATCAAAGGAGGGTCTGGGTGCGGTTTTGATGCAACATGGTAAGGTTGTTGCATATGGATCTAGACAGTTGAAGCCACATGAGAAAAATTACCCAACTCATGATATGGAATTGGCAGCAGTTATCTTTGATCTTAAAATGTGGAGACATTATCTTTATGGTGTTGCTTTCGAAATCTTCACAAATCACAAGAGTCTCAAGCATCTTTTTGATCAGAAGGAGCTCAATATGAGGCAAAGGAGATGGCTGGAGCTGTTAAAGGATTATGAGTGCACCATCTCTTACCATCCTGGTAAGGCGAATGTGGTTGCTGATGCCCTTAGTCGTAGGCCTCATTCAAGTGAATCTCGTCCTCAGCTTAAAGCATGGGATCTTCTTACAGCTTTCAGTGATTGGCATCCATTTCAGAGTAGTCGAGAGACTGTCATAGTTCCATCCCCTTCTCGTCCAGAGTTAGTTGAGCGAATCATCCAATGGCAACATGAAGACCTGAGTATGCAGAGACTCAAGGAGAATGCTATCGCTGGAACCTTAGTTGGCTTTTCTTATCAAGATGGTGTGCTACGAAATGGGAATCGATTGTGTGTTCCAGCAGATGTGCAATTGAGGGAAGAGATCATGAGTGAGGCACATAGTTCACGTTTGTCGATACATCCTGGTGGTACAAAAATGTATAAGGATTTGAAAAAGAATTTTTGGTGGAAGCAAGTGAGAAGGGATGTGGCCAAGTTTGTGGCAAAATGCCTGACGTGTCAGCAAATTAAGGCTGAGCATAAGAGGCCACCTGGACTTTTACAATCCCTTCCTATTCCTGAGTGGAAGTGGGAGGGTATATCTATGGATTTTGTGACGGGTCTTCCTAAGACCACTAGTAGTCATGATGCCATCTGGGTCGTGGTTGATAGGCTTACTAAGTCAGCACATTTCATACCTGTGAGTATGGCATGCACTCCCTTACAGCTTGCAGTGGTCTTTATTAAGGAGATTGTCAGACTTCATGGGCTGCCAAAGCAGATTGTATCTGATCGTGACCTAAGGTTCACCTCTCACTACTGGAGGGAATTCATGAGTTCTTTAGAAGTACAACTATGCCTCAGTTATGCTTACCATCCACAGACCGACGGACAATCCGAGAGGACGATTCAGACACTGGAGGATCTTCTTCGAGCATGTGTGTTGGAGTGGAAAGGGTCGTGGAAGGACCATTTGCCGTTAGCAGAGTTTACGTATAATAACAGTTACCATGCCAGCATAGGCATGGCTCCTTTTGAAGCATTGTATGGAAGACGATTTTCTACACCTCTGAGTTGGCAGGAGATTGGGCATAACCTTCTACATAAGGTAGAGTACTTGGAGGAGACTGCTAAGGCAATCAAGATAGCTCGAAAGAAATTGCTTACTGCACAGAGTAGGCAAAAGAGCTATAGCGATAGACGACGCACTGATCTTAGCTTTGAAGTTGGAGATCTTGTCTTCTTGAGAGTTTCTCCCACAAAGGGAGTTCATCGATTTGGAGTAAAGGGAAAGTTAGCACCCCGGTTTGTCGGACCGTTCGAGATTCTCGACAAGATTGGTAAAGTTGCATACAGGATTGCTCTTCCTCCTCACCTTGCTGGTGTGCATGATGTTTTTCATATCTCCAACTTGAGAAAATATGTACATGATCCATCGCATGTGATTAGTTATGATGACCTTCACGTGGATACTGACCTGAGTTATCCGGAGGAACCAGTTCGAATCATCGATCGTTCAGTGAAGAAGTTAAGGCATAAGGAGATACCTTTGGTGAAGATCCTTTGGCAACGACACAACTCTGAGGAGGCCACTTGGGAACCTGAGGCGGATATGCGACGGGACTACCCATACCTTTTTGAAGGTAATATATGAGCTACTTTCATCATTTTTAAGGTTGTTATCTTTTACTCGAGAGGATCCAACCTTTTAAGGTTGTTGTGATTACACCTCTTGCATCCTAAGTCTCGGGGACGAGACTGTTTTTAAGGTTGTTATAATGTAACACCCCGTAATTTTCGGATTTTTCTGAAATTTTAAAACCTATTCAATATTATACTCAAAAGAAGCGTCTCGTCGCAAGCTTTCCAACGAGCCCAAAAACGCGTAATTCCGAGTTCGGATGTGGGAGATATGCCTGTTTTGATGAAGAGGGGTCATGGTTTTTGAGGGGATTAATGGTTACGGGTTTAGATAAGTTAAGTACGAATTAAGGCTATTTTAGGGTTTCTAAAACTAAGATTTTAATCCTCAATTATATAAAGACACACACCCTTTATCTCCCCTCATTCCTACTTCTTTTTCAAACCCTAATCCATCCTTTCTTCCTCCCCAAGTCATTCTCTTATCTCTTTTTCCATCTCCTTCTTCAGAGAATCAAGGAGAGAACGGTGTCACCACCGTTATCAAAAATTCTCGAAGTCTCGTAGACTCGCGACAAGAAGAAGACGAGGAGGATCATCGCAAGGGAAAAGCAACCCTCTCATCGGATTCATGATTGGTCGATCGAGCACGTGGATCAAAGACGTGCACGAGTATAGGTAACGGATCTTGGCATTCTCTTTTTTTTCGCGTACCTTGCGATCTCGAGATTGTCATTCTTGGGGAACTTTTGTTCGATATCGATCCTCCCCAGGATCGACTCTTGCTGTTGGTAATCTTGTTATTATTAGTGACCAATATGATTGTCATGGGGTTTTCTCTGTGTTTTTTTATAATGATGTGAATAAAGTTATGGCCCATGATTTTTGTTTCGCTTGTAGTTTTCATGAGATGATATTATTTCTTGAGCAAAAAGATAATGACTTAGTCGTGGATATATACATATACATATACATATATATTTGTATATTTCAAAGAATCTTCCTTTTAAGGATGTGGTAACGGAGAATTCGGTGCATAAATTTCCATCTCATAAATTGAATGTGGATGTTGCTCTTTAATTAAGTTGTATCCCGGATTTATAGAATAACCATGTTGAGTATTACACCTAAGTTTACCAAAATACAAATGCACACTCCGTTAATCCCGACTTAACTTACTATAGGTTTACATTTGTACGTCACTTTTGGTAAACTTGATATCTTAGTAAACAAATTATGCAAGGACGAAATGGTGGATTGAGCAAAAACAGTATGTAAGAAATTGCAAAGGTATAGTTTACTTATTTCCATCTATACTTGCTACGTGAGATAGTATTATATATTATTGTAGATACTTAAAGTCTTGGTTTGCATATATTTTCGATGTAAATTTCTAAGGGTTACTCTTTGGCAAGATATCATAATATTGGGTGTGTCATTGATATCGGATTTCCAAACCTGATGTGAGTCCCTAATATTAGAATGTTTATATTGTTACAAGTCATAATGTAAGGTGGTGCTCTTGCCGTTAAAAGTATCCACTAAAGATTTTTTTTAATATGGCCCATTTAGGTAAGAATGAGTTAGTGTTATAGAATGTTGTAGGTCTAGTAATTCAAAACCAAGTGATATTTCTGCTTTATGGTATAGTTCTGAAAATCGGTTATTATGATATTCCTGTTGGCTATTCACATAGTTAGGGCTTGATAGCCAATCGGCCTTAAATACCTATATCATATATATATAAGACAATATAAATTTTCAAGATATGTAATGATTTCAGTCTTACAAATTATATATATATATCTTGTGTCTGAAAGTGATTCTGTATAGACTTGAATTCGCATTGAGAAGTTTCGAAGGAGATAAGAATGCTGTGAGTTTTATAACAACTTATGTTTGGTGAATTTTTTTTGTACATTAAGTATTGTGGATGATATGGATGATATATCAGGACATGTCGTAACTTGAAGGAAAAGATGCCACTGGAAACAAGTAACAAGTCTAAGTTTGATTGCCTTTGAGTAAAATATAAATTGTACGCAGGGGATGGAAAAGATAAATACTACAAGGAGGGTGCACCCTCTTGTAGTCCGGCTGAGCCGACAGTGAGTCACCCCCACTCGAGGGGCATCATAGAGTGGGGTGGTGGTAGGTACTCTGGTGGAATTGAGTTGGATGCACGCGTGCACCGCACCGTACGGATCCGTTTTTTTGTGGTACTTGTTTTGGAGCGAGCAAGACTCCTCCGGCAGACTCGGTTGACGAAGCGATTGTTGGGCTACACGCTCTCTGTCACGAGTGTTGGAGTACTACTAGCCAGACTAACTGAAGGTTTGCGCTTGCGCAAAGGTTTTAATCTGCATTCTGAATGAAGTGTTGCAGACTTCATTCCTAGTGCAGATCTTCTCCTTTGACGGGCGAGTCCGGGATAAGTAAATGAAAATATGAGTATAGATATGTCAAAGAATTAGTTTTGATTGTGTACGTATTAAAGGCTTAGAATATATGTTCTTGTATAATGTTAGATGCTTTTAGAATGTTCTCTTCTAAACTTGTTAAGTTACTGCATTTGCATTGCCTACCTATACTCTCTCTTGATTTATAAGTTATTTTATCCTTACTGAGTCAGTTGACTCATGAGTTACATTCTTTGGAAATCCAACAGGAAGTGTGGATCAGGAGACAGAGGCTCACATCTTTGGTGGTGCATCTGCAGGACGTTGTTAAGGTTGAGGACTAGTTTCTTAGTAGTTTATGTTATCCTTCCTTTCCGATTATTTATGGTGTAATAAAGAGACTCTGAGGACTTATTATTATCCGTATGTGGACTTTTGTTATCAATATAAACTTAGATTTTTCTTCCCTATTTTCTTATTTTGTATAAGTGGTATATTCATGCAATGTTGTTTATGATTGTTGTTGGGTAATATTGAGAATGGATGTTGAGATGCGCTCCCATCGAGGTGGGGCGTTACAGAGATCATATCTCAAAGTATGGAATAGCCAAACTATAAAATACTTATTATCATCCTTATGTCATTTTAAATGATTAGATATCATCTACATTTAGCATGATGAACACAATGGCACTCCCACTAAGCTTCACAGGGTTCATCGGGATTCTATATGAAATCATAACCTTTGTAATTTCATCAAATATGATGTTCCAACTACAAGAAGCTTATTCAAGTCCGTATATGGAGTTATTCAGCTTGCACACCTTACTTTCCTCAACTATGAAGCAATGGGGCTACTTCCTACGAATATCCTCGATGAGGAATTCATAGAGGAATGCAATCTCGACTTCCATATTGAATATGTCATAGTCTTGGCTATAGTTAGCAATATTTTAATGGGATTAAGCATGGTCACTGAAGAGCAAGTCTCGTCGCAAGCGATTTCTTCTCTTCGTGTGTATTTTGTGGATACGAGCCATGCTTTGAAGGTTTATACCTTCTCATCAGGTTCCCTCTTTCTCTTTAAGATACATTTACACCATAACGGGTCTTACCCATATAGGTGGATCCTCGAGGGTCCATATACAACACTTGTATATGAAGTCCACTTTAAACTTTATTGCTAACATCCATCTTTCCATGTCATGATCCTCGGATACTTCATCATATGAAGTCAGATCATTTTCAGACTTGACTAACACATGGAATCCATCCTCAAACTCATTTGAAGAGGTACGAGTGTTTCATCTTTAATTATCCTTTTAGTTTCTGATTTCAGGAGCTTCAATATCTTCTCAAGATCAAATGAGTTCCTTCACTTCATTTTCGTCTTGATTCTCAAGAGAGTCATCCTCTGAGAATCATATCCTTAGAGATGAAATCTTTTAAGAGTCTCAAGGTCATAAAGTATGTATCCAATACCATCCTTTGTTATCCTAATAAAGCAACACTCTTTAGTGTTAGATTCCAGCTTACTTGCATCTATGACGAAGTTATTGAACAAGCCACCCTAAATCCTGAAGTGTTCAACACTAGGTTAGGTTCCAAATCATAACTTATGAGGATGTTCGGGTTTAGATTTGCATTGAATCTTATTAAGGATATATATCGTAATTTCTGATACATATATACCGGGAAACTAAGAGATAATTATGCTAAGATTCATAATTGATTGGATCATGTCATACACGATCCAATTGTATCTCCCTACAATTGTATTGAGTTTAGGTGTATTGGGAGGAGTGAGATAGGACATATCTCCGTAAGGTATTCCTTGAATTAATCTAATAGGTACTTGCTACTGATAAGCGTCCCGCACCCTTAGTTAATTCGAGCAAATTAATGTCCAAATTAATGTTAATCGTTCGTTGCAGTCGGATACGAGAGGCTAGTCAAAAACCACTTATCAATTAATGTTAAGATAATTTCAAGCGGCAGATTTTTTTTACTTGGTGGAGTCCAAGGTCGAACTCAGGGAGGCATCTGTCTCCTTAGGTAAATTTAAAGCAAATATCCACGTGTTAGATTTTTGAGGAATTATTTTTTTTTGTCTTTTTTTTAATTTCTATGCAGACTCGTGCAAAAATGCAGGCCAATTTAACATTTAATTCAATTAAGATAGCAAATTAAGTCCAAAAATTCTAAAAATTGGCCAGATGATTAATTATGATGAAAATAATCTATCCTAATTTTTTTGGAAATTTTAGACACTAAATGAATTTACTGGGAATTAAATATGCAGACATGGTAATTTTTACTATTTAATTTTTAATAAATAACAAATCACAATTTTTTCAAGAAATAAAATTATCCTAGATAGCATTAATGATAAGGAATCCAGGAAAATTGACAGATCTTAATTTCAATGTGAAATGAATTTATTAAAATTTAAATATGAAAATCACTCAACAATTTATTTAGGCCTCGAAATGTGTGCATTTGATATGAAATTTTTATAGTATGTTAAGAATACTATCCTTAAGCTACTATGGATTTTTGAGGATTTTTGGAACCACAAAGAATTAACTAGAAATTAAAAGGTGTCACCGGGCAAAATATTTCAAAAATATACCAATTAATTCATTAATAATTCCACTGAAATTACAAAAATGTGACACGTAGACCAATAGACAGGGGACAAGTTTCTCAACGAAATGCAATTTTTAGATTTAAAAAATGATGTAAAATGCAACCTAGGGATGCGTGCAAACACAGGGGTATAAATGCAATACAGGAAAATAAAAATACATAAAGCAAATATGCTGACAGGGACTAAAATGCAACTACCTATAATGCTGGAGACTCAAGTGCAATTTCTCCAACAGGCACGTGCTCCTCACGTGGGCTCAGCTTCACAGGGACTGATTTGCAATATCTAAAAGTTCCCGGGGCTTCTGTGCAACTTGTCCCAGACGCACGTGCTTCTCACGTGGAGCGCCTAGGCTCGGATGACGAAGGTGGCTCAGATCGAGGCTCGGGCTCCTTGGAGGTCTGGAGTGAGGTTCGGAGAAGCTTCGGGCTGTCCGAGCCTAGGCTCGGGGAAGAGGCTCGGACCCTTTCTGCGTGGCTCGATAAGGACTGTTGGATCAAGCTTGATCCAACGGCGATCTGGGCGTCGATGAAGATGGCGACGTGGCTTGCTGTGAGCCGTTGGATCACTGATCGATCCAACGGTGGAGTGATGATCTGGGCGCGGCTACGTGGATGTCGTGGGACCGTTCGATCAAGATGATCGAACGGTGGCTGGACCTCCGTCCTCCACGGTCCTCCGCCTCCTGCGGAGGAGTTGGCGGGGCTCCGGCGTAGGGGTCGTCCCTCCGCCTGTTCCTTCTAGCGTCGATGAAGCTCTCCGATCGCTCGGAGCTATCCCAGAAGGTGCTCGAAGGTGCGGCGAAGGTGATGGTGGCCTCAGGAGCGACGGAGGGTGGTCTGAAGTCGATGGCGATGAAGCTCCGAGTCAGCTCCGGCGAACTTCTGTTCAATTAGCAGAGGGGCACCTGCAGGACTTAGAGATAGAGCCAGAGCTCGTGCGTGCGCTCGTGGAGAAGTGAAGGTGATCGGAGAGGCCTAAGGGGTACGGAGGGCGTCTGGCGAAGGAGCTCCGGCTAAATGGCGGAGATGGAGATCGGGGTGTTGTGAGGTGCGTCGTTGGAGGTCGTGAAAGGTACCGCGAAGATGGGAGCTTCGACGCGAAGCTCGGCGGAATGGAATGGAGGCGTGGGAGTGACTGGAGGTGGAGAATAAAAAGCTAGAATTTCAAAGAAGAAATGAAGAGGAGATCGGAGAAGAATGGACGAGTCACCTGGGGTTTGGAACTCCTTCTTGGGTTCCAGGTCTTCGCTCGAAGGGCCGGTGGTTCCCTGAGCTCGTGCAGCGTCGAGGAGAGCAGCTGCGACACGGCGGAGATGCTGTGGATCTCGCTGGAGAAGAAGCCTGTCTTCGCTCGAAGAGACGACCAATTGCTGTCACCAATCGAGAGCTCTGAGCTCGGGGTTTTCTCCTGTAATGGCAGATAGGTGCGACGATGGCCGGTGGTGGAGTATTTAAAGGGTGAAGTAGAGGAGCGGCCTGGTGATGGAGCGAAGTTCATGGAGGTGGTGGGGCGTAGCTGGCGATCGACGTGGGTGATAGAGTAGCTGGCGAGGATAAGGGGTGAGTGGGGCTCATCGTGGAGGTGGTAGTGATCGTCTGCGGTGGTCGAGGCGCTGCCAAGAATAGGAAGGGGGCGCCCCTCCCGCAAGGCAGAGAACGTGGGAGAGAGGGGCGCCTGGAGGTGGAAGACAAAGTCTCCACCGTTGGATCTTGTGATCCAACGGTGGTGATCGAAGCGATAATGGCCGGGTAGGATTAGATCGCAGGCGAATCGATCAAGGGTTGCGATTGCGCCACGTGGTGCGAGGGGAATAAGGCGGAAATGAACGGTGCAGATGAAAGGTTGGGGTGCGATCTGACGGTGGGAATAAAGAGAAGATCGAGCGGTTTGGATGAAGGGATCGAAGGCGTGATCAGGAGGTTCTCAAAGCGCCACGTGGCGTGCTCAGCTTGCAGCGCAAACGGAGGGCGGTGATGGAGAGCTGAGGTTGATCGAAGGGCTGAGGGGCGCCAAAGGAAGAAGCGGCTGAGATGGACGATCACGGATGCGATCTAGCGGTCTACACGTCGCCACGTGGCGAGCTCTGGTGAGGGCGCTAACGGGCGGTTAGGATCGGAGATGGAGATGATCAGATGGCCAAAAATTGAGGCGTACGTGGAAGCAGCTAAGCCGTTGGATCTAGAGGGCAATCCAACGACTGTGGCTGCGGGCGAATGAGGCAAGGGCAGCGGGCCACGTGGCTCAACCAGAGGGCGCCACGTGGCCTGCTGTGAATGGCTGGAAGAAAATATATGTGTAGAGAGAAGAGGGGGCCGAATTTGGAAAAACTCAAAACATGAAAGTTGTAGATCTCGATGAGATCTACAAGTTTCATGTTGACCAAAGACAGAGATGAGGACAAATATGATACATAAATACAAAGATACAAATATACATATATGTAGTATACAAAGTGGCCCAAAAACCCAACTTTCTCATACGAGCTCCAAATTGGATGAAATTAGTCTCATTTTAAAGGTCTTTTAATGTGTAGTATTCTAAGAGTAAGTAGACCTATTTCGGAGTTTGTATGAGGGATTTATGTGCATTTTAGTGTACAGGGGTTCTAGGGCTTTATTGACTAATTTACAAAGGGGATTTTTGGCCTTCTTCCCTATATTATTAACTAAGGAGTACATATTATAAGGAAGAGGTTATTTTAGTGAGTGGGTATTTTTACAAGGGATTTTGGCTTCTTATTTAAATGCAAATGCACTGCTAAAATGTATGTATTATGTACGCATGCATGAATGCTATTTATGCATTATAAAGGGAAATATGTCTCTATTTACTCGGGAACAAGGCTCTATTTTTTACTTTTGAAGTGATGAATCACAGATTCATCAACCCCCTATACTTAAACCTTGCTCGTCCCCGAGCAACTAAATGAAATGCAAGAGTGAAATGATTTTGGGTTCCATACCAAGGTCATGAACAAAAGTTAAAAATGGAGCTTGACTCAACCTTTGGATTAGTTGTGTGGCGAAACCTTATTTAGACCTGAACTTAAGACCTAACAGACTTCAAGTTCCACAAGTCTTCTATTCAAGACTCCTCGATAGTCAGGTCAGAACAAATCCTCAAACGCAAATTTCTGATGACTATGATTCTTACTTGTACTGTGTAAGTGATATGTAACTCTCCACATCAGAAATGGCTCAGAGCCAGCCTCCTCTAACAAGGTAACTCAATAACCCGGTCCAGTAACTCTTTCCTCGAGGAGCGGGGTATTCCCTTCTAAGTTCAAGTGCGACCAACTCAAGAGGAGGGGGTAGAGAAGAGAATGGACGGTAGCCAGTGTAGCTACCTATCCTGGGATGCCTGACCAGTGTAGCCAAGTCATCCAGCTGCATTTCTTTACTAGTATACATACTCCGACAGGTATTTTATTTTCTCTTGGACATGTCTGATTTTTTGGAGTTTTTGCTTTTTTTTCAACAACATACAGCATGTACATCATGAGTTTTTCCTCTTGAGTCAGTAGACTATCCCTCTTTTGAAGCATTATTGCAACCCACAGCATCCCATCCTTAGATGTCAACACCACCAGACTAGGTTGAGATGCACTACCCTCCGTAGAGGAGGACGGATGTTTCCACCATGTGCTACTCCAAGCTAAAGGATTCTACCTCCTTACCACCTCATCAATGAAGAGCTATGTGCATAGTGCTTGTCCAAGTTAGGTCATTATCTAAAAGAATCCTGCGTATGCCCGAGATATTCTATTTAGACTAATCAAGATGACATGTGAACATAGACTTGCGGACTCGAAGAATTAAGTCACTTGTCCTGAGAAATCTTAACTCCAGTTCCTATAAGGTTCCTCTGAAATTAGGTGAATTAAGGTCAAATCAAGTCCATCCTCAATATCTACTCATAACTTGGTTCAGAACCCACTAGCTTTTCGCTTTGCATATGCAAAGTATGCAGATGGGATGAGATGTCATGCTATGAAGATGAATGAAAATGCAAGACTCTTTTCTTTTCTTGGATGCGGAGATGATATGCAAGAGTAAATAAGAAGCCTATTTTCAATTTTCAATTTTTTTCAACTTTTACCCACCCGTAATTATTGCAAAATTTATACAAAAATATGCGAAAATACGCGAAAGTACGAGGTATGGGTAAAGTATATATGTAATATATACACGCCCCCCTATACTTAGCGTGTGCTATGTCCTCAGAGCACGAAAGGGACTAAAAACACATAGCTCGGGCTAAGCGTAGGAGAGCTAAAATAACAAAAAGTATAGAAGTCGTACCGCCCCTCTATACGTAGGCTCTGGCAGCCTAAGTATAGAAGAAGATCAGAAATGGGGTAGACAAGGGAAAGATGAGAAGTGGATGAATGTATACAAGGCGGCCATCGGTCCCCCCTATACTTAGGCTCAGGTCAGCCTAAGTATAGGACGGAAGTGAGTATGAGGACCAATGTGATCTGGAGAATGTACAAAGAATCGACTCAAGTGACTCCTCCCCCATATACTTAGGATCTGATCATCCTAATTATAGTCCAAGATAGTGATGTAATGAGACGGGGATGAGTTACTAGAGTCGCGGGAGAAAGGATATGATGTACAAAAATGATGATATATACAGATGAGTCGGTCTGAATCTTTCGAGATGCTGCGGATGGCTGGAGTTCACTGCTGCAAGGTCTCATACGCGGCTCGAGGTGTATCTGCTGTATCTGTCTCGCGCATGAATACAATCTCCTCAACATGGACTAACTGCTCATTGGATTCGACGAAGTGCTTCAACAGCTGTCCATTCACTAGGAATGCCGGTGCGTCATCTGCGAGATCTGAGATCTCGACACATCCACTATCATGCACCGTACGGACGACAAATGGGCATGTCCACTTAGACTTCAGCTTGCCCTGGAAAATCTTCAGCCTAGCATTGAACAACCATACCTTCTGTCCAGGAACAAAGGTCTTTCGTCTGAGATATTTATCATGCCAACGCTTCACCTTGTCCTTGTACACCAAACTGTTGTCATATGCGCGGTTTCTAACTTCCACAAGCTCATTCGGATCCATGTCTCTCTGCTTCTGACCCAGGTGTGTGTTCCAGTTGACCTTCTTGATTGCCCATTCTGATTTGTGCACTAATTCTACGGGCAAATGGCACGGCTTTCCGAATACCATTCGGAATGGGGAGGTGCCTAACGGTGTCTTGTAAGCCGTCCTATACGCCCAGAGGACTTGATCCAAGATCTGAACCAGTCCTTCCTGTCCGGGCGGACAAGCTTTTGCAATATGGTTTTCACCTCCCTATTTGACACCTCAGCCATACCATTGATTTGTGGGTGGTAAGGACTCGCGACACAGTGTTCGATGCCGTAGTCCTTCGGGATTTTCTTTACCTCCCGATTCACAAAGTGGCTACCCCCGTCTGATATCATCATTTTGGGGATCCCGAACCTAGAGATTATGTGCTCTTTGATGAATTTACAGATAGTCCTGTTGTCTGCGGCTCGGGTCGGGATAGCCTCCACCCATCTGGACAGATAGTCTACCGCAAGAAGGATATATTCGAACCCGTGGCTGGCAGGGAATGGGCCCATGAAATCGATGCCCCAGGCGTCAAAGACATCACAAATGATGACCGGCTGCATTGACATCTCATCCTTGGAACCAACGGTTCCTCCCATTCTCTGGCAAACTGGGCACGACTTCGCGAAGACGGTGGCATCGCGAAACAGAGTCGGCTAGTAGAAGCCACATTGAAGTACCTTCCAGGAAGTCCTCTTCCCGGAGTGGTGTCCTCCTGCCTCCAAGCTGTGGCATAAAGAAAGGACACTCTGGTGTTCCTCCTGAGGAATATATCGTCTCCAGACACAATTCGGTCCTTCAAAGAAAAGGATCGGATCCTCCCAATGGTAGTGTCTAGCGTTCGACTTTAGTCGGTCGATTTGGCTCTTGGGCCAATCCTCGAGAACTTTCTTGGAGACAAGATAATTCACGATATTGGCGTACCATGGGAGTGAGTCGATAACAAAAATCGACTCGTCAGGGAAGGAGTCTCGAATGGGTGAAACCTCGGAAGTGTTAAGATCTTCGAGACGAGAAAGATGATCGGCCACTACATTCTTCTTTCCAGGTTTATCACGGATGTCCAAATCAAACTCCTGGATAAGTAAAATCCATCGAAGAAGACGCGCCTTCGCGTCCTTCTTCGCCATCAAATACCGTAGTGCCGTGTGGTCAGTGAACACAGTTACCTTGGATCCGATTAGGTGAAATCTGAATTTGTCCAAGGCAAACACTACTGCAAGCATTTCCTTTTCCGTAACTGTATAGTTACGATGAGCAGTATCAAGCACTTTGCTTGCGTAGTGAATTGCAAATGGGAAGCCATCTCTTCTTTGTCCCAACACAGCCCCAACAGCATAATCAGAGGCGACTATCATGATCTCAAAGGGTAGAGACCAATCTGGGGCTTGTAGGATGGGTGCGTCCATAATCATTCCTTGTAAAAGCTTAAAGGCCTCAAGACATTTGTGATCTACAACAAACTCCATGTCTTTGCCTAAAAGCTCAGTTAGCGGTCGGGCAATCTTAGAAAAATCCTTAATAAATCTCCGGTAAAATCCAACATGCCCGAGGAACGACCGCAACTGCTTTACGTTGGTTGGTGGCTGGAGTCGTCTGATCACGTCCACCTTGGCAGGGTCAACCTCCATTCCTCTCTTGGAGATGACATGCCCCAACACTATGCCCTCCGTCACCATGAAATGACTTTTCTCCCAGGAGAGCACCAGATTAACCTCACAACATCTTTTGAGGACTCGGTCCAGATTCCTAAGACAGGAATCGAAAGAATCGCCATGGACCGAGAAGTCATCCATGAAGACTTCCAGGAATTCGCCGACCATTTCGGCGAATACAGCAATCATGCACCTTTGGAAAGTACCTGGAGCATTGCATAGCCCAAAAGGCATGCGCTTGAAAGCATAGGTACCAAAGGGGCATGTAAACGTGGTCTTTTCCTGGTCCTCTGGAGCTATGGCTACTTGATTGTAGCTCGAGAACCCATTTAGGAAGCAGAAGAACTCTTTCCCCGCTAGTCTCTCTAGGATCTGATCAATGAACGGTAGGGGGAAATGATCCTTCTTCGTCGCGGCATTCAGGCGTCTGTAATCCACACAGACACGCCACGACGTGGGTACTCTCGTCACGATCTCCTCTCCGTCCTCGTTGGTGGTCGTCTGAATTCCCGACTTCTTTGGGACAACATGGATTGGGGCCACCCACTTAGAGTCGGAGATTGGGTAAATGAAACCCGCATCGCACCATTTTTCTATCTCCTTCTTCACGACCTCCCGTAAATTTGGATTCAACCGATGTTGGAATTCACGAGAGGGTTTGGCTTCATTCTCCAAGTAAATATGGTGCGAACACAGAGCGGGATTTATCCTGTGGAGATCGAAAATGCTCCAGCCTATCGCCTTGCGGTTTTTCTCTAGGATCTCTAGCAAGCGAGATTCCTGCTCCTCGGTCAATTGCGAACTGATGATGACCGGAAATTTCTTGTCTTGGCCCGCAAGGAAGGCATACTTTAAAGTTGTGGGTAAGGGTTTGAGCTCAGGAATAGTGTGATCGTCTAAGAAATCTGGCTCAATCTGATCTGGCTCAGTGTTGGAAGTGGCTGGATCGTTTTCTGTGATAGCTGCCACCAAGTTCGGCTCTGGAGTCGGATCGTCAAAGGTCTCCATACAATCGGCAAATGCCTCGCCCGACTCATCATCCTCATCTTCTGATTGTCCTAGAGATGTAAGGACTGACAGGCCCAACTGGGCCTTGATAAACGCGGATTTCGACGGTCTTAAGTTCAACACAAAGCGTGAACTCAGTCGAAGTGTCAACCAATCAAAATCCGTGTTCAATCAACAATTAACCCACACTAAGATCAATAAATTAGAACTAATGCGGAGTTAAAATTTATTTTTAACTCTACATAAAAGATGTATAGGTGCAAGTATGTAGAGAGTTCGAACACAGGGAACAAACAAGGTAGTTCAAGCAAAAATGCTCAAGTGTGTGTGTGATGTGTGAGTGTCTACACTAAGCAAGCAAACAAAGCAATTTTTGTGGGTTTTTAGTTTTTAATTTTTTTTATTTTATTTTAATTTTTAATTTTTGTATTTTGATTTTTGATTTTCTGATTTTTATATTTTATATTTTATATTTTTTTATTTTCTTTTTTCAATATTGGAAAGTAGAGGCAATATAATAAAAGGCAAGCTAAAATATTTATAAAAATGCACAAAAATACTCACAAATTCAGAAATAAAATGTTTTTGGTATTTTTATAATTTTCTACTGTTTTTGTGATTTTTGGGGGTTTTCAAGGTGTTTTTGATATTTTTAAATACTGAAATAAGAGAAAACAGTGGAAATAAGGCTGGCTGTCACTAAAATGCAAATTAAAAATAGCAACCAGTAACTCAAAATTTTCACACTATTTTTCACATAAAAAGGACAAAATAAAGGATAAACAGAACCTGAGATTATAATTTTTGGAGTTTTCTTTGATTTTCTACATTTTTTTGAAGTTTTTGAGTAATTTTAAATTTTTAGTGTTTTTCTTTTGAGATTTTTAGTGATTTTTGGACTGACACTAAAATATGATAAAATAGACACTAGGTGATTTTTTTGGAATTTTTGGAGAGGTTTTAATATTTTTTGGTATTTTCTAAGCTAGACAGTACACAAAATAGATGTTTTTGATTTTTAATAAATATGAAAATAAAGTAAAATCAAAAACTAAATAGATGGCGTCACAGTACACGTGTCCAGATACTTAAGTCTATTTTTGTGGAATTTTTGGAGTTGAAATGATGGGTCAAATAATTAGAGCAAACATCCAAACATTAAACAGTCCTGGCAGGGGTATATATGCAATATCCGAAACTTCCAGGGGCATACATGCAATTTTCCACAAAAATATACGCTGTATATTCAATTTTTAGCACCAAAAGTTAATTACAAAAGCCGCCTGGGCCTCTTAGCAATTTTCCCACCAGGGCGCGTGACTTGCACGCGCTTGGGAAGGACTGAAATGTAATTTGTTGAAACCCTGGGGGCCTACTTGCAAAATAACCAAAAAGTTTACACGTGCTGCAATAGTTTTAGGACTAAAACAAAATACACAAACGTACGGGGGTTCCTCTGCAAAATGCCCACACCTCACGTGTACAGGTCACGTGAGGTGACGTGGCGAAGGACCCAAATGCAAATAAATAAAGCCTGGGGGTCTCTTTGCAAATATTACAAAACTTTTGCACTACAGACAAAAGTTCAAATACTAAATATTAAATACAAAAATGGCGAGGGTGTAGATGCAAAATACCCTCGCTCGGGCGCTCCGATGGCGACACGTGGCTCGAATCCAACGGCTGGTGGCGAAGCGCGATCCAGCGGCTGGGAGCGAGCCACTAATCCACGTGGCAGCACGAGAGCGGCCGATGACGGTTGGCGTCGACGTCTGAGATTAGATCTCAGAAAGAGATCTGACGGTGGAAGAGCTTGGAAGATCGGACGGTCGTCACGCGAACTGGAGCTGCGGCTCGATCGGACGGTGGAGAGGCTAGGAGGAAGAACAGGGACGAAGGCCGGCGAAGGCGAACTTCCCCGGCTTCGATCTCGCTTCTCCGGCGATGAATGGGCTCCAAAATGGAGCTGCAGACTCCTGGGATATCCCTCGATGGACTGGACGGCTCGGATTCGCCGGAGGGGCGTCGAGGTGCCGGCGCGAAGGCGGCGGAGCTTTACGCTCCAGGTATCTCCGGCGAGGACACAAAATGGCCCTCCAGGTGCGTTCAAGGATCTTTGACCTGCAAAAAGTGGTGAGAAGGTCCAGGGCAAAGTGCCTGGACCTTGGGTGGACCTAATCTAAGCGCGAGGGTGTGTGGACGTCGGTGGCCGGAGGTGCGCTCCGGCGATGATGCTTGGAGTGGCGAAATACGTGATGGAACTTGTAATTTTTTGGGGTTTTTGAAGCTTAAGCTACCAGGAACTAAATGCGAGAAAGAACTAAGCGGGGGGATGCCCTCTATGGCCGGAGCCAGAGGAGAAAGAGTACCTCGACGCCGGCGGTTGGCGGAGGTGATGGAGGCTCCCTCGACTTCGCGCGCCTTGGCTGAAGGGCTGGCGGTGGAGCTGTCACCTCCACGGAGCTCAGGAGCACGGAGATGGCGCTGAAGGGTGGACTAAGGGGACTCAATTCGAAATGGAAGAGGGGGAGTTGGTTTTAAGTGGTTTGACCCAAGGTGACAGGGGTCCAAAGACCAAGGGATATCTTGCGAATCTTGGGTCCCACGACCAAGATTAAGCTTGGGCGAGTGAGATAGATGGTGGGTGAACAATGTTGCAGAAGGATGCAACACGAAAATGTGAAAGAATCGGCCTAGAAAAAGCCAAAAATATGGCTCAAAAACCAAGCCTGACATGGGCTACAGGGGTAGGTCAGACTGTTGACCTAGGTCAACAGTCCTGGCCTCCTGGTTGGTCCACGTGGACCAACCAGGAAAAACCCTGGAAAAACATTTTATTAATTAAATTAAAAATAATAAATGGCCGAATTAATTAAAAGTTATAAAATAAAAATGCTTAGAATTTTATGTAGTATTTTATTTTGATTTTTAATTATTTTTAGGAGTTATATTTTTACAAGTCACCTTTTTAACCCTATATAGGTATAATACCTATGTATTTTAGTATTTTATTTTTATTTTGTGTATTTTATTTTTATTATTTTTATTTATGATTTTATAACATTATAAAATACTTTTATGTACACAAATATATTTTTATTTTTCTTTTCTGATATGTTTTGTATATTTAATAAAATACAAGTGTATTCTTTATAGGTATAAGTATGTGCAGTATGCCTATGTATTCTTTATATAGGTATTTTTATTTTTATTTTTTCTTTGCATTTTATTTCAATTTTAATGCACATATGTATTATAAGTAATATTCACAAAATTATAAAAATATAAAAATGAATAAATAATGGATAAAGAATAAATTGAATATTTTATTCAGTACAAGTATACAACAGGGGTCCAAAACTCAACTTTCAAACCGTAGCTCCGCCAAATGCGAAACCACCGCCATTGGATAGATTATTTTATTCTATATACAATTAAAGGTGAGTTTGCTACATTTGGAGTTGTCAGTTGTGAGATACGGGTCTGGAAAGTTGGGATTTTGGATTCTTATTCAGACCAGAACTTTTTATCTGTACATTCTTTTTCTGTGAAATCAATTTTTTATTTTTCTTTATAAAATTATCTACAACTTTCATTTACAAAGTTTCTTTATTTGATGCACAAAAAGTGGAACCAAAAATAGGTCCCAAAATGAATAAAGAATGAATAGAATGAATAGGTGCTTTGACTGTATTTCTGACCTTATCTCCCCCTACTTTATTCCTTGTCGACCTATTCATCAAGATGCCTAGGTCTCGGGGGTTTTGGGTCATAAAATATTTACAATATTTTATTCTTTTTCTTTTCTTTATTTATTCTATAATTTTGGCCTTAATTACAGTAATTTATACACTGTTTGGATGCACATGCATGAATGCTAAGATGCTCTATTTAAGGGTATTTACAGGCATTTGCTAGGGTTTTTTGTGCCAAAATGATAGAATAAAGATGATGAAATGTGGATTCATCATCCCCCGATACTTTACCTTTGCTAGTCCCTAGCAAACACTTATGCAATAAGTGCAAAAAAAGAGAAAGAAAGAAAAGAAAAAGAAAGAACTTGGATTTTATTTGATCATCAAACTTGTCTTCGCAAAATCAAAGTTTGGAGCTTAAGTCGGACCTGTGGAATTTTAGTGCGGGCGGAACCTTAGTGAGAACCGTGTTTGAAATCCAGCAGTCCCTGAGAAACCCAAAACTCTGCTCAAGTCTCCTCAATAGCCAGGTCAGAAATATCTCAATTCATACGCAAACTCTTACGACTATGAATCTGACTTGTACAGTGTAAGTGATGGTGGCTCTCCCCAACTAGAATGACAAAGAAACTGACTTCTCCAGTACGACAACCCAATGATTCCCCAATCCAGCAACTCCATCCTCGAGGAGCGGGGTATTCCCTTCTAAGTTCAAGTGGCAACCAGCTCAAGAGGAGGGGGTGAAGAGAAGAATGGACGGTAGCCAGTGTAGCTACCTATCCTTGGATGCAAGACCAGTGTAGTCAAGTCATCCTGCTGCAGGCTCACATGATATGGCTTTGGAGTTCAAGCTTGCTTATTGACTTTGTACATACTTGCAGGCTTTTTATTTTTGTACATGCCTGAACATTTTTTTTTTTGAATACTATATACAGCAGCATTTACATAAGGAGTTTTTCCTCTTGAGCCAGTAGACTATCCCTCTTTTGAAGCTTTATCGCAACCCACAGCCTCCTGTCTTTAGACTTCCTAATCACTGGACGGGTTGGGGTGCACTTCCCTCCCTAGAGGAGGACAAGTGTTTCCACTTGTGTGCGTCTCATACCAGCAAATCCAATCCCCTCACCACTCCAACTGAGTTGAGCCATGTGAAAGGTGCAGGTGTCCAAGTTAGGTCATTATCAACAAGAGTCGTGCGTGTGCTCCGAAATACTCTACTTAGGCAGTCAAGAATCCATTGAACGAAGTCCTGTGATCCTCAAAGAATTAAGTCAACTAGACCTGAAGTACCTCAAACCAAGTTCCTATAAGGTTCCTGTTATTAGGTAGATTATAAGGTCCAATCAAGCTCCAATCTCCGGATTTTACTTTGACTTGTTCAACTATCAAACTCAATCCGAAAAATGCGAATGCTATGCAAATGCCATGCAGAAAATATTTTTGTGATGCAATTTTCAAGGATTTGAACTTTTTATGGATTTTTGAAAAGATGATGCATGCAAGTGCAGATGCAATTTTTTTGTATTTTTCAAAAAGATTTTTCAAATGTTTTTGGATTTTAATTTTTCAAATGTTTTTGGGCTTTTTGAAAAGAAAAAGATTTTGGCTAAAAACTAGGTGAAAAAATATGTACACGGGAGTGCTTCTTATATATACAAGAAGTGGATTTTAAGAATTTACAGGGTAAGTGGTCACTTTTATACATATATACATATAGTGGATTTTGGTGTGATGTGTATATTCCTCAAACTTATTTGAAAACCATTTACACACAATTTTTGAAAACTATAGTCCAAAATAGTTTTTACAAACATTTTACACACATTTGAAAATCATTTTGCAAAGGCTTTCAAAACAGTATATATAGGTTTTTCAAATCATTTTTGCAACCATTTTTCAAACCATTTGCAAATCATTTTTCAAACATTTTTATTTCACACAAAGAAAATAAATTTTACAAACCACACAATTTTTACACAGGTTGAAAACTCGAAACAAAATATTTTCAAAATAGTTTTCAATAAGTGTTCACAAAGATTTTCAAACTATTTTTCAAACATTTTGCAAAAAAACATTTTCACCTGATTTACTAATCAGTAAATACAAAAAGAATTTGAGGAATAACCACATCTTTTTATTAAGAATTTTTAATGAATTTTAAAGAATTATTAGCCATATTATTAAGAAAATACGAAAGTACGAGTTATGGCTAAAGTATATACGTAGTATATACGACCCCCCTATACTTAGCTTGAGCTATGTCCTCATAGATCGGAGAGAAAAGAGAAGACATAACTCGTACTAAGTATAGACAAGTCTAAAGAATAAAGGAATAATAGATGAATAAATGAATGAGAAGTTGACCGTCCCCCCTATACTTAGGGTCAAATAATCCTAAGTATAGCAGACTGTACACAACGCAGGGAGGGTCAAGGGTGGGAATGAACAGATCGTACTCAGGTTGTCTCCCCCTATACTTAGGGTAAGATATCCCTAAGTATAGACAAGAAGAGGAGACAATGGAGAGGATCGAAAGGAATAGAAGAAACTCGGGGTGCCAACCCCCCTATACTTAGGACAAAGTACGTCCTAAGTATGGAAAACTGTCAACAAGGGCGACACCTTTTTGATAGATAAAGAAGATAGAAAAGGAAAAGAAGAAAAGAAGAAAATAAGAAAATAAATCGACAGACAACAGAATGATATAAACAGATGGATCTGTACAACGGGGAATAGAGTTGATCACCATGTATGAAATGCAGATGATGAGAGTCAAGGGACACATCTCATACCAGAAGAATGGGGGCAACGTCAATGGTCGGCGGATCATGATCAAGATATAGTTTCAAGCGTTGACCATTGACGCGGAAGGTAGAGGAAGATGACGGTTCAGATATGTCGATGCTGCCATTGTCATGTACCTTCCTGACCACATACGGTCCTTTCCACTTGCTCTGTAACTTCCCTGGAAATAACTTTAGCCTTGAATCAAACAACCATACTCTCTGATCTGGCTCAAACTGTTTATGGCTGATATGCGAATCGTGCCATGTCTTCACTTTCTCTTTGTACTGTAGGCTGTTGGAGAAGGCTGTATCTCTCAATTCCTCCAGGGCTGCCAATTCTGCTCTTCTCTGGTCTCCTATACTCTGGGGATCTAGAAGCAATTCTGTAACTGCCCAAAAAGATTTGTGCTTGATTTCCAATTGCAAATGGCACGGCTTGCCATAGACGAGACGAAAGGGAGATGTTCCCAATGGATTCTTGAAAGAAGTCCGATAAGCCCACAAGACCGAGTCCAAAAGCTGTGACCAATCCTTTCGGTCTGGGCGGACAACTTTCTGCAAGATAGTCTTTATCTCCCTATTCGATACTTCGGCAAGACCATTAGTCTGAGGGTGATAAGGAGTGGCAACCCGATGGTCAATGCCGAACTCGTCTGCAAGGGCCCTGACTTTGTCATTGATGAAGTGAGACCCCCCGTCTGAAATCAATACTATAGGTACTCCGAACCGTGAAATGATATTTTTCCTCAAAAATTTGCAAACGGTTTTAGCATCTGCGGCTCGGGCGGGGATGGCCTCAACCCATCGGCTGACATAATCCACAGCGAGCAAAATATGCTCGAATCCCTGACTCTTAGGAAATGGGCCCATGAAATCAATTCCCCATGCATCAAAAACCTCACAGAAGTGAATGGGTTGCATGGGCATCATGTCTCTCTGTCCGCAGGTTCCCATTTTCTGACAATCAGTACATCTCTTCACGAACTCATCAGAATCCTCGAAGAGAGTAGGCCACCATAGGCCGGATTGAAGCACCTTCTGTGCTGTCCTTTTTCCAGAATGATGTCCTCCTGCCTCAAGCTTGTGGCAGTATGTGAGGACGCTATGTTGCTCTTCTTGAGGAATGCACCTCCTCCAGATACTATCCCCTCCTTCGTGATAAAGGACGGGATCCTCCCAATGGTAAAACTTGGCCTTAGCTAGGAAGGTCTCAAGTTTCTGCCTGGGCCAACCCTAAGGGATTGTCTTGGCAACAAGATAGTATACAAAGTTAGCATACCACGGGAGTGAGGTGACAGCCAAGATCGCCTCATCTGGGAATGTCTCTGTGATAGGTGCGCTGGGCTCAGATTCCTCGAGATTCTCCAATCTGGAGAGATGATCCGCCACCACATTCTTGACTCTAGGCTTATCCTTAATTTCAATATCAAATTCCTGGAGTAGAAGGATCCATCTGGTGAGACGTGCTTTGGCATCCTTCTTAGCCATTAAGTACCGGATGGCGGTATGATCAGTATAAATGGTCACTCTAGATCCGAGAATATATGATCGATACTTATCAAGAGCGAAGACTACGGCCAGCATCTCTTTCTCAGTCACAGTGTAATTCCGCTGCGCGGCATCCAAAGTCCGGCTGGCGTAGTGAATGGCAAAAGGTAAACCATCCCTCCTTTGTCCAAGCCTAGCCCCAACGGCAAAATCTGAAGCATCCGTCATGATCTCGAATGGGAGAGACCAATCGGGCGGCTGAAGGACAGGAGCTGAGACAACCATATTCTTGAGAGTCTCAAATGACTCAAGACACTTATCATTAACAATAAACTCGGTGTCTTTGGTCAGCAAGTCAGTAAGCGGTCGGACAATTCGGCTGAAGTCCTGAATGAACCGTCGGTAGAAACCGACATGCCCCAGAAAAGACCGTAACTAACGTAAATTGGACGGCGGATTGAGTTTTCTAATGATGTCCACCTTAGCCGGATCGACCTCCATGCCCCTGTTGGAGACGATATGACCAAGGACCGTCCCTTGAGTCATCATGAAATGACTCTTCTCCCAGGATAAGACAAGATTGACCTCAATGCAGCGCTTCAGCACACGGTCTAGGCAGTCAAGACAAGCATCGAACCCGTCGCCATAGACCGAGAAGTCATCCATGAAGACCTCTAAACAGTCACCCACCATGTCCGAGAAGATGGACAACATGCACCTTTGGAATGTCGCCGGAGCGTTACATAGACCAAAGGGCATCCGTCTGAAAGCATAAGTCCCAAACGGACAGGTGAATGTCGTTTTCTCCTGGTCTTCGGGCGCAATGGCCACTTGGTTGTATCCAGAGTACCCATCAAGAAAGCAGTAATGACTCTTCCCGGCTAACCGCTCTATAATCTGATCAATGAAGGGAAGCGGGAAGTGATCCTTCTTGGTGGCCTCATTCAATCGTCTGTAGTCCACACAGACCCTCCAAGAAGTCGGTACTCTGGTAGCGATCTCCTCTCCAGACTCATTAACAACTGTAGTGATACCCGTCTTCTTGGGTACCACATGTAACGGACTTACCCATTTGGAGTCGGAGATGGGATAGATAAAATCGGCGCTCCACCACTTGGAAATTTCTTTCATGACTACGTCTCGAAGATTCGGGTTCAGTCGTCGTTGGAACTCACGCGACGGCTTAGCGTTATCTTCAAGATAGATGTGGTGAGAGCAAAGATTTGGGCTCAGCCCCTGGAGATCAGCTATACTCCAACCGATTGCCTTGCGGTTTCTTTCAAGAACCTCCATCAGACGAGATTCTTGTTCTCCAGTCAAATCTGCTGAGATAATGACTGGGTGCATTTCTGGCTCTCCAGCAAGGAATCTGTACTTCATTGTCTGCGGCAGAGGTGTTCGTTCTGGACAACTGGGAGGTGGCAGATCTGGCTTCTGATATGTCTGTGTAAATGCTACCAGGTCTGCATGTGAGAACTCTCGCTCTGCATGAATTTCTGACGAATGGCGGCATTCTGAATCAACGATAAACTGCACCGGCTCGCACTCTGTCATGGTTGTTGGCTCAGTAGGAATCAGACAAGGTAAATAGTCATCAAAGTCATCCCAGTCAATGTCTGAATCCGAGGGATCAGAAGACGATGAGCAAGATTGAAATTCCTCAGCACCACTCATCACAACACTGTCAGCCTCAGAAATATCCTCATCCAGGGATGTGCTCTCCCGGCTCTCGACTGCCATGAGCTTGAGATACAGTGAATCTGTCGGCAAGGCGAGGGTCGGTGCTACGGGATCTTTCCAGTTGGATTCATCATCAGTCATCTCAAAATCACAAACCTGGTGGATGTCTAGCTCCTCCTCTGTCATCTGCTCGGCTTCGCTGGACTGTTCTGAGCATTCTGCCTCTCTGGCTCTGATCTCGTCGATCGTCTCTATTTGTATGGTTTCGCCCTCTACGCGAAAACATACCTTCCCGCTATCGTGGTCGGTCACCGCCTTGGTTGTGGCCAAGAATGGACGTCCGAGAATGATGGGGGCATCAGTTACCGACTCAGGGATCTCCATGTCCAACACAACGAAGTCCACGAGGAATTGCAGGCCCTGAATGGTAACGACCACATCTTTCAATAACCCCTTCGGCCTCTTAATCGACCTATCAGCAAACTGAAGGACGGTTCTGCTTCGAAGAAGAGGGCCAAACTCGAACTGCTTGAGTAAGGCTGCCGGAAGGAGGTTAATTGAAGAGCCGCTGTCTAATAGAGTACGATCAAACTGCTGCTCTTGAATCTCGCATCTGACATAGGGAGCTCCTGCGTCTGGTCGCTTGGCTGGCAATGTTTTCTGAATGGCGCAGCAAGTGTCATGAGTGAGCATATGGATTTGATCTCTGTGCCTCTTCTTCCTTCTGACAGTAGTTGTTTCTTTCAAATTCTTCTTGAAGAAGGGGATATGCTCAAATGCTTCTCGTAGAGTCAGCTGAATATGAAATCTGTCAATCATTTCGTTGCCGAACTCTACCTGCTGATTCTTTTTTGGATTTTCTTTTTTATTCCCCTTCGCTCGGCGGAGTGCCTCAGGGAAGGGGATGGTAGGGGCCTCCTCAGATGGAGGACTAGGAATCGGTCTCTGTGCCTGTGAAGACGGAGAATCCACACAATAATCATCATTCACCACATATGGATCCGTAATTTGAACAGAAACCTTTCCTTTATTCATATTTTTGTTTTTGTTTTTGTTCCCACAGTCTCTAGATACAAAATGTGGTAACATCACAGTTGGCTCAACAAAAGTGGATGTGGTGGCCTCAGTACCACCACTAGCACCGGACTTCGCGGCATCAGCACCGCGCTCTGGTTCAACATCCAAAATGGTGGCATTAGCACCACCGTCTTCATCTGGTATCACAACGGCATCAGCACCGTTGTCCTGGACTCCATCATTGGTGGCATCAGCACCACCGTCTTCAACATCATCTGTAGCGGCATCAGCACCGCTCCTCTGCTCCTCTGGCGCTCCTGATTTTGCATCTGGCTGTCGCTCAGAAGAGGCGCCGCCGGCTGGCATCCTACCGCTCCTAGTAGTAACAAAATCAGCATCATAATAGGAATAAGACATGTCACTCAAATAATCACTAGGAGAGGTATCCTCTGTGGACTCTACCTGCTCAGATTTTCTTTTTAAATTATTAGGGTTTGGTTCGATCTGAGCGGGTATGGCGGCCTTGCCTTTGATGATTTCCCGCATCTCCTGCCGGAACTCATCCATTTCTTGCCTGAAAGATGCTCGCTGTTCAGATAGCAAGCGGGCAAGATCATCAAGGGCTGGGTTCTCATAGGCTGGACCCTGAGAACCGGATGGCTGTCCTTGCTGGAAATGGGGCTGCTGCTGCTGGTGTTGCTGCTGAAACTGAGGGGAAGGCTGGTGATAAGAATGCTGAGGCGGCTGACGCTGCCTCCACTGTTGTCCCTGATAGGCGGGACGAGGACCACTCTGGTATTGTTGTGGCTGGGCATAATGGGGCTGCTGGTTGTTCTGATGTGGCTGGCTGCTCTGCTGTCCTTGAGCAGGGGGATGCTATTGGGATGAGGAACCACCATTACCCCAACGGAATCCGGGATGATCCCTACGAATTGCGGGCTGAGGGTATCGGTCATACCAAATCCCGTTGACTTCCATCAACGGTTCCTGCTCGAAGGAAGGTGGAGGAAGAACTGCCAGTGGCTGCTCCGGCTGATACACCACCATCTGCGTCTCCTGAGATGGTGGTTGCTCTGGATGGTACTGCAACAATGGAACCGGCTCCGCCTGGATATGGTTCACCTGGCGGTATGAGGTGGAGGCCTGGTTGGGATTGTTGCTGCTGGAAGCAACCTGTGACCTGGGAGGCTGTTGTGAATGGGCTTGTGCCTCCTGAATACAGAGAATTTGAGTCTTCAGGTCACTCATTGTTTTGGTGAGAAGGTCCATCTGGGCTAGACCTTGGTTCTGTTTCTTTTCAAGGATCTCCATGCGGTCCAGCTTTTCACTGATAATGCCCATGTCGGCTGCTGCTGACTCGGCTTGTGCTGCGGCTACTGACGTTGTGCTGGGACCGGCATCGATGCGAGCGATCCTCTGAAATGATCCTGCTCCTTGCGGGGGCTTCTGCTGAGTGTAGACTCTGGCCTGGGTCATCACTGTTGAGTTCTCTGTCATGCCTTCATAGATGGCCCAGACGTCGTCTTCTCCCTTGGAGAAATAGGACCCACCGCAAGAGGCGTTCACAAGCCCCTGCAGCTCCGGTGTCAGCCCACAGAAGAAACTATGCACCAGGTGGGGCTTGGAGATATCGTGATGTGGACACCGGTCTATGAGCTCTCTGAACCGATCCCATGCTTCATGGAACTGTTCATTTGGGATCATGACGAAGTTGCTGATCATGGCTCGAGCTGCGTTGGTCCGGCCGAGAGGATAGTATTTCTTCAAATATACGGACCGGAGATCTGCCCAAGTGTCGACAAATCGCCCTAGATGCTTGAGCCAGTAAGCGGCTCTGTCAACCAATGAGAATGGAAAGGCGATCATCCTGATAGTGTCCTCGGTCAACAACCGATCGTGGATAGTGCTGCATATCATTTCGAACTCTTGGAGATTGAGATGTGGCTCTTCGGTCGGCAGCCCATGGAACTTGGGTAGCAACTGAATCGTGTGGTGCCGAAGCTCGAAGTCTCCGTGGATTGGCGGGAGTCTGATCCACCGGTGAGTGAGGGATGAAGCTGGGTTGTGCAGTTCCCTCATGATAGTCTGTGGCGGGGGCTCACCGTCTGGGTCGCCTCCTCCTGCATCGGGTCCTCCTCCTCCTCCACCGCCACCGCCCCCAGGTCGGTTTTCTCTCAGCTGCGCTATCTCTCTCATCAGATCACCCATGAATGTTCCCTGGTCACGGATCTGTCTCTGCATATTTTCCAGGGATGCTAGTAATGAATTGTTGATGGCCGCCTGATCGATTATGAATGGAGGGTGATCGTGGTCATCTGGATGCTCGCCTCTGTCTGCCATTGCTTGATTCTCTGAAAATGCAAAAGAGGCCATTTCAGGTGCTGTAGAATGAGCTGAGCTCTGCGATGCACTGAATTCTGACATAATTGGACTGAGGGAAGGAGAATGGGAAGGGTGGTCGAGGGGGAACAGGGAGGATGTGAACTCAGGCTCGGAGAGCGGGCTCTCCGAGGCATTCCTAGATGAGTAGGGAGGAGTGCTGGATAGCGGTGCCGACAAGGTCGGCCTAAGAGATCTCCGTCCCATCATCTTGATTATTCAGAAAGAACAGGGAAAATGCAAGAGAAGAAGGAGAAGATGATATGCAACAAAATTGCGCACAATTGTGCTGTGTTTTTTATCTTGACCTTAGCAAATCTAGAAATCAAACACAAAGCAAGGGTGAGTTCACCAACTCAACTCGTGAAGCCGTGAAGGTTCGGCTTTTATCTTGTCAGTTTTAGCTTGTTTTTCAGGTATTTATCTTTTCACGAGTCCTTAGAGCGCTACGCCTATAGGAGAGAGAGTACTGCCAGGAAAGTGTCCCCGTACTTGTCCTCCTCCTGTGTAACCTGTAACTTGCGCTTTTTAAGGTCCTTGTAACCCTTCCTGGATCCCTACTCAGCCAAAGAAAAGAGATAGGAAGCCGATAGGCGAAACCGATACTTCGGACCTCGCTCGCAACGGAATCACCCGTGAGCGTACAAGGTCCTACTCGGACGCAGCCGGTGAGACAGACACACCCGTGAAGGCGTGGCCTAGGCTCGGTACTTCGGACAAGGTCGGCGCTCACACAATAGTGAGTCACCAATGGCGACCAAGTCCTACTCGACTACGTACGATAGTAGCGCCAATACTTCGGAAATCCAGGCGATACACAAGGCAGCCACAAGTTGGGTTTTGGGCTCTAATCCTTACGAAGCGCTCACCTCACTTGGAAGGAGACCTTCCCATGCAACCTGAAAACAAGTGAGGGTGTTACTCTCCCCAAGCAATGAATCCAATTACCGATTTTATTTTTGGTCAAGTTTTCTTTAGCAGTCCCTTTTTTAATTTTTTGGGTGTTATCGCTTCTTTTGAGTCGATTCAAACAAGCGCCTAACGGTTTTTGTATTTTTCCTTTATCCTACTTTGTTCCAAAAACAGAGGGAGAATAGAGTCGGAAAAGCCGTGCAAGTCGACACCAAGGTGGAAATCTCACCTTTGTGCCTAGATGATGCGTGCAAAGTAAGAGGACTTACAGCGAATCCCAGCTCTCTCCATGCGGGATGCAAAGCAGAATTTTTAAACCTAAGCTATATGGCGATATGCAAGCGGAAATCGTCCTAGAACATGCAACTGCTAGCGTGAAGAACCACAAGCTAGCTAGCAACTCCTAATCCGAGTGTCCGGTCTAGGCTCACCCCTCCTCTGCCCAACACATTTGGGGTAGGAGAAAGCGCTTGTTCGGGTGTGAGCTCGCGGCGCGTGGATTTGGAAGCTACTAACTAACTGTTTAATTAGTCTAAGTCCAAATACGTATCTATAGGAGCATGCAAATATAATTAAGTGTTTGGACCTATTCTAATCGAGTCAAGCAGACCTAGAACTAAGAGCTCAATCCACACAAGAAAGTAAAAAATGAAAACAAAACCGGAAAATGACTGCGATGAAAACACGATAAAATCCGCGGTGAGCACCCGGGTGAACAAACACCCGGAAGTTAGGCCCGAATGTTCAAGTGTCCAAGTCCAAGTGTACCTGTATTATTACAAATTAAATGAATCACTCTCTCACAAAATAAATGAAAACTAATCTAATCACTCTCTCTCTCACTCCTTGCTCTCTCCTGCCGGCTTGGCTAAAGAACAGCCGGCTCCGCTTCCCAAGGATGCGTCGGGTCACCTAGGCGATCTGCCTCGCTCCGCGGTCCCTCGCAAGAAGACAAAGAAGAGTGGTCAGATAGCTCAACAAGACATATATCAAAATGTAAGAGAAGGAAAATGCTATGGTAAACAATCATACAATCAAACAAAAAATGTGAACTACTCGCTGTTGCTCCCCGGCAACGGCGCCATTTGATAAACGCGGATTTCGACGGTCTTAAGTTCAACACAAAGCGTGAACTCAGTCGAAGTGTCGACCAATCAAAATCCGTGTTCAATCAACAATTAACCCACACTAAGATCAATAAATTAGAACTAATGCGGAGTTAAAATTTATTTTTAACTCTACATAAAAGATGTATAGGTGCAAGTATGTAGAGAGTTCGAACACAGGGAACAAACAAGGTAGTTCAAGCAAAAATGCTCAAGTGTGTGTGTGATGTGTGAGTGTCTACACTAAGCAAGCAAACAAAGCAATTTTTGTGGGTTTTTAGTTTTTAATTTTTTTTATTTTATTTTAATTTTTAATTTTTGTATTTTGATTTTTGATTTTCTGATTTTTATATTTTATATTTTATATTTTTTTATTTTCTTTTTTCAATATTGGAAAGTAGAGGCAATATAATAAAAGGCAAGCTAAAATATTTATAAAAATGCACAAAAATACTCACAAATTCAGAAATAAAATGTTTTTGGTATTTTTATAATTTTCTACTGTTTTTGTGATTTTTGGGGGTTTTTCAAGGTGTTTTTGATATTTTTAAATACTGAAATAAGAGAAAACAGTGGAAATAAGGCTGGCTGTCACTAAAATGCAAATTAAAAATAGCAACCAGTAACTCAAAATTTTCACACTATTTTTCACATAAAAAGGACAAAATAAAGGATATACAGAACCTGAGATTATAATTTTTGGAGTTTTCTTTGATTTTCTACATTTTTTTGAAGTTTTTGAGTAATTTTAAATTTTTAGTGTTTTTCTTTTGAGATTTTTAGTGATTTTTGGACTGACACTAAAATATGATAAAATAGACACTAGGTGATTTTTTTGGAATTTTTGGAGAGGTTTTAATATTTTTTGGTATTTTCTAAGCTAGACAGTACACAAAATAGATGTTTTTGATTTTTAATAAATATGAAAATAAAGTAAAATCAAAAACTAAATAGATGGCGTCACAGTACACGTGTCCAGATACTTAAGTCTATTTTTGTGGAATTTTTGGAGTTGAAATGATGGGTCAAATAATTAGAGCAAACATCCAAACATTAAACAGTCCTGGCAGGGGTATATATGCAATATCCGAAACTTCCAGGGGCATACATGCAATTTTCCACAAAAATATACGCTGTATATTCAATTTTTAGCACCAAAAGTTAATTACAAAAGCCGCCTGGGCCTCTTAGCAATTTTCCCACCAGGGCGCGTGACTTGCACGCGCCTGGGAAGGACTGAAATGTAATTTGTTGAAACCCTGGGGGCCTACTTGCAAAATAACCAAAAAGTTTACACGTGCTGCAATAGTTTTAGGACTAAAACAAAATACACAAACGTACGGGGGTTCCTCTGCAAAATGCCCACACCTCACGTGTACAGGTCACGTGAGGTGACGTGGCGAAGGACCCAAATGCAAATAAATAAAGCATGGGGGTCTCTTTGCAAATATTACAAAACTTTTGCACTACAGACAAAAGTTCAAATACTAAATATTAAATACAAAAATGGCGAGGGTGTAGATGCAAAATACCCTCGCTCGGGCGCTCCGATGGCGACACGTGGCTCGAATCCAACGGCTGGTGGCGAAGCGCGATCCAGCGGCTGGGAGCGAGCCACTAATCCACGTGGCAGCACGAGAGCGGCCGATGACGGTTGGCGTCGACGTCTGAGATTAGATCTCAGAAAGAGATCCGACGGTGGAAGAGCTTGGAAGATCGGACGGTCGTCACGCGAACTGGAGCTGCGGCTCGATCGGACGGTGGAGAGGCTAGGAGGAAGAACAGGGACGAAGGCCGGCGAAGGCGAACTTCCCCGGCTTCGATCTCGCTTCTCCGGCGATGAATGGGCTCCAAAATGGAGCTGCAGACTCCTGGGAGGTCCCTCGATGGACTGGACGGCTCGGATTCGCCGGAGGGGCGTCGAGGTGCCGGCGCGAAGGCGGCGGAGCTTTACGCTCCAGGTATCTCCGACGAGGACACAAAATGGCCCTCCAGGTGCGTTCAAGGATCTTTGACCTGCAAAAAGTGGTGAGAAGGTCCAGGGCAAAGTGCCTGGACCTTGGGTGGACCTAATCTAAGCGCGAGGGTGTGTGGACGTCGGTGGCCGGAGGTGCGCTCCGGCGATGATGCTTGGAGTGGCGAAATACGTGATGGAACTTGTAATTTTTTTGGGGTTTTTGAAGCTTAAGCTACCAGGAACTAAATGCGAGAAAGAACTAAGCGGGGGGATGCCCTCGATGGCCGGAGCCAGAGGAGAAAGAGTACCTCGACGCCGGCGGTTGGCGGAGGTGATGGAGGCTCCCTCGACTTCGCGCGCCTTGGCTGAAGGGCTGGCGGTGGAGTTGTCACCTCCACGGAGCTCAGGAGCACGTACTTCAACATTTATACATGCTTCATTAAATATGAATATCATGAAGCTTCATGAGTGACTTGAGTGTAGACAATAGAATGAATGGAAGCATGGATCTGACCCAAGCAAGAAGAAAGTCAAGTAGTTGATTGTACTTCTGTAACTTCCATATGACATCCAAAGAGTTGGATTAATGCCAATACTACAACAAGCTGGTGTGTTGATAGTATAACTGTCAAGTCTATCTAGAATCCTTAGATAATGACTTGGAGAGTGCATCAGAATAATCTACATATAATCATTGAAATTGACTTGTAATATGGATAAGATTAAAGTCTAATAATTGTATCTCATTCTTCAAATAACACTTGCAATTGGTTGCATATATTTTAGAAGACTAGAAAATTTGATCTCAAGGTTTAATAGTCATCCATATGGATATTGATGCAATTGTTGCAACAATCTCTATAGGATAGATAGACTTCATAATTTCAGTGGGAGAGACCTTAGTCTTAGAGAATGTCTCTATGACCTAGATATAAAAGTACACTCATTGTTTATTTCTAAATGTTGGAAATAAACATGAATTCTGGAATAAACCTATCATAAAGAGTTATGATTGATATATTTCAGATACTAATCTCGCATCTAGTGGAATCTACTAAATTAGAAAATTATTGAATGGTTCATTAACATGTCTAGTACTGAAAATTAAACCTTAAAAGACTAATAAGAGGATGAATATCATTTGACAATGATCTAGCATCGAGGCTTAGACATATGTCTATTGATGAGATCAATGGACAAGTAAGAGAAGAAGCTTTAGAATGTCTAAAATTTCAATTCTTACATCCTTGTGAATATTGCATTCAAAGTAAAAATGTCCAATGCACCCTTCTCTAAGAATGGTGTAAGATGTCAAGGTATTCAAGATCTCATAAATGTTGATGTATGTGGATCATCTATATTATAATAAACATTATGAATATGTGATGTCTATTAATGATTATTTGTGATATGAGATTTCTTCCTTTCACCCTAGAAACCTTTCAAATGTTTAAAGATTTCACAATTTTGGTTTAGATCCAAAGTTTGAAGGAAGATAAAATGAATTTGATCTAACTAACGTAGCTTGTACCTATTAGATGAATTCAAGGAATACCTTATGGAGATAGGAATATCATTCCCATCTTACTCCTCCTGACAATAGAGTTGTAGGGAGATACAATTAGATCATAGGTGACATGATTTGATTAATGATGAATCTTAGTATAATTACCTATTAGTTTCCAAGTATATATGTAGTAGATACTACAATATATAAGGTTCTATGCAAGTAAGCTGGAATCTAGAATCAGAGAGTGTTGCTTCATTAGGAATATAAAGGATGGTATTGTATGCCTACTTTATGACCTTGAGATTCGTAAGAGAATTCATCTCTAAGGTTATGATTCTTAGAGGAGGATGACTTTCTTGAGAATCAAGATGAAAATGAAGTGAATTAACTCAATTAATCTTGAGAAGATAACGAGTCTCCAGAAATCGAAAACTAAAAGGACAATTAAAGATGAAACACCCATACCTCTTCAAATGAGTTTGAGAATGGATTCCATGTGTTAGTTAAGTTGGACAATGATATAACTGCATGTGATGAAGCTTCTGAGGATCATGACATGGAGAGATGGATGTTAACAATAAAGTCTAAAGTAGACTTCATATACAAGTGTTGTATATGGACCCCCAGGATCCACCTACATGGGTAAAACCCGATAGATGTAAATGGATCTTAAAAAGAAAGAGGGAACTTGATGAGATGGTAGGGACCTTCAAAACACGGTTTCGCATTTGGCGGAGCTACGGTTTGAAAGTTGACTTTTGGACCCTCATTGTATACTTGTACATATTAAAATATTCAATTTATCATTTAGTTATTATTTTTATAATTTTATATTTTTATAATGTTGTAAGTAATACTTATAATAATTATGTATATTAAAATTAGAATAAAAACATCATTAAAATACAAATAAAAATACTTGTATATATTCAATACATAGGTATATTACCTATAGACATACCTATACAAAACATACTTGTATTTTATTAAATATACAAAATAAATCAGAAAAATAAAATAAAAATATATTTGTGTCTATAAAAGTATTTTATAATTTTAGAAAATAAAAACCAAAATAAAATAAATTAAAAATACCTAAATAAAAATAAAATACTTAAATACATAGATATAAATACCTATAAGGGTATAAATGCAAACTTGTAAAAATATACTCCATAAAAATAAATAAAAATCACCATAAATTAATTCATAAAATAATAAACATTTTTTATTTTATAATAAAAAATTAATAAAATCTTTTACTATTTTTAAATGATTTTAGAATCATTTTTTCCAGGCTTTTTCCTGGTTGGTCCACGTGGACCAACCAGGAGGGCTGGAGAGTTGACCTGGGTCAACTCTCTGACCCATTGCCTGCTGTTGTCAGAATGCATTTTGTCCCATCTTCGCCCTTTTTTCTAGGCCGATCCGTTCATCGGTTGACCTAGATCTCTTCTGGGATTTTTCTCCCCTATGATTGGTCATTCACGCCCACCTATTATCTCGGGGATTGGATCAACGGGCCACCCGTGATCGCGCCTCGAAGAGAGCTCCAGAGCCATGTTTCAAAGACCACCCAAACACCTCCTCCAACTTTTGAACCCTTTTTGCCCCCTGTTTGAGCTTCTCTTCCAGATCCGGATCGACGCTGGTGACAGGAGCGTCTCCAGCTGGCCTAGGCAAGCCCAGGCGAGGGTCGAGGAGAGGTCTCCATTCATCTCCGGCCACCTCTTGGTCGTGAGGTTTACCTTGGGCTCCATAGCCCTTGAGGTTGTTTTCCCTTGTACTTTTCTTGCATTTCTTAACCTTGCAGTAGTTGTAGGTGCACACCCCATACCTAGTTTCGCCTATTACCCATCCAAACACCCAATCCGCTCCTCGCCGGAGCTTGCTCCGGCGAGCCTCTCATGCACCATATCTCGCCATCCCGCCGCCGATAAGGTCTGGGACCTACACGCTTTTGTTGCTGCTGCATTTTTTGTGTCACTTGCAGGTCTCAGGAGAGGCAGCTGTGCCTCACTTTCTGCTCAAGAACTGTCCCAGGTGCGCCGGAGCGTCGTCGCGCGGCTGTGGGCCACCCCGTGGTCTTCGGCCCCATTTGAGGTATCTGGGCGGTGCGGGGGAACTTCAGGAGGAGGACGAGGCCTTCGGTAGAAGGATTGGTGGTCGGAAGCGAGCCCTGCGCCTCGACAAAACTCGGCACCGCCGAGTTCTTTGCTTGTTCTTCCAGCCATGTTCCCGGCCGTTGGATCAAGAAGTCCCCCCAGTTGCAGCAGCTGCCATCGGATGTAGCACCACCTCCAGCCGTTAGATCGAGCCCTCAGGACTTAATCACGACCGCACTATGAAGGGGTATCGGCTACCAGGGTGACGACACGTGGCGTAAGTGCTCCCATATCATCCGTTCGATCGCCCAGCTTGGGTAATTTTGCATCTTACCCAGGCTCTTTTTGTAATTACTGACCACCTTTAAAACTTTCAACTACTGTTAATTTGTTTTTGTACTATTTGCAATCCAGCCCCAAAATTTTGTACATTCACATTCCAGCCCTCCCCCAGGCGCGTGCATTGCGCGTGCTTGAGTGGGCATTTTGCTTGGACAGCCTCGTAATTTTTGTCATTAATATTCAGTCCACGAGTTTTCTATTGAGTTATAATTTTTGCTGGAAATTTACACATTAGGCCCCTGAGCTTTTTGAATATTGCGAAAAAGCCCCTGCCAGATCACGTGCAGAGGGCGCGTGCTTCTTGGCTTTTTGCGGGGAAGACCTTGCGGGTTTACGCATTTCTATTTAGTACTGTAATTCTAAATTCAAGCGTGTTATTTTGTGGGAAAATTGCATCTTGGCCCTGCACTTTTCTGATAATTACGTTAATGCCCCTGGCCTGCACATGGTTTCTTGCTGTTATCTCTCATTTTTGCATGCATCCACAAATCACTAAAAAATCCCACAAAAATTGCATTAAGCTCCTGTTGCATAGTACTTCAACATCATATTTTTATTTTTCGTAATTATCGCATTTTTATATTTATTAAAAATCAAAAACAGCCTTTTTGTGTACTGTTTGCATTAGAAAATCACTAAAAAAATATAAAAACACTCCAGAAAAATTCCAAAAAAATATATTTTGTGTCTTTTAGTGTGTTTTAACTCCCAGCCAAAAATCATTAAAAAAATATAAAATCAAACTCCTAAAAATTGCAAAACTCTAAAAACCTTCATAAAAATTTATAAAATCCATAAAAAAATCCAAAAATAGTGTTTTCTTTTCCTAAATTTTCTTGGTTTCATTATCTTTCACTGAAAATTAAGTTGGGGAATTTTTTCCACTGATTTCTATTTTATTTCTCCATTTTAAGATTCAGCCTTGTTTTTTACTACTGTTTTCTTTATTTTGATAATTAAAAATACCAAAAACATTGTAAAAATTACCCAAAAATCACAAAAACAGTAAAAAGTATAAAAAGACCAAAAAGACTTTATTTCCTAATTTTTGGACATTTTTATCTATTTTTATAAATATCTCTTTCTCCCCTTTATTACATTCCTTTTATATTCCAATATTGAAAAAGAAAGTAAAAAAATATAAACTATAAGAAGAAAATACAAAATCAGTAAATTAAAAATCAAAATACAAAAATATAAAATTAAAAATTAAATAAAAAAATATAAAATTAAAAACCCACAAAAAAATAGCTTAATAGGCATTTGATCACATACACACATTTTTTGGTACCTAGTACCCCGTTCTACCTGTCTGCTCCCTGTGTTCGACCTCTACAATACTTGCACCTATACACACCTTTGTTGTAGAGTTATAATAAATTTTAACTCCGCACATTTACATTCATTACTTGATTTATCTGTTGTGGGTTAATTGTTGTTTGAATTTCGGATTTCGTTGGAGGTCAAATCAGCGACTGTTGATTCGCCTTGTGAGTCAACACGACCTCTGCGATTTTCGTGTTAAACAAATGGCGCCGTTGCCGGGGAGCAACAACGCGTAGTTCGGGTCTTGTTTGTGTTTGTGATTTAGTGTCTATTTCGCGGCTTTTATTTTTCGCCATTTTATTTTCTTTATTTTTGATATATCTGTTGAGCTCTCTAACCCCCTCTCTTGTTGACTTTGTGCGAGGAACCGCGGATCGAGGGAGGCGCTCCACCCTAGGCGCGTACGCACCCACGTGAAGCCGGCATCTGCCAACCGAGCACCGAGGAGGCGAAGAGAAAATTTTGAAGACCGCGCTCTATTTTAGTTGCATTTTCTTTTATTGCATTTATTTTTGTAATTTAAGTGAGTGAGAGACCCATATTATTTGTAATAATACAGGTACCCCCGGACTTGGACTCTTGAGCCTAATTTCCAAGTGATTGTTCACTTGGGGGCTCTCGCGGTTTTTACGGCTTTTCATCGCATTTTTTTTTATTTTGTTTTGTTTTTCGATTTTATTTCTTTTGTGTGATTGAGCCCCTAGTTCTAGGATTGTTTGCGATAGACTAAGGCCAAACACCTAATATTTTGCATGCACCTATAGTATCGTTTGGACTTAGTCAAATTTAAACAGTTGATTCATCATCTTCGATCCGCCGCGCCGCGAGCTCTCCCCGCAAAGCGCTTTCTCCTACCCTCAATTTGTTGAGCAGAGGAGGGGTGAGCCTAGACCGGACTCTAGGGTTGAGGATTGACGGTCAACTTGTGGTTCTTCCCGCTAATAGCAATTTTTGAACTTAGGGCGATTTCATCGGCTTTGCATTTGCATATAGATAGGTTTCAATTCTGCTGAGCATCCTTGCATGTAGAGTGCTGGAGGCAAGGTGAGCATTTACGCTTTAGCATCCATCATTATTTGCCGCCTGCATTGCTTTTCCGACTCTACCTCTGATTTTGCCAACCTAGGATCTTAAAGGAATTGAATCCCCGATAGGCTCGTGCATTTTTTATTAAAAATCCAAAAAAAGTGATAACCAAATAAAATTGGGACTGCTAACATTACTTGACCCTAAAATTCACCAAAAAGAAAAATTTTGTATTGGGGCGAGTAATCCCCTCATTGTCTTCGCTTCTACTTGCTCGCGCACACACTAAGGATTAGTGCCCAAATCCCATATTCAGCCCCCTAAGTGTTTGCGCAATTTTGGACTTCTCACCTAACTCTAAAACAGACAAGATAAAAAGACCGACTTTTCGGTCTCTACCGAGTTGAGTAGGTGAATTGAGGGTTTGTCTTGTTTCATTTTTGCTTGTGATTGTTTTGTGTGTGTCCTAGATCATCCCTGCGCACTTGCGCCTTCTTCTTCACTCTCTTGACTTGACCATCGTGCTCTCCCGATCATTTTCTTTTGTGTCGAGATGGCCGACTGGAGCGTATTCTATCCGGACTTTGCGGATCACTCCTTCCCTCCAGCTGGTCCACCTCACTTTTTCCAGGAGGACTTTGCTCCTGATTTTTGTACATATCCGACCAACCCACTATTTCAGGATCCGGACTTTGACCTTCACCAGTCATTTCCACCACCATCACCTACACATTTCGACAACCCGCTCTTCCTTGAGTATCCCGATCCGGAATGTGATTTTTGCCCACACCCACCGCCCATATTCGACTCACCCGATCCTGAGATTTTGGAGTCACCTTTCATGGTATCCACACTTGAGACTTTGAATCAGATGATGGAGCATATGAATTCAAGGATTGCCAACCTTACTAGTTCAAATAAGAACCAAAATGCCGCTCCAGTCTTCGAGGATATGGAATCATATGAGGATTTCCATGAGAGCTTGCAATCACCAAAAATACAAAAAAATGAGAAAAATTTAAAAATCCAAAAAGATTTCGGGAGACGTTTGGTTGATCAAGATTTTGAGGAAAGAATCCACTTGCCAGAACCCTGGACCACACATACATTCACATCCGGTCCCACCTTTGACCCCGAGGATGCCGCTGTACAGACTGCTCTTGGCATGCCTCGTGTATATGCTGATTCCGACTTCCTCCCTTGTATGGAGGAGGTCCAAAAATTCAAAAAAATGCTGACTGAACCCGAAGTGGTGGCCACCATACATGAGATTATCCGTGCCCCACTTTAGCAAGCCATGACCGATTTATCTGCTCCTCTTCCCAAGAAGAGAAAGCGGAGGAGCAGATCTGAGCGTCATATCTTGACCATGGCCACTGCCCACGCCATCACACACCGTCCCATTCCTAAGAAGAGGAACACTGCCACACCTTTCATTAGCTGCACCATCTCTGACCACACATGTGATCGCACTCTCCTAGACGGCGGTGCTTCTATTAGCATCATACCCTTCTCGCTGGTACAGTCTCTTCACCTAGGGCCTCTCAAGAAGACCAGGATGATTGTACAATTTGCTGATGGATCAATAAAGAGGCCGAAGGGTCTCCTTGAAAACGCCGTCATCTCGATTCAGGGCATGAGCTATCACGTTGATTTTGTCGTATTGCCCATGGAGACCTCCACAAGGGAGCCATCCCCAATCATCCTGGGACGACCGTTCCTCGCCTCTGCGAGAGTCGTTATTGATTACGGATCAGGAGAGATTCGCTTCCGTCCTGCTGATGAGGGCGAAGCAGTGATCACCGCACCCACTGCTGACCAGAGACCTGTACCTGATGTGACCACACCTATCTTGGCTGACCTCGAGGACCATGACCTTGATGATACTATCAGAGAATTTTGTTGTCTATTGGATTCCACTGAGACCCGAGAATTTCTCCCGGTTGAGGAAAACTTGGAAAGCATGGACCTCGACGTTCCTTCTTCTGGGACTTGGCGGTGTGTTGATGACATCCGCGGGATCTACACGATTGATACCGTTGAGCGGAGGGCAGATTTAGAGACTATACAGGATGGACATGCTTTGACTACTTCCACTGATAAGTCCGCTCCTGTTCATGTAGATACTGATAAGCCAAAGGCCGAATTTGATTTAGTTGCTTTTCTTCAGAGATTCGGGCCTTTTGATGAAAAAGATGATCCGGTTGAGATTATAGAGGACGAACAGAGTTCGACTACTTCCACCGATGAGTTCGTGCCTTTTGGTTTTGACCTGGATGACTCCTCGCAGGATGACTCTGAGTACACTACTTCCGATGATGATGAGTTCGTCCCATTTCACTTTGATATCAGCGAGAATCCCAAGGCCGGACCTAGCCGTACTTCTTCCACTACCCCGTCTGTGCCTCCACACCCTAGGGCCACTGAGGATTTACACCCCGTCGACCCTGATCGGTGTCCGTCCACTGTGGACCCCGATGTCGACCTGCATCACACCAGATCCATTCCTCCGCGGTCCCGCAAGAAGGTTCGCTTTCTACCTTCTTGACCATCTGTATATCCACCTCTGTTGTACATGCTCCTTTGTTCATCTCTATCTTCCGTATTGCTCGTCCACCCATTATCGTGTCTGCCTTGCTTAGGACGTACTTTGCCCTAAGTATAGGGGGGTGGACGAGCCGAGTGCTCTTTCTTCGTCCGTGTTATCACTCCTGTTGTTGCCTATACTTAGGGCTTCTTTTACCCTAAGTATAGGGGGAGTGATGTGTACATCCTCATGATCTCTTCTTCCATCTTCATATCTTTTCTTCTTTTCTTCTTTTCTTCTTTTCCTCTGCTATCTTCTTCATCTACCGAAAAGGTGCCACCCTTGTAGACAGTTTTCCATACTTAGGACGTACTTTGTCCTAAGTATAGGGGGGTGTGCACCTCGAGTCTTTCTATTCTTTTCGATCCTCTCCATTGTCTCCTCTTCTTGTCTATACTTAGGGATATCTTACCCTAAGTATAGGGGGAGACAATCTGCGTACGATCTGTTCATTCCCACCCTTGACCCTCCCTGCTTTGTGTACAGTCTGCTATACTTAGGATTATTTGATCCTAAGTATAGGGGGGACGGTCAACTTCTCATTCATTGATTCATTACTTCATTCCTTTATTTTTTAGATTTTCCTATACTTAGTACGAGTTATGTCTTCTCTTTTCTCTCCGATCTATGAGGACATAGCTCAAGCTAAGTATAGGGGGGTCGTATATACTACGTATATACTTTAGCCATAACTCGTACTTTCGTATTTTCCTAATAATATGGCTAAAAATTCTTTAAAATTCATTAAAAATCCTTAATAAAAAGATGTGATTATTCCTCAAATTCTTTTTGTATTTACTGATTAATAAATCAGGTGAAAATGTTTTTTGCAAAATGTTTGAAAAATAGTTTGAAAATCTTTGTGAACATCTATTGAAAACTATTTTGAAAATATTTTGTTTCGTGTTTTCAACCTGTGTAAAAATTGTGTGGATTGTAAAATTTCTTTTCTTTGTGTGAAATAAAAATGTTTGAAAAATGATTTGCAAATGGTTTGAAAAATGGTTGCAAAAATGATTTGAAAAACCTATATATACTGTTTTGAAAGCCTTTGCAAAATGATTTTCAAATGTGTGTAAATGATTGTAAAAATTATTTTGGACTATAGTTTTCAAAAATTGTGTGCAAATTGTGTCAAATAAGTTTGAGGAATATACACATCACACCAAAATCCACTATGTATATATGTATAAAATTGACCACTTACCCTTGTAAATCCTTAAATCCACTTCTTGTATATATAAGAAGCACTCCCTTGTACATATTTTCACCTAGTTTTTAGCCAAAACTTTTTTGTTTTCAAAATTTCCCAAAAACATTTGCAAAATTAAAATCCAAAAACATTTGAAAAATCTTTTTGAAAAAATACAAAAAATGCATCTGCATATGCATGCATCATATTTTCAAAAACCCATAAAAAGTTCAAAATCCTTGAAAATTGCATCACAAAAATATTTTCTGCATTGTATTGCATAGCATTCGCATTTTTCGGATTGAGTTTGATAGTTGAACAAGTCTAAGTAAAATCCAGGGATTGGAGCTTGATTGGACCTTAAAATCTACCTAATAACAGGAACCTTATAGGAACTGGGTTTGAGGTACTTCAGGTCTAGTTGACTTAATTCTTTGAGGATCACGGGACTTGGTTCAATGGATTCTTGACTGCCTAAGTAGAGTATTTCGGAGCACACGCACGACTCTTGTTGATAATGAGCTAACTTGAACACCTGCACCTTTCACATGGCTCAACTCAGTTGGAGTGGTGAGGGGATTGGATTTGCCGGTATGAGACGCACACAAGTGGAAACACTTGTCCTCCTCTAGGGAGGGAAGTGCACCCCAACCCGTCCAGTGATTAGGAAGTCTAAAGACAGGAGGCTGTGGGTTGCGATAAAGCTTCAAAAGAGGGATAGTCTACTGGCTCAAGAGGAAAAACTCCTTATGTAAATGCTGCTGTATATAGTATTCAAAAAAAAAAAGTTCAGGCATGTACAAAAATAAAAAGCCTGCAAGTATGTACAAAGTCAATAAGCAAGCTTGAGTTCCAAAGTCATATCATGTGAGCCTGCAGCAGGATGACTTGACTACACTGGTCTTGCATCCAAGGATAGGTAGCTACACTGGCTACCGTCCATTCTTCTCTTCACCCCCTCCTCTTGAGCTGGTTGCCACTTGAACTTAGAAGGGAATACCCCGCTCCTCGAGGATGGAGTCATTGGATTGGGGAATCACTGGGTTGTCGTACTGGAGAAGTCAATTTCTTTGTCATTCTAGCTGGGGAGAGCCACCATCACTTACACTGTACAAGTCAGATTCATAGTCGTAAGGGTTTGCGTATGAGTTGAGATATTTCTGACCTGGCTATTGAGGAGACTTGGACAGAGTTTTAGGATTCTCAAGGACTGTTGGATTTCAAACACGGTTCTCACTAAGGTTCCGCCCGCACTAAAATTCCAAAGGTCCTATTTAAGCTCCAAACTTTGATTTTGTGAGGACAAGTTTGATCATTGAACTTCATCCATCTTTCTTCTTTTTCTTTTCTTTGTTTTTCTTTTCTGCACTTATTGCATAAGTGTTTGCTAGGGACTAGCAAAGGCAAGTATAGGGGGATGATGAATCCACGTTTCATCATCTTTATTCTATCATTTTGGCCTTAAAAACCCTAGTAAATGCGTGTATATAGCATTAATTCATGCATTTTAGCATTCATGTATATGTGCGTAAATATTGTATAAAATGCGGTTTTTAGTGCCAAAATAATAGAATAAAGAAAAGAAAAGAAAAAGAATAAAATATTGTAAATATTTTATGACCCGAAACCCCGAGACCTAGGCATCTTGATGAATAGGTCGACAAGGAATAATGTAGGGGGAGATAAGGTCAGAAATACAGATAAAATACCTACAATCTTTATTCATTCTTTATTCATTTTGGGACCTATTTTTGGTTCCACTTTTTATACTTCAAATAAAGAAACTTTGTAAATGAAAGTTGTAGATAAATTAATAAAGAAAAATACAAAATTGATTTCACAGAAAAATAATATACAGATAAAAAGTTATGGTCTGAATAAAAATCCAAAATGCCAACTTCCCAGACCCGTATCTCACAAATAAAGACTCCAAATGCAGCGTACTCACCTTTAATTGTATATAGAAGAAAATAATCTAATTAATGGCGGTGGTTTCGCATTTGGCGGAGCTACGGTTTGAAAGTTGACTTTTGGACCCTCATTGTATACTTGTACATATTAAAATATTCAATTTATCATTTAGTTATTATTTTTATAATTTTATATTTTTATAATGTTGTAAGTAATACTTATAATAATTATGTATATTAAAATTAGAATAAAAACATCATTAAAATACAAATAAAAATACTTGTATATATTCAATACATAGGTATATTACCTATAGACATACCTATACAAAACATACTTGTATTTTATTAAATATACAAAATAAATCAGAAAAATAAAATAAAAATATATTTGTGTCTATAAAAGTATTTTATAATTTTAGAAAATAAAAACCAAAATAAAATAAATTAAAAATACCTAAATAAAAATAAAATACTTAAATACATAGATATAAATACCTATAAGGGTATAAATGCAAACTTGTAAAAATATACTCCATAAAAATAAATAAAAATCACCATAAATTAATTCATAAAATAATAAACATTTTTTATTTTATAATAAAAAATTAATAAAATCTTTTACTATTTTTAAATGATTTTAGAATCATTTTTTCCAGGCTTTTTCCTGGTTGGTCCACGTGGACCAACCAGGAGGGCTGGAGAGTTGACCTGGGTCAACTCTCTGACCCATTGCCTGCTGTTGTCAGAATGCATTTTGTCCCATCTTCGCCCTTTTTTCTAGGCCGATCCGTTCATCGGTTGACCTAGATCTCTTCTGGGATTTTTCTCCCCTATGATTGGTCATTCACGCCCACCTATTATCTCGGGGATTGGATCAACGGGCCACCCGTGATCGCGCCTCGAAGAGAGCTCCAGAGCCATGTTTCAAAGACCTCCCAAACACCTCCTCCAACTTTTGAACCCTTTTTGCCCCCTGTTTGAGCTTCTCTTCCAGCTCCGGATCGACGCTGGTGACAGGAGCGTCTCCAGCTGGCCTAGGCAAGCCCAGGCGAGGGTCGAGGAGAGGTCTCCATTCATCTCCGGCCACCTCTTGGCCGTGAGGTTTACCTTGGGCTCCATAGCCCTTGAGGTTGTTTTCCCTTGTACTTTTCTTGCATTTCTTAACCTTGCAGTAGTTGTAGGTGCACACCCCATACCTAGTTTCGCCTATTACCCATCCAAACACCCAATCCGCTCCTCGCCGGAGCTTGCTCCGGCGAGCCTCTCATGCACCATATCTCGCCATCCCGCCGCCGATAAGGTCTGGGACCTACACGCTTTTGTTGCTGCTGCGTTTTTTGTGTCACTTGCAGGTCTCAGGAGAGGCAGCTGTGCCTCACTTTCTGCTCAAGAACTGTCCCAGGTGCGCCGGAGCGTCGTCGCGCGGCTGTGGGCCACCCCGTGGTCTTCGGCCCCATTTGAGGTATCTGGGCGGTGCGGGGGAACTTCAGGAGGAGGACGAGGCCTTCGGTAGAAGGATTGGTGGTCGGAAGCGAGCCCTGCGCCTCGACAAAACTCGGCACCGCCGAGTTCTTTGCTTGTTCTTCCAGCCATGTTCCCGGCCGTTGGATCAAGAAGTCCCCCCAGTTGCAGCAGCTGCCGTCAGATGTAGCACCGCCTCCAGCCGTTAGATCGAGCCCTCAGGACTTAATCACGACCGCACGATGAAGGGGTATCGGCTACCAGGGTGACGACACGTGGCGTAAGTGCTCCCATATCATCCGTTCGATCGCCCAGCTTGGGTAATTTTGCATCTTACCCAGGCTCTTTTTGTAATTACTGACCACCTTTAAAGCTTTCAACTACTGTTAATTTGTTTTTGTACTATTTGCAATCCAGCCCCAAAATTTTGTACATTCACATTCCAGCCCTCCCCCAGGCGCGTGCATTGCGCGTGCTTGAGTGGGCATTTTGCTTGGACAGCCTCGTAATTTTTGTCATTAATATTCAGTCCACGAGTTTTCTATTGAGTTATAATTTTTGCTGGAAATTTACACATTAGGCCCCTGAGCTTTTTGAATATTGCGAAAAAGCCCCTGCCAGATCACGTGCAGAGGGCGCGTGCTTCTTGGCTTTTTGCGGGGAAGACCTTGCGGGTTTACGCATTTCTATTTAGTACTGTAATTCTAAATTCAAGCGTGTTATTTTGTGGGAAAATTGCATCTTGGCCCTGCACTTTTCTGATAATTACGTTAATGCCCCTGGCCTGCACATGGTTTCTTGCTGTTATCTCTCATTTTTGCATGCATCCACAAATCACTAAAAAATCCCACAAAAATTGCATTAAGCTCCTGTTGCATAGTACTTCAACATCATATTTTTATTTTTCGTAATTATCGCATTTTTATATTTATTAAAAATCAAAAACAGCCTTTTTGTGTACTGTTTGCATTAGAAAATCACTAAAAAAATATAAAAACACTCCAGAAAAATTCCAAAAAAATATATTTTATGTCTTTTAGTGTGTTTTAACTCCCAGCCAAAAATCATTAAAAAAATATAAAATCAAACTCCTAAAAATTGCAAAACTCTAAAAACCTTCATAAAAATTTATAAAATCCATAAAAAATCCAAAAATAGTGTTTTCTTTTCCTAAATTTTCTTGGTTTCATTATCTTTCACTGAAAATTAAGTTGGGGAATTTTTGCCACTGATTTCTATTTTATTTCTCCATTTTAAGATTCAGCCTTGTTTTTTACTACTGTTTTCTTTATTTTGATAATTAAAAATACCAAAAACATTGTAAAAATTACCCAAAAATCACAAAAACAGTAAAAAAGTATAAAAAGACCAAAAAGACTTTATTTCCTAATTTTTGGACATTTTTATCTATTTTTATAAATATCTCTTTCTCCCCTTTATTACATTCCTTTTATATTCCAATATTGAAAAAGAAAGTAAAAAAATATAAAATATAAGAAGAAAATACAAAATCAGTAAATTAAAAATCAAAATACAAAAATATAAAATTAAAAATTAAATAAAAAAAATATAAAATTAAAAACCCACAAAAAATAGCTTAATAGGCATTTGATCACATACACACATTTTTTGGTACCTAGTACCCCGTTCTACCTGTCTGCTCCCTGTGTTCGACCTCTACAATACTTGCACCTATACACACCTTTGTTGTAGAGTTATAATAAATTTTAACTCCGCACATTTACATTCATTACTTGATTTATCTGTTGTGGGTTAATTGTTGTTTGAATTTCGGATTTCGTTGGAGGTCAAATCAGCGACTGTTGATTCGCCTTGTGAGTCAACACGACCTCTGCGATTTTCGTGTTCAACAAAAGGGGTGGCCTTCAGTCGGATATAATCTTGGCCAACATTGGGATGGCTAAGATTGTTGCACACCAGTTCGAAGTCACGGTGGAAAGTGTATGGTTCTTCAGTGAGGTTTCCGTTGAACTTCGGAAGCAGACTAAGGAAGTGGGGCTTCAGCTCAAATGCATGGGCGGGAACTGCGGGTGCTAACCAGTTCTGAATCTCGTTCTCCGCCGGGTTGTAGGTATCGACCATTGGTCGGTCGATTCCTCCAGCTACTATGATTTGTCCCATTCGCGCCGTGAGATCTGCATTCTTTTGTTCGGCTTCGGCAAGGTGAGCAAGAATTTGTCGTATCTGGTCCTCATCCGGTGGCATCTGTGGCTGCATCTTGTCCTCTAATTCTGGGGATTAGGAAATAAGATCTGTGTTAGAGGGCAAATTAAGGAAGGGATTACCGAGACAATGGTCTTCCTCGGTAATTTCGGAGGAGATGAAAGGGTTGGTTTAAGAGTAACCACCCTAAGTATGAGGGAACCAGGACTCAAGAGGGTCATGAGTCCTGGGTGGTCCAAGGTGCGCTTGGACCGATGAAGATGAGTTACTTGGGGGACTCATAGAGAGATTGGTGAATAATGCGTCGAGATCTCCCCAGTCACTCATCTTGATGAAGCGAGAAGAAGATAGGATTTTACTCCTACCTGAAGCAAGCAAAAATCAATCCAAGACCCTGGGTTCACACTCAACACAGTGAAGGACTCGAAATTGAGTCCAATTAATCTTGTAGTTTTTAAGTGTGATTTTCAAGCAAAATAAGCAAGGATTACGCGGCCTATAGGGAAGTCGGCTCAGAGCCGGATGCGTCTTCCCTGTTTAACCTGTCGCCTAAGATACTGCCGCTCCTTCCTTTCTTCGCTCCTATCCCAAGCCGATGGATTCAATGACCACGCCCCTATCTACCTGCAAGCAGGCGGAGGCTGACAAGGCCGGAACTTCACCCCGGGGGGTTACTGACAGCTTGTCGCAAAGTACCGCAATTTCGCCCCTATCTACCTGAGACAGGCGGAGGCTACTTGGTACTATAAAAAAATCTGAAATTTACTCGACTTGTGATATTTGCTAGGATCGGTTAGAATGTGATATGGAAGGCGGGGATTTGGGCTCTGCCTTAAGGTGTTCACACACACTCAAGTACCCTCACTCAGCCTGAAAACAAGGTCGGGGATTAATCTCCCGCAAGCAATTTTCAAATTTTATTCCTTTTTTTGGTCAATACTGTTTAGCAGTCCCGATTTTAAGTTAGGTTCTCACTGTATTAATCCAACCACACAGCATGCCTATCGAACAGTCCCAATTTCCGTTTAATTTAAATGTGAAAATCAGAGGGGGAAATCGAGAAAAGCCGATGCAAGCAAAAATCAATGATGTGTATGCTGAGTGAAGAATACTTACAGTGATCCCTTCGCTTTTTTTATGCAGGATGCAGAACAGAATTGAAAACTTTTTTAATCTAAATGCAAATGCAAGCGATGAAAGCCGCTCCTAGACAGGTAGTTCTATTAGCGTGAAGAACAGTTTAATTTGACTAAGTACTGCGGTCTAGGTGCGTCTTTTAAGTGAGTTGTGTGGTCCTAATGATTACGAGCACAAGCAATTTCTAGATTGGCTCGGGGAGCCGCTAGTGCAAGCTAAGTTACAATTCACCCACACAGCACACGGGGACACGGTTCCACTATCTTTACAGACGCGAGAACCCAAATGGGAACCGCTGGAAATGATGCGAAAAAGAAATAAAATAAATAAAAAAATACAATGCCTCTCTTTCACTCAATAAAGTTAAAATGCTAGATCCTCGAAGCGTCGTCGACTCCTCGCGTTCCTCGTACAGAAACAAATTGAGGTCAGAGAGTGACACAAAAAATAAAATAATGCAAAGAAATAAAGGAGAGAAAAAAACAATTACAAGAAAACCGGGGGTCAGACTACCCGGGGATAGAAAATCAATCACTCAAAAATTCACTAAAATTTAACCTAAGCCGTGCCTCCCCGGCAACGGCGCCATTTTGATAAGCGTCCCGCACCCTTAGTTAATTCGAGCAAATTAATGTTAATCGTTCGTTGCAGTCGGATACGAGAGGCTAGTCAAAAACCACTTATCAATTAATGTTAAGATAATTTCAAGCGGCAGATTTTTTTACTTGGTGGAGTCCAAGGTCGAACTCAGGGAGGCATCTGTCTCCTTAGGTAAATTTAAAGCAAATATCCACGTGTTAGATTTTTGAGGAATTATTTTTTTGTCTTTTTTTTAATTTCTATGCAGACTCGTGCAAAAATGCAGGCCAATTTAATATTTAATTCAATTAAGATATCAAATTAAGTCCAAAAATTCTAAAAATTGGCCAGATGATTAATTATGATGAAAATGATCGACCCTAATTTTTTTGGAATTTTTAGACACTAAATGAATTTACTGGGAATTAAATATGCAGACAGGGTAATTTTCACTATTTAATTTTTAATAAATAACAAATCACAATTTTTTCAAGAAATAAAATTATCCTAGATAGCACTAATGATAAGGAATCCAGGAAAATTGACAGATCTTAATTTCAATGTGAAATGAATTTATTAAAATTAAAACATGAAAATCACTCAACAATTTATTTAGGCCTCGAAATGTGTGCAAATGACATGAAATTTTTATGGTATGTTAAGAATACTGTCCTTAAGCTACTATGAATTTTTGAGGATTTTTGGAACCACAGAGAATTAACTAGAAATTAAAAGGTGTCACTGGGCAAAATATTTCAAAAATATACCAATTAATTCATTAATAATTCCACTGAAATTACAAAAATGTGACACGTGGACCAATAGACAAGGGACAAGTTTCTCAATAAAATGCAATTTTTAGATTTAAAAAATGATGTAAAATGCAACCTAGGGATGCGTGCAAACACAGGGGTATAAATGCAATACAGGAAAATAAAAATACATAAAGCAAATATGCTGACAGGGACTAAAATGCAATTACCTATAATGCTGGGGACTCAAGTGCAATTTCTCCAACAGGCACGTGCTCCTCACGTGGGCTCAGCTTCACAGGGACTGATTTGCAATATCTGAAAGTTCCTGGGGCTTCTGTGCAATTTGTCCCAGGCGCACGTGCTTCTCACGTGGAGCGCCTAGGCTCGGATGACGAAGGCGGCTCGGATCGAGGCTCGGGCTCCTTGGAGATTTGGAGTGAGGTTCGGAGAAGCTTCGGGCTGTCCGAGCCTAGGCTCGGGGAAGAGGCTCGGACCCTTTCTGCGTGGCTCGATAAGGACCGTTGGATCAAGCTTGATTCAACGGCGATCTGGGCGTCGATGAAGATGGCGACGAGGCTCGCTGCGAGCCGTTGGATCACTGATCTATCCAACGGTGGAGTGATGATTGATGAATCCCGTATTCATCATGCTAAAAAGTCCTTATTAAAATCCCTGCTTAAACAAACCAATAAAAATCTCCTCTAAATCTCTATTTTTATCTTGTATAATATTGTGTATAATTAACCCTTAATTATTGTGTATTTAATTGCCCTTACTTTTCTGTAAATATTTTATCACTCAAAAACCCCTAAAAATTAGGTAGAATAATTGTCTATAATTCACTGACCCTTAAAAAGCTAAAAAATACAAAAACAACTCAAAACCACAAAACCGGTGTTTTTATCTCCTTAAAAATGCCCCCAAAAATAGCTTTTGTACAGATGACCTCTTTTGGCTTTTTGCCCAACATGAAAGTTGTAGATCTCGTCGAGACGAGCAACTTTTATGTTTTGACTTTTTCCAAATTCGGCCTCTAACTATTTCTTTTATATTTTTCTTTGTATTTATTTTTAAATTACTCTGATTGGGCCACGTGGCGCTCTCTGGAGCAGCCACGTGGCCCACCTCCCATTCCGCCACCCGGCAGCCTCCTGAGCCATTGGATCACTCCATTTCCGCCCCCATCTCCACCATCCAACCTCGCTTCGCTTACAACCGTCAGATCAAGCTCCCTGATCTGATCACAACCGTTCATCAGCGCCTAAACCTCAACCATCCGATCTCCACTCATCCTACGCTTATCGTCGCGCCACGTCGCCTACATCTCTCAGCCCTCCGATTCCGCCCCTATCCTACGGCCTCCTGCGCACCACGTTGCATCTTCACATCAGCCGTTAGATCTCCCCCATCACTCAATCCCGGCCGCTCCCTAGTGCCCTAACCTCCACCACAGGATCACATCCTAGGATCTGATCCTCACCGACCTCTCATGTTCGCATCCTAACCGTTGGATCACTGATCCAACGGTCAGAAAGTCTTCTTCCACCTCGCGTAAACCCCCTTTCCCAGCCGTTACGCCTCGCCGACGCTCCGCCCCCTTCCATTTTAGCCCACGCTTCCGATCACTTCTCCACCACCTAACGGTCGCTTCACGTAGCCCACACCTCCGCCTTCTTCGCGTAACCCCCACCCCTCCCCACCATCATTCCCACACCATTAAAACTCCATTCCAAAACGCCCCGCCACCTCACAACCTCCGACCACCTCATCCTATAAAACCCCCTCCCCCGCCACCTGAAACCCTCGTCCACCATTCCATGGGCTTCGGCCCAGCCTCCGGCCCTCCGGTGACAGCGGAGGAGCCCTCGCCCCGAGGCGACGACGACCGTAGCCCAGGTGTCGACCCACGGCCGCCATGGCCGTGCTGCGGGCACCACCATGCTCCGCCAAGCTCCCTGGATCGGTCGACCAGGTCGAGCCATGACCCAGGGCTCCAACCAAGCCCGGCACAGACCACCTCCTCCACCAGGATTCCCCTCTCCGATGAGGTCTTCTTCCTCCTTCTTTTCTTTGACTTTTCTCCGATTTATTCCGCTTCCTACGATCACCTCCATCTCCAATCGACCACCCTCCGAGCTTCACCAGCCATCAGCCGCCATCGCCCTTGCATCTCCTTCCGTCAGAACCCCACCGCACTTCGACTCCATCTTCTCCGCCTTCACGGCGGAGGACTCCACCGAGCCACCACCTTCTCCACCTCCGACGGCTCCCACCTCACTTCACGCACTTCACAAAACACTTGCACTTGCTTCGGCTACATCTAACCCTTGCAGGTACCCTCAATGGCCGGAGCTCGTGCCTCCCCGTCGGTCTCGAAATTCTCCTCCGACAATCATGCTCCGACGGGGAGCTCCAGACACCTAGGGAGCACCGCACTTGCTCAGGGACCTCCGCCAGCACTCCATCGAGCTCCCCGGACCTCCTTCTCGACAGGAGGGGCACGACGGAGCTATCAGCAGCTCACCGGAGCCCCGCCTCCTCCGGTGAGCTGCGACAGAGAAGAAGCTACAGATGTCGTCCGATCATCTGGATCGGACGGCCGCGATGACACCACGTGGCGGCCCAAGCCTCGAACCAGACCAACAGGCTCAGGTGAACCGAGCCCAACTCCGAGCCTCCACGTGATGCCACGTCTCCCGAGCCTCAGCGTCCTCCCGAGCCTAAGTCCCTCGCGTGCATGGCGCGTGAGGGCCTGGGTAATTTACACGACAGACCCTGAACATTTTGGAAATTGCATAAAGGTCCCCAGGCGCGTGCCTCACGTGCGCGCCTGGGTTATTTTACAGAGAAGCCCTCAAGGGTTGGAAGAATTACAAAAAGGCCCTCGCGCGTATGGAAAAATTATTCAAAGGCCCAGGCGGTTTTCGGTATTTACATTTAGGTCCTTCCAGGGACCTAAATGTAATAATTATCCTTTATTTTTCTTGCATTTTTATTACATTTATTCCCTTGCACTATTTTTAGCATAACTTGAGCATCGTAGGTCCAAATTGCACGATTTTAGTGTCGGTTTGATCCTTGTTTTGTCCTCTACAATCTAGCATACTTATTTGTCTCATTTGACACTGTTTTAAATAAAGTGAATTTTTATGTCAAAAATGGGACCTAGCTCTACTTGTTTTGCTTAATTTCATGACCGATTTTTAATGATGTGTTCAAAATGGCTCTAACTTCATTCTATATTGTGTTGCTCATATTTTAGGGTATAATTGTAGCATTTTATTCATCAGGCATAGTTTCTTGCATTGTTTGCCCAAGCATCGCTTTAATTTGCATAAAAATCGATAAAAATACATGCATCATATCATCACTTGGCATAGTGCTTCATAAAATTGCATATGGACCTGAAATTGAGATTAATTCATATTGAACTTCATAAATCAAAATTCAAAAGCCATAATTAAGCCGCTGTGTCCCTGTGTTCGACCTTGGTACACTTGCCAAGTATAAATACTCCACAGCATTCAAAGACTGTGGTTTTTGCTGAACAAAATTCGCCTCCTATGCTACGACTTAAGATATATTTATTATAGAGGCGAATTTTGCGTTCACCAAATGGCGCCGTTGCCGGGGATACGGCTTTGCTTAATTTTTTTTATTTGATTTTTTATTTATTTCAAAAATTTTTAGGTCCTCATTTCATGCATCATTTCTTGCTGATTTAATTTCTTTGAGTTTCTAACTTTTTTCTTTTGTGGCAGGGCCCATGAAAATCGGGGACGCCTGATCATCATGGAGGCGCGAAGTCGGGAGCTTCCGCTGAAGAGGCCGCAAAAGAAGCCGTGAAGAAATGATAGGATTTTTATCAGTCTACTTGCATTGCATGTTGTAAAAAAAACTTGCATCTGCATATTTATTTTCAGTATTGCATTTTGTACACAAAAAAAATCCCCCCCTCACACACACTTACACCGCACATATTCACCCCCACCCGCCCCCTGTATATTTCTCTCTCTCTCTCTATGTATATCTATTCTACACAAACCCCCTCCCCCTCTCCCTTGTATCATAGAACCCCCCCCCCCCTAACGCAGACCTTACTTAGGCTATTTGTAGCCTAAGTATAGGGGGGACCTGCCTGCTCTTCCTTCCCTCATCCCGTCTTCTTGTACTTAGGGCAATTTTGGCCTAAGTATAGGGGGACCCTCCTCCTCAGTTCCGCTATATCAACCTGTACTTGAACCGAGCCTTGGCTTCATGGCACTTGTGCTATGAGGACATAGCAAATTTTAAGTATAGGGGGGTATACCGTATATTATTGTATATTACTTTAGCCTTAGCTCGCATTTTAAAAACTTTTTAAATTTTATTTTTTTCGGGCTGGGTTTTGGTAAACTAGTGAACTGAGTAAAAACCTGTAAAAATTAAAATTTTGAGGGATTAATCTTTGTAAATAACCCTTTTTCAAAAAGGAAAAAAAATTTGAAAAATTAAAAATGTTTTTCGGAATTTGGCTCTGACTACTAGGCTTAGTAAACATTTTCAGTGAGGGAACCTCGGTCTCCCTTAGCAGAGTGGGTGGTTTAAAGGACACCGCATATGGCACCGTCCTTAAGGATCACGGGTCTCGACCCGCACTTACACCCATACTGGCTGAGAGTGGATACTTTTATTTATTTGAGCCTGGGTCAGTCATTGTCTCTCCGACGAAAAAAAAAAGCTATAAAAACCCATAAAAATTTGCAAAAGATAAAAATCACACAAAAATTCACTAACCCGTGGAGTTGGTGTATTCCTGACACAATCACACTCACGCAAGGCTTGAGGATTTTGAGGACACTGGATCTCTGGGATCTAGAGAGTCTGAGTTGACATACCTTAGTCATTAGGGTTTTCATGACTTAAATATCCACACTCCTCTGGTTTGAAAGATTTGAGTGCTATATTGCACTCTTAATCTCTATTTTCAAGAAAATATGATCAGCACAGTCACTTCCACAACTGCATGATTGATGAGCTGAGATGAGATATCACTTGAGGAACTAGGACCATGGATTTAAGTTTAGACATGATCTGATGATATTCGAGGATGGGATAAAGTTAATGAAGGCTTCAGAAAACCTGAGTGTCAGCAAAACCCTAGCCAGTATGTGAACAAGATTCATATGCTATCTCTTGATATTTACCTAAAAGTGCCAGGGTGTGATGAAACTTAAAGGAATTTGTTGATCAGTGTGCGCCAATCTCTTGGTAAAAGCAGTGGAGCTAGCCAACAACAGAAATGAAATATCAAAGAAAAAGCTCAATCATCAAAGTCAAATTCCAATTGAGCTTCCACCAATGGCAAGCGCTCCCAAACATTTTCAAAGTGTCCACTTGGACCAAGCGCTAATTAGGATCAGGAGTCGGGCTGACACCGAAAAAGGGCTCTGCATCGTAAATGCTACAAGTCTGGGTGTCGAAGGTATATTAGATACTCAAAAGAGACACACCCCGGTGTATTCCCAGAAAAACAAGTGCAGACGACTCCAACTCTCTTGACGGACACATTGATCAACAAAATAATAATATACATGTGTTGAGTAAAAGGCACTCGAGAGGCCCCTTGTTCCAATGTGAGGGAGAGAAAATTAGACACAATCCCATGTCCCTCCATCATCTGGCCGTCCATCTACATTTCAAAGTCTGACAAACTAATGAGACGGTGGACTGAAGCAAGAGTAGATTTATTCCCTAGTATTGAGGATTAGGTCTAGATGAGAGTCTTTGGGATTGGAACTTTGAGTGATGCTTCGACTCGGCTCTCATGAAATACAGTACACTAATTGTCATATCCTTATATTATATGTACAAAAAGAGAGTCTGATAATCAGAGAAGTTGGATTCCTTCTGACTAGGGCTTGGATAAACCCAGAATTTTAGGATCACTTAGGTCAAGGGTCTTCGAAAGATCAAGCCTTGAAATTTTCACACGCACTGTCAGGAATTAATCTAACTCCTTCATTCTTTAGATGCTCGAGGACGAGCATGGTTTAAGTATAGGGGTATGATGAATCCCGTATTCATCATGCTAAAAAGTCCTTATTAAAATCCCTGCTTAAACAAACCAATAAAAATCTCCTCTAAATCTCTATTTTTATCTTGTACAATATTGTGTAAAATTAACCCTTAATTATTGTGTATTTAGTTGCCCTTACTTTTCTGTAAATATTTTATCACTCAAAAACCCCTAAAAATTAGGTAGAATAATTGTCTATAATTCACCGACCCTTAAAAAGCTAAAAAATACAAAAACAACTCAAAACCACAAAACCGGTGTTTTTATCCCCTTAAAATGCCCCCAAAAATAGCTTTTGTACAGATGACCTCTTTTGGCTTTTTACCCAACATGAAAGTTGTAGATCTCATCGAGACGAGCAACTTTCATGTTTTGACTTTTTCCAAATTCGGTCTCTAACTATTTCTTTTATATTTTTCTTTGTATTTATTTTTAAATTACTCTGATTGGGCCACGTGGCGCTCTCTGGAGCAGCCACGTGGCCCACCTCCCATTCCGCCACCCGGAAGCCTCCTGAGACATTGGATCACTCCATTTCCGCCCCCATCTCCACCATCCAACCTCGCTTCGCTTACAACCGTCAGATCAAGCTCCCTGATCTGATCACAACCGTTCATCAGCGCCTAAACCTCAACCATCCGATCTCCACTCATCCTACGCTTATCGTCGCGCCACGTCGCCTACATCTCTCAGCCCTCCGATTCCGCCCCTATCCTACGGCCTCCTGCGCACCACGTTGCATCTTCACATCAGCCGTTAGATCTCCCCCATCACTCAATCCCGGCCGCTCCCTAGCGCCCTAACCTCCACCACAGGATCACATCCTAGGATCTGATCCTCGCCGACCTCTCATGTTCGCATCCTAACCGTTGGATCACTGATCCAACGGTCAGAAAGTCTTCTTCCACCTCGCGTAAACCCCCTTTCCCAGCCGTTACGCCTCGCCGACGCTCCGCCCCCTTCCATTTTAGCCCACGCTTCCGATCACTTCTCCACCACCTAACGGTCGCTTCACGTAGCCCACACCTCCGCCTTCTTCGCGTAACCCCCACCCCTCCCCACCATCATTCCCACACCATTAAAACTCCATTCCAAAACGCCCCGCCACCTCACAACCTCCGACCACCTCATCCTATAAAACCCCCTCCCCCGCCACCTGAAACCCTCGTCCACCATTCCACGGGCTTCGGCCCAGCCTCCGGCCCTCCGGTGACAGCGGAGGAGCCCTCGCCCCGAGGCGACGACGACCGTAGCCCAGGTGTCGACCCACGGCCGCCATGGCCGTGCTGCGGGCACCACCATGCTCCGCCAAGCTCCCTGGATCGGTCGACCAGGTCGAGCCATGACCCAGGGCTCCAACCAAGCCCGGCACAGGCCACCTCCTCCACCAGGATTCCCCTCTCCGATGAGGTCTTCTTCCTCCTTCTTTTCTTTGACTTTTCTCCGATTTATTCCGCTTCCTACGATCACCTCCATCTCCAATCGACCACCCTCCGAGCTTCACCAGCCATCAGCCGCCATCGCCCTTGCATCTCCTTCCGTCAGAACCCCACCGCACTTCGACTCCATCTTCTCCGCCTTCACGGCGGAGGACTCCACCGAGCCACCACCTTCTCCACCTCCGACGGCTCCCACCTCACTTCACGCACTTCACAAAACACTTGCACTTGCTTCGGCTACATCTAACCCTTGCAGGTACCCTCAATGGCCGGAGCTCGTGCCTCCCCGTCGGTCTCGAAATTCTCCTCCGACAATCATGCTCCGACGGGGAGCTCCAGACACCTAGGGAGCACCGCACTTGCTCAGGGACCTCCGCCAGCACTCCATCGAGCTCCCCGGACCTCCTTCTCGACAGGAGGGGCACGGCGGAGCTATCAGCAGCTCACCGGAGCCCCGCCTCCTCCGGTGAGCTGCGACAGAGAAGAAGCTACAGATGCCGTCCGATCATCTGGATCGGACGGCCGCGATGACACCACGTGGCGGCCCAAGCCTCGAACCAGACCAACAGGCTCGGGTGAACCGAGCCCAACTCCGAGCCTCCACGTGATGCCACGTCTCCCGAGCCTCAGCGTCCTCCCGAGCCTAAGTCCCTCGCGTGCATGGCGCGTGAGGGCCTGGGTAATTTACACGACAGACCCTGAACATTTTGGAAATTGCATAAAGGTCCCCAGGCGCGTGCCTCACGTGCGCGCCTGGGTTATTTTACAGAGAAGCCCTCAAGGTTTGGAAGAATTACAAAAAGGCCCTCGCGCGTATGGAAAAATTATTCAAAGGCCCAGGCGGTTTTCGGTATTTACATTTAGGTCCTTCCAGGGACCTAAATGTAATAATTATCCTTTATTTTTCTTGCATTTTTATTACATTTATGCCCTTGCACTATTTTTAGCATAACTTGAGCATCGTAGGTCCAAATTGCACGATTTTAGTGTCGTTTTGATCCTTGTTTTGTCCTCTACAATCTAGCATACTTATTTGTCTCATTTGACACTGTTTTAAATAAAGTGAATTTTTATGTCAAAAATGGGACCTAGCTCTACTTGTTTTGCTTAATTTCATGACCGATTTTTAATGATGTGTTCAAAATGGCTCTAACTTCGTTCTATATTGTGTTGCTCATATTTTAGGGTATAATTGTAGCATTTTATTCATCAGGCATAGTTTCTTGCATTGTTTGCCCAAGCATCGCTTTAATTTGCATAAAAACCGATAAAAATACATGCATCATATCATCACTTAGCATAGTGCTTCATAAAATTGCATATGGACCTGAAATTGAGATTAATTCATATTGAACTTCATAAATCAAAATTCAAAAGCCATAATTAAGCCGTTGTGTCCCTGTGTTCGACCTTGGTACACTTGCCAAGTATAAATACTCCACAGCATTCAAAGACTGTGGTTTTTGCTGAACAAAATTCGCCTCCTATGCTACGACTTAAGATATATTTATTATAGAGGCGAATTTTGCGTTCACCAAATGGCGCCGTTGCCGGGGATACGGCTTTGCTTATTTTTTTTTATTTGATTTTTTATTTATTTCAAAAATTTTTAGGTCCTCATTTCATGCATCATTTCTTGCTGATTTAATTTCTTTGAGTTTCTAACTTTTTTCTTTTGTGGCAGGGCCCATGAAAATCGGGGACGCCTGATCATCATGGAGGCGCGAAGTCGGGAGCTTCCGCTGAAGAGGCCGCAAAAGAAGCCGTGAAGAAATGATAGGATTTTTATCAGTCTACTTGCATTGCATGTTGTAAAAAAAAAAAACTTGCATCTGCATATTTATTTTCAGTATTGCATTTTGTACACAAAAAAAAAACCCCCCCCTCACACACACTTACACCGCACATATTCACCCCCACCCGCCCCCTGTATATTTCTCTCTCTCTCTCTCTCTGTATATCTATTCTACACAAACCCCCTCCCCCTCTCCCTTGTATCATAGAACCCCCCCCCCTAACGCAGACCTTACTTAGGCTATTTGTAGCCTAAGTATAGGGGGGACCTGCCTGCTCTTCCTTCCCTCATCCCGTCTTCTTGTACTTAGGGCAATTTTGGCCTAAGTATAGGGGGACCCTCCTCCTCAGTTCCGCTATATCAACCTGTACTTGAACCGAGCCTTGGCTTCATGGCACTTGTGCTATGAGGACATAGCAAATTTTAAGTATAGGGGGGTATACCGTATATTATTGTATATTACTTTAGCCTTAGCTCGCGTTTTAAAAACTTTTTAAATTTTATTTTTTTTCGGGCTGGGTTTTGGTAAACTAGTGAACTGAGTAAAAACCTGTAAAAATTAAAATTCTGAGGGATTAATCTTTGTAAATAACCCTTTTTCAAAAAGAAAAAAAATTTGAAAAATTAAAAATGTTTTTCGGAATTTGGCTCTGACTACTAGGCTTAGTAAACATTTTCAGTGAGGGAACCTCGGTCTCCCTTAGCAGAGTGGGTGGTTTAAAGGACACCGCATATGGCACCGTCCTTAAGGATCACGGGTCTCGACCCGCACTTACACCCATACTGGCTGAGAGTGGATACTTTTATTTATTTGAGCCTGGGTCAGTCATTGTCTCTCCGACGAAAAAAAAAAGCTATAAAAACCCATAAAAATTTGCAAAAGATAAAAATCACACAAAAATTCACTAACCCGTGGAGTTGGTGTATTCCTGACTTAATCACACTCACGCAAGGCTTGAGGATTTTGAGGACACTGGATCTCTGGGATCTAGAGAGTCTGAGTTAACATACCTTAGTCATTAGGGTTTTCATGACTTAAATATCCACACTCCTCTGGTTTGAAAGATTTGAGTGCTATATTGCACTCTTAATCTCTATTTTCAAGAAAATATGATCAGCACAGTCACTTCCACAACTGCATGATTGATGAGCTGAGATGAGATATCACTTGAGGAACTAGGACCATGGATTTAAGTTTAGACCTGATCTGATGATATTCGAGGATGGGATAAAGTTAATGAAGGCTTCAGAAAACCTGAGTGTCAGCAAAACCCTAGCCAGTATGTGAACAAGATTCATATGCTATCTCTTGATATTTACCTAAAAGTGCCAGGGTGTGATGAAACTTAAAGGAATTTGTTGATCAGTGTGCGCCAATCTCTTGGTAAAAGCAGTGGAGCTAGCCAACAACAGAAATGAAATATCAAAGAAAAAGCTCAATCATCAAAGTCAAATTCCAATTGAGCTTCCACCAATGGCGAGCGCTCCCAAACATTTTCAAAGTGTCCACTTGGACCAAGCGCTAATTAGGATCAGGAGTCGGGCTGACACCGAAAAAGGGCTCTGCATCGTAAATGCTACAAGTCTGGGTGTCGAAGGTATATTAGATACTCAAAAGAGACACACCCCGGTGTATTCCCAGAAAAACAAGTGCAGACGACTCCAACTCTCTTGACGGACACATTGATCAACAAAATAATAATATACATGTGTTGAGTAAAAGGCACTCGAGAGGCCCCTTGTTCCAATGTGAGGGAGAGAAAATTAGACACAATCCCATGTCCCTCCATCATCTGGCCGTCCATCTACATTTCAAAGTCTGACAAACTAATGAGACGGTGGACTGAAGCAAGAGTAGATTTATTCCCTAGTATTGAGGATTAGGTCTAGATGAGAGTCTTTGGGATTGGAACTTTGAGTGATGCTTCGACTCGGCTCTCATGAAATGCAGTACACTAATTGTCATATCCTTATATTATATGTACAAAAAGAGAGTCTGATAATCAAAGAAGTTGGATTCCTTCTGACTAGGGCTTGGATAAACCCAGAATTTTAGGATCACTTAGGTCAAGGGTCTTCGAAAGATCAAGCCTTGAAATTTTCACACGCACTGTCAGGAATTAATCTAACTCCTTCATTCTTTAGATGCTCGAGGACGAGCATGGTTTAAGTATAGGGGTATGATGAATCCCGTATTCATCATGCTAAAAAGTCCTTATTAAAATCCCTGCTTAAACAAACCAATAAAAATCTCCTCTAAATCTCTATTTTTATCTTGTACAATATTGTGTATAATTAACCCTTAATTATTGTGTATTTAATTGCCCTTACTTTTCTATAAATATTTTATCACTCAAAAACCCCTAAAAATTAGGTAGAATAATTGTCTATAATTCACTGACCCTTAAAAAGCTAAAAAATACAAAAACAACTCAAAACCACAAAACCGGTGTTTTTATCCCCTTAAAAATGCCCCCAAAAATAGCTTTTGTACAGATGACCTCTTTTGGCTTTTTGCCCAACATGAAAGTTGTAGATCTCGTCGAGACGAGCAACTTTCATGTTTTGACTTTTTCCAAATTCGGCCTCTAACTATTTCTTTTATATTTTTCTTTGTATTTATTTTTAAATTACTCTGATTGGGCCACGTGGCGCTCTCTGGAGCAGCCACGTGGCCCACCTCCCATTCCGCCACCCGACAGCCTCCTGAGCCATTGGATCACTCCATTTCCGCCCCCATCTCCACCATCCAACCTCGCTTCGCTTACAACCGTCAGATCAAGCTCCCTGATCTGATCACAACCGTTCATCAGCGCCTAAACCTCAACCATCCGATCTCCACTCATCCTACGCTTATCGTCGCGCCACGTCGCCTACATCTCTCAGCCCTCCGATTCTGCCCCTATCCTACGGCCTCCTGCGCACCACGTTGCATCTTCACATCAGCCGTTAGATCTCCCCCATCACTCAATCCTGGCCGCTCCCTAGCGCCCTAACCTCCACCACAGGATCACATCCTAGGATCTGATCCTCACCGACCTCTCATGTTCGCATCCTAACCGTTGGATCACTGATCCAACGGTCAGAAAGTCTTCTTCCACCTCGCGTAAACCCCCTTTCCCAGCCGTTACGCCTCGCCGACGCTCCGCCCCCTTCCATTTTAGCCCACGCTTCCGATCACTTCTCCACCACCTAACGATCGCTTCACGTAGCCCACACCTCCGCCTTCTTCGCATAACCCCCACCCCTCCCCACCATCATTCCCACACCATTAAAACTCCATTCCAAAACGCCCCGCCACCTCACAACCTTCGACCACCTCATCCTATAAAACCCCCTCCCCCGCCACCTGAAACCCTCGTCCACCATTCCACGGGCTTCGGCCCAGCCTCCGGCCCTCCGGTGACAGCGGAGGAGCCCTCGCCCCGAGGCGACGACGACCGTAGCCCAGGTGTCGACCCACGGCCGCCATGGCCGTGCTGCGGGCACCACCATGCTTCGCCAAGCTCCCTGGATCGGTCGACCAGGTCGAGCCATGACCCAGGGCTCCAACCAAGCCCGGCACATGCCACCTCCTCCACCAGGATTCCCCTCTCCGATGAGGTCTTCTTCCTCCTTCTTTTCTTTGACTTTTCTCCGATTTATTCCGCTTCCTACGATCACCTCCATCTCCAATCGACCACCCTCCGAGCTTCACCAGCCATCAGCCGCCATCGCCCTTGCATCTCCTTCCGTCAGAACCCCACCGCACTTCGACTCCATCTTCTCCGCCTTCACGGCGGAGGACTCCACCGAGCCACCACCTTCTCCACCTCCGACGGCTCCCACCTCACTTCACGCACTTCACAAAACACTTGCACTTGCTTCGGCTACATCTAACCCTTGCAGGTACCCTCAATGGCCGGAGCTCGTGCCTCCCCGTCGGTCTCGAAATTCTCCTCCGACAATCATGCTCCGACGGGGAGCTCCAGACACCTAGGGAGCACCGCACTTGCTCAGGGACCTCCGCCAGCACTCCATCGAGCTCCCCGGACCTCCTTCTCGACAGGAGGGGCACGGCGGAGCTATCAGCAGCTCACCGGAGCCCCGCCTCCTCCGGTGAGCTGCGGCAGAGAAGAAGCTACAGATGCCGTCCGATCATCTGGATCGGACGGCCGCGATGACACCACGTGGCGGCCCAAGCCTCGAACCAGACCAACAGGCTCGGGTGAACCGAGCCCAACTCCGAGCCTCCACGTGATGCCACGTCTCCCGAGCCTCAGCGTCCTCCCGAGCCTAAGTCCCTCGCGTGCATGGCGCGTGAGGGCCTGGGTAATTTACACGACAGACCCTGAACATTTTGGAAATTGCATAAAGGTCCCCAGGCGCGTGCCTCACGTGCGCGCCTGGGTTATTTTACAGAGAAGCCCTCAAGGTTTGGAAGAATTACAAAAAGGCCCTCGCGCGTATGGAAAAATTATTCAAAGGCCCAGGCGGTTTTCGGTATTTACATTTAGGTCCTTCCAGGGACCTAAATGTAATAATTATCCTTTATTTTTCTTGCATTTTTATTACATTTATGCCCTTGCACTATTTTTAGCATAACTTGAGCATCGTAGGTCCAAATTGCACGATTTTAGTGTCGTTTTGATCCTTGTTTTGTCCTCTACAATCTAGCATACTTATTTGTCTCATTTGACACTGTTTTAAATAAAGTGAATTTTTATGTCAAAAATGGGACCTAGCTCTACTTGTTTTGCTTAATTTCATGACCGATTTTTAATGATGTGTTCAAAATGGCTCTAACTTCGTTCTATATTGTGTTGCTCATATTTTAGGGTATAATTGTAGCATTTTATTCATCAGGCATAGTTTCTTGCATTGTTTGCCCAAGCATCGCTTTAATTTGCATAAAAACCGATAAAAATACATGCATCATATCATCACTTAGCATAGTGCTTCATAAAATTGCATATGGACCTGAAATTGAGATTAATTCATATTGAACTTCATAAATCAAAATTCAAAAGCCATAATTAAGCCGTTGTGTCCCTGTGTTCGACCTTGGTACACTTGCCAAGTATAAATACTCCACAGCATTCAAAGACTGTGGTTTTTGCTGAACAAAATTCGCCTCCTATGCTACGACTTAAGATATATTTATTATAGAGGCGAATTTTGCGTTCACCAAATGGCGCCGTTGCCGGGGATACGGCTTTGCTTATTTTTTTTTATTTGATTTTTTATTTATTTCAAAAATTTTTAGGTCCTCATTTCATGCATCATTTCTTGCTGATTTAATTTCTTTGAGTTTCTAACTTTTTTCTTTTGTGGCAGGGCCCATGAAAATCGGGGACGCCTGATCATCATGGAGGCGCGAAGTCGGGAGCTTCCGCTGAAGAGGCCGCAAAAGAAGCCGTGAAGAAATGATAGGATTTTTATCAGTCTACTTGCATTGCATGTTGTAAAAAAAAAAAAACTTGCATCTGCATATTTATTTTCAGTATTGCATTTTGTACACAAAAAAAAAACCCCCCCTCACACACACTTACACCGCACATATTCACCCCCACCCGCCCCCTGTATATTTCTCTCTCTCTCTCTCTCTCTGTATATCTATTCTACACAAACCCCCTCCCCCTCTCCCTTGTATCATAGAACCCCCCCCCCCCTAACGCAGACCTTACTTAGGCTATTTGTAGCCTAAGTATAGGGGGGACCTGCCTGCTCTTCCTTCCCTCATCCCGTCTTCTTGTACTTAGGGCAATTTTGGCCTAAGTATAGGGGGACCCTCCTCCTCAGTTCCGCTATATCAACCTGTACTTGAACCGAGCCTTGGCTTCATGGCACTTGTGCTATGAGGACATAGCAAATTTTAAGTATAGGGGGGTATACCGTATATTATTGTATATTACTTTAGCCTTAGCTCGCGTTTTAAAAACTTTTTAAATTTTATTTTTTTTCGGGCTGGGTTTTGGTAAACTAGCGAATCGATCAAGGGTTGCGATTGCGCCACGTGGTGCGAGTGGAATAAGGCAGAAATGAACGGTGCAGATGAAAGGCTGGGGCGCGATCTGACGATGGGAATAAAGAGAAGATCGAGCGGTTTGGATGAAGGGATCGAAGGCGTGAACAGGCGGTTCTCAAAGCGCCACGTGGCGTGCTCAGCTTGCGGCACAAACGGAGGGCGGTGATGGAGAGCTGAGGTTGATCGAAGGGCTGAGGGGCGCCAAAGGAAGAAGCGGCTGAGATGGACGATCAGGGATGCGATCTAGCGGTCTACACGCCGCCACGTGGCGAGCTCTGGTGAGGGCGCTAACAGGCGGTTAGGATCGGAGATGGAGATGATCAGATGGCCAAAAATTGAGGCGTACGTGGAAGCAGCTAAGCCGTTGGATCTAGAGGGCAGTCCAACGGCTGTGGCTGCGGGCGGATGAGGCAAGGGCAGCGGGCCACGTGGCTCAACCAGAGGGCGCCACGTGGCCTGCTGTGAATGGCTGGAAGAAAATATATGTGTAGAGAGAAGAGGGGACCGAATTTGGAGAAACTCAAAACATGAAAGTTGTAGATCTCGATGAGATCTACAAGTTTCATGTTGACCAAAGACGGAGATGAGGACAAATATGATATATAAATACAAAGATACAAATATACATATATGTAGTATACAAAGTGGCCCAAAAACCCAACTTCTCATACGAGCTCCAAATTGGATGAAATTAGTCTCATTTTAAAGGTCTTTTAATGTGTAGTATTCTAAGAGTAAGTAGACCTATTTTGGAGTTTGTATGAGGGATTTATGTGTATTTTAGTGTACAGGGGTTATAGGGCTTTATTGACTAATTTACAAAGGGGATTTTTGGCCTTCTTCCCTATATTATTAACTAAGGAGTACATATTATAAGGAAGAGGTTATTTTAGTGAGTGGGTATTTTTACAAGGGATTTTGGCTTCTTATTTAAATGCAAATGCACTGCTAAAATGTATGTATTATGTATGCATGCATGAATGCTATTTATGCATTATAAAGGGAAATATGCCTCTATTTACTCGGGAACAAGGCTATATTTTTGACTTTTGAAGTGATGAATCACAGATTCATCAGCTACCTAGGTTAGATCAAATTCATTTCATCTTTTTTCAAACTTTGGTTCTAAACCAAAATTGTGAAATCTTTGAACATTTCAAAGCTTTATAAGATGAAGGGAAGAAATCTCATATAACAAATAATCATCGAATGATATCACATATCATCAATGTTTATTATGATACAAATGATCCACATACATCAATATGTATGAGATCTTGAATACATTGGCATCTTACACCATTCCCAGAAAAGGATCCACTAGACATTTTTACTTTTAAATACAATATTCACAAGTATATAAGATTTGAAATTTCAGACACTCTAAAATTTCATATCTTACTAGTCTATTGATTTCATCAACAGACTTATATCCAAGGTTTGATGCCAGATCATTATCAAATGATCTTCATCCCCCTAATGATCTTTGAATGTTTAATTTCCAGTATTAGAAATACCATTCATTAATTTTCAATTTTGGTAGAGACCTCCAGATATCATATTACTATCTGAAATATATCCATCATAACTCTTTATGATATGTCTATTCCAGAATTCATGTTTGTTTCCAACATCTAGAAATATATAATGAGTGTATTCTAATATCTAGGTCAGAGACATTTTCTAAGACTAAGGGCTCTCCCACTAAAAATATGAAGTCTATCTATCCAATAGAGATTGTTATAACATTTGCATCAATATTCATGTGGATGACTAATCAATTTTTCTAGTCTTCTAAAACATACGCAAACAATTGCAAGTGTTATTGGAAAAACACAACACGATTATCAAACTTTGATCTTATCAAATAAGAAAGTCATTTTCAATGATTATATGTAGATTATTCCGATACATTATCTGAGTCTTTCTCCAAGGATTTTAGATAGTCTAGGTAGTCATACTATCAATATATACATCGGCTTGTTGCAGTGTCTGCGTTCATCCAACTTTGGATGTCATATGTATGGAAGTTACAGAAGTATAGTCAACTCTTTTGACTTTCCTTCTTACATGGGTCCGACCCATGCTTCCACTGCACTTCCTTCATCTATAAACAACCATTGCTAATACAAAGGATCTCTTATGTTGAACTCATGATATTTCAATATAAGAGTGTTTCAACATTTATACATGCTTCATTCAATTCATACAATATAAATATTATGAAGCTTCATGAATGACTTGAGTATAGATAGTAGAATGATGATACTCATCACATCTACATACATCTTAACTCTTAAAGACTTTGGTTCAGGTAGGTACTCAAGCATTTTGAATGCATCATCTCTTATAGAGGCACCATTCTGCATTATGTAGTGAACCATGTCATTCACGATTAAATATCGACATCACATATGTATGACAAAACATCTTCTTATTATTTATAAGGATTATTTGAAAATTACGATCACCATCGACATGATACTTTCAAGGCATACTTGATGGGAGATCAAGACTATGGATACACACAAACCATAGGTTGGTGTCCTATTGTCCATTTAATTGTCATTCCTCATTATTGTGAGGAAACTTATACATTGCGACCACACACTTTATGTGTCCAACTGCAAGTATAATATATTGAGCATGGATCCAATCCATGATATTTTACTGGTCATTATTGAGTATAGTATTGAGTGGGTTTAATGATGACTATCTAAAATAAGAAATTTGCACAAATATATATGTATTCGTATTTTACTTTGATTTAGGAATTTTTTATATCAAATTTATCCTGCTTGTCAACACTGAAAGTTCACTCCCTATCACTTTCAATGTAAGAGATATACTTACCATTATATCTCAAGCAATATTTGGGATCTCCTTTCTTTTTGAGTTTAAATACATTTAAACAAGTCAAAAAATCACACAAAATAGGGATGTGTGAACAAAATGCGATGAAACTTCGCCCAAGAAAAAAATGCCCAGATCATCTTCGATTTAAGGATCGTATCATAAACCTTTGATCTATAGCTCTGATACCACTTGAATGATATGGAAAAATTCTTAAGCGCATCATGAAAGCGTGAGGATCACATCATATGCGATCGAGGTAGCGGAATTTAAAATTTTTAAATGATGAAATCACATGGTCCAAGAACACTTCTCGGATCGTTTCATCTAAACCGTCATTAGGTATTGAGGTTACCTCTTGAAGCATGGTCGTGATCGAGTCTCTAAACAAAGAGACCTCATGTCTCAAGTTCTATCTGATGGAGGAGATGGTTGCGGGCACATTGATGAAATATAATCCATGTTGATGATCCAAGTAGTAAATCTCCTGATCTCGTCACATGAGATCCGATGTCTTCTTCACGAGCGTTATTCATCGAAGGAGATAGAGATCCACGAGCAAATGATCCGACAGTATAACGGCGATGCGGCGGCGATGTCGACTCTCTTTAGGGCTCCATGGTGGATGGCCACAATGAGAGAGACAAAGAGAGACTTGGCAAGCAGAGAGAGAGAGAGAGAGCAATTAATTGTTGTCTAAAATGAAGAGCTAGAGTTACCTTCTATTTATAATATTTTGTGAGTCCATTGATCTCAATCCATGGACAACATAAATCCAATGGTGGAGATTGATTTGTGTTTCTTTCAATGACCGTGATCTTATTGTAAAAACATAAGAACAATTAATTTAATTATATATATATATATTGAAAATCAATATAAATTAATTTCGATTAAATCAATTATACTTGGAGATAATTAGGAAGGAGATAATCATCCAACTACAACAAGGGGGGACGACCACCTACTCCTATTAGGAGTTGGTGGCAGTCCACCACCTTTGTTAGTGAATGGTAATCTCCTTCCAATGCGATGCATTATCTCATTCCAACATTATCTCACAATAATAATTCACAATTATCTTGTGAACATTGCAATCATACCATTGGAAATTTGTGAATCACAATCACAACCTAAAAATAAAATGTAAATTATATTTTCAATTAATTATATAATATGAATCTAATTCAAATCAATAATTATTCAACAAATATAAATAACAATAGAGTCTCTCTAATATGTTATAAATCACATTTACAATATATATGATTAATATAGATAGTGCTATCCACATTATTCATATCCATGATAATTAAATCATATTTAATCATCTTAGATCTTCATTCTCATGTGCCCAAATATTATGAATCACATTCACATTATTCACATATTTGATAACTAAATCACATTTAATTATCTTAGACAACTCTCCTTATAATATGAATCAAATTTATATTATTCGTGACAATTAAATCTCATTTAATTATCTATTTCTCAATGCTCGGATACATATATCAACATTGAAAATATCCTTGAACTCTTTCAGGGATAATGCACTTTCTCCGCGGACACTTGAAGATAAGGACATGGCGATTGTAAGTTCCACGTATAGTGACTTGGATATTGAGATCAAATATTAAATCCAGATCTTGTGGACCTCCCGTAGATGTTTGATTAAATCAAAACCGTAAATCTAATCTTTTCATTGCATCACATTTAGATCACTATCCAACGTTTGGACTAATATCAGATTACTTCTTTATTCAGAGGAGTCACTAAAATCCAAACCCGTTTCATCACTCCCTAGGAATGGAAGCGTAATGGTTATACAATCGTTTATGATCACATCACCCTCAGGTATTCCTAATATTTGTAAATCCTGCATACTGGAGGACTTAGAATAAATCTGAAGTTTTAGATCTATTTAGATTGTCTCCTTGAGGGTTTTATCATTAATTTTCTCATTTGATCATTGAGAGTTAGTATCGATCATATACTTTACAAAAGCATATATCATACCTAAGTATTGATTATATACTTTCTAGACGTATATATCAAGCCTACAAATTCAGGCAAGCTTCCAAAGCGAGACGATCGTGCACGGAATTTGATCCTTCCCAATATCTCACGAGTGAGCTCATGTCTTCCAGTTCAATAATGGACCTGTATGATCCCTTTGAGAGATTGTATTACTCATATGCACTTGTATGGACACCAGCGCTCTGGTGTATAGACCTTGATTAAGCCGTCAACCTATTGGTCTACCAAATGTACATACTCAAACATATAGTAACACATTTGTCGTCGGTCAAAGGATGCATGCATATATCATGACACTATATGACACAAGCCTTTGGTTTTCTTGATCCTGTTAAGTAAACTCTTTAACATAACTTATCTAACACCTCCGAATCTCTATTCCTATGCGGATGACCTGCATCAAGAGGTCGGTGAGATATCTGCCTTTAGAGAAAGGAGTGTCATCTCCTTCTCAGGCTAGAGATCCTCTCTTAATAATCATTTGACGATACTTGATAAGTCCTCAATCTAACTCTTTAGATATTCATCCAAGCACCAGCCTCTGGATTCGATAATTGAATCAACAACTGTGTGATCATCAAGATGGCCATGGTACATAACTTTAATTGTATTAAGGGACCTATTATCCAAATTAGTTATTCTTTTTTTCAGATCAGGGAATGATATTTGCAATAACATTTATTGCATAATGGCTTACCGTGGGCTCGCATTTCCAACAACCTAGACAACTTGTTGTGCTTGAGCCCAATTAGAGCCCTTGGGCACATTCCAAAATGTTTAAGTCCAAGTTGTTTAGCAGTAATAACCATCAACCCACTACCACACTTTATAATTATTAGTTGTGATACTATGTTTGGGGTGCTATTCTTCAATCGTAGATAAGCCTCTATCTACACAGATTGAGTTTGGACTTTATTTTGGAAGTTTGCAAAAAGGCCCACATATTCTAGGGTTCATGACTTTATGCTTCTAACTTTGGTTTTGATGATTCAAAAATGTGGTGAAGATGGACTGAATTGAGCTCTATTTATAGGTAAATTTCATGTTTTTTGAGTTTAAGTTGATTTCATTATTTACAAAGTTAAAATGATTGTTTAGCTTTTTTATACATTGCAAAATCATGGATATACTGCCTTGCTTTCATTTTTCATATTACGTGGATATAAACTATAGAAAACCCGTGGCATTGACAACTTTGAAAAAACATTGTAAATTGAGCTCTAAATTAATTACTTGGTCTATTGTTTCCATGTTTTTATTAAGTCCATATTACAAATTCTCAAAAAACAAAAATTACCACCATTTTGTTCCTTAATTTGCTCCATCTTGTTGAGGATTTTTTAAGATTGATGGATATTTTAAAATTTTGACAACTAAATTCTTAGCACTAACGATTTCTGGTTTTATATTTATTCCTATTATCTCTAAAAATTTTAAAAGTTTAGGTTAGATTCTCTTATACATGCACTCCATAATTTTTGTTTGGGATTTTTACCCGGCAGACCCTATAATCATTTTAAATGACCTCTACGACCTTTGAAATATCGATATTCCTCCCTCGACCCCGTAAACTTGCTCCGTCTTACCCCACAACCCCCGCCGTTAATCTGACTCATCTTTAGTCAACTTACATGGGTTTAAGTCGAGTTAATCAAACCACACTAAAATCAGTGGTGGATTTTAGATCAATCTCTCTCCTTCCCTCTCTCCTCCATTCTCTTCCCCTTATTCCGACCAATGTCAATGTCAGCCTGCTGCACCTCAGCCCCGAGCAGTCCAAAGAGCGACACCTCTCCGGTGCCTCGTCCCCACACTGAAGGTCCTCCTCGTGCTCGGTCGCCTCCCTCCGCGGACTAGAGAATGGGGATCCGTTCTCCTCAAGCAATGAACGGAAGGGGATGGGGGCTCCGTTCGACCTCTCCTCCCACCTCCCCCATTCCCTCCCCCTCTTACTCTCCCGCCTCGACCTCTCCTCCAACAACCTCTCCGACCCCATCCCCTCCTCCCTCAACGGCCTCTCCCGCCTCTCCGCTCTCCTCCTCGACAGAAACAACCTCTTCAGCCCACTACCTGATCTCCCCACCCTCCGTCATCTCAGGTACTTCTCCGTCGCCCAGAACCGCCTCTCCAAACCCATCCCCTCCTCGCTTGATTGCTTCCCGCTTTCGTCCTTCCTCGAAAACCCTGATCTCTGTGGCCGCCCGCTTCCCCCTTGCTCGGCCAGCGCCCCGCTGCCACCGACGCAACGACGGAGGCAGAGGATTCCTGTCGCGGTGATCATTGCCGTCTCCGTCGCTGGTGGAATTGCTTGTTTGCTTGTGATTTTCACGTTGTTTTGGTGTCGGCGGGGAGGTAGATCGAGTTCCAGTGGGGGATAGAAGCCCTCCGTGGCGAGATCTCCCTCGAGAGCCACTGGAACGACCTCATCCATCGGCTTCAATGGTGAGAGGAACCGGTTGGTGTTCGTTCAGGGTGCCGGGGTGGGATTCGACCTGGAGGATCTCCTCCGTGCGTCCGCGGAGTTGCTCGGGAAGGGGAGCTTGGGAACTTCCTATAAGGCCGTGCTAGAGGACGGCGTCACCACTGTTGTCGTGAAGCGGCTTCGCGATGTCACAGCTTCGAAGCGGGGCTGTTGCCTGTTGGTGGATCTTCCCCGGTGTTCTCTGTGGTGGAGATTCCTGTTGGAACGAGCAGCACTGGCGGAGTTGTGTTTGTCGGGAGCCCTGCCAGGATCGGAGGTATTCCTGGGATGATTCGCAGCAGTAGCACCGGGAATATGCTCGTGGAGACGGCGTCAGGTTTCAAGCAATACACGCCATTGGCGGCTGATTGGATTTACCAGGAGCAGTCGATACTCGAGGATGGCCTTGTGAGGATGCTGCTTGTTGCGACTACTTGAGCTCTTTGATCACCAGAAAGGTTTCACCTTTCTGTGTATTTTGAATAGTGTTTCAATTAGTCGGAGTTGTTCAATGGAGAGGAACGTTTAGATTTTTGGTAATCCATTGGCTATTTTTTGCGAAGTTCCTGTTTTTGTAAATTTTCTGAACAAAAAGGGTAATATGCATCACTTTTTAACGGAATCTGGTTAATTTTAACAAGTAAATGGATGGAGGTTAACCACAGGGTTTGTGGGGTAAGGGTTAACAAGTTTACATGGCCGAGGGAGGAATATCGATGTTTCAAAGGTCGTAAAGGTCATTTAAAAAGATTATAGGGTCTGTCGGGTAAAAATTCTTTAGTTTTTATTTATATTTTATTTACACGCTAAAAATTAGGAAGAACTAAAAAACTACAAAAAATTGACAAAAATCCGTATACAAGACAAAATAAACAATATTGTTTGCAAAAAGGTTATAAATAGTACCGTGCATAAAGATATATTTTAGAGTTTTTGGTGACATTTTGGAAGAGAAATTAATTTTCGAAACCGATATATCTGCCATTGTTATCATTTTACATATTTTTACTTTGTTTTCTTTATTTTAGTATATTCCCTACTTTCAGATAGCACATTCTTTTTAAATAAAAAACATGAATAATATTTTATCCGCCCTATTTAGCGAAATCCAATTTTGTATTAATCGATTAAACATCCTCTACGAGGTATAATTTTTGATAATAATTGTGTGTTTTTCTGAACAATCAACTGGCCGGCAATGTGCTAAATAATTGGAGCTTATTTATTGCATTTTCTTTGTATACTGACATTGTATCATTATACAATTGCACATCATTTACTACTTATGACTTTATTTAATGTTCGTATGGTAATTTTGCATTCTATTTCTTATTTGAACTTAGTTTAGTTTATTTGGATATTCATCTTTTATTGTTCATACTATCATCAAATACGCGTATTTTAACTACAAACGAGGATATATATACACACCTCATTTGTATACGTTCAGGGGGTGTTTGGATAGTGGGTTTAGGTGGGTTAAACTGGTTGCAGGTAACCCATTTTTGGGTTTTGGTGTTTGGATAGAGGGTTAAACTGGGGGTGAGTTAGAAGTGGATTTATTATGATATGATTGTATTGGAGTTTGAAAAAGTGAGTAGTTATTGTGATGTGATTGTATTGGAGTTTGAAAAAGTGAGTAGAAGTGGAGTAGTTTATATTTTTTAGATGAGATGATGGTATAATATATTATTTTTTGATAGGATTGATGATGTAAAATTTATTTTTTTAATTTTTTTAAAAAAGAATAAAGTGGGGCCCACGAGAAGGGAGAAAACATGGGTTAGGAGAGTTAAACCACGGTTTAATGGGGTGGTTTAACCTTGTAGCCGAACACACCCTCAGACCAAGAACAGACGGCCGCAAATTTGTCCAAGAGGAAACGGATCCCAACAACCCGTTTGGTTGCAGTCGGGCTCCAAGTCCGGATTCCATCAACACCCGCCATTCCGCCAATAGTAACCCCCAGGGTATACCCTAATTCCCCTCTCCGACCCCTCTCCCTCCCTCCTCCATACTCCCCCTACCTCTCCAGCTCCGCTCAACGCCTCCACCTCCAGGTCCTCCCCAACGACTCCTGTCGTTTCCGAACCCGGCCCTGCTGAGCGCCCCCCCAAACCAGCGAGCCGCACAGCATCCGCGGTCGCATGGCGTCCGCCGACCCCGCCTCGGCCTCTCTCGGCCCGCGCTACGCCCCCGACGACCCCACCCTCCCTAAGCCCTGGACAGGCCTCATCGACGGAAGCACCGGCCTCCAGTACTACTGGAACCCCGACACCAACGTCACGCAATACGAGCGCCCCTCCGCGCCCGTCCCCCCGAAGGCCGAGACCCCGCAACCGACCGCCAATGCCTCCGCACCCGTACCGCAGATGCAATACCACCAGCCGCAGCCGCAGCCGCAGCCACAGCCACAGCCGCAGCCGCAGCCACAGCCACAGCAGCAGCCCCCTCCCCAGCAGATGCATTACCAGCCCCCGGCCCAGCAGGGTTACCCGCAACCAAGCTACTCGTACCCGAGCCACGCCCCTCTGCAGCAGCCGCAGCAATTCCCCAACCACCAGCCCATGCCGATGATGCCTCACCCGGCGCAGCAGATGCAGCACCAGCAAGTGCAGCAGATGCAGCACCCGCAGGCTCCATATCCTCAGGTTCAGCAGATTGCGCAGCCGCAGGCTCAGCAACCGCAGCCACAGCAGGTTCTGATCCAGCACGGGCAGCAAGGCGGTTACCAGAAGCCCGAGGAGGCTGTGCCTCAGTACGGGAAGCAAGTGGGGTACACTCCTGGTCAGTTCCAGCCCTCTGCTGCGATCCCTGCCAATGCGAGTGTACCGGCAGCAGGAGGGTCGCAGGTTCAAATCCCGCAAGCGGCCGTACACCCGATGCAGCCACAGCCGCAGATGCCACAGCCAGGACCAATGCCAGTTACTGTGCAGCAGCCGGGTGGTGCTCCCGTGCTTCAGATGCAACAGAGTGTTGAAGCGATCCAGCGGCAGCCACAGATGAGCAGCGGGTCGAGGACCGGTAATCAGATGGGGCAGGGAATGGGTGGTAATTTGAATTTGACTCCTGTAGGGCCGCCTGGTGGACTGAAGGAGCATGGAGAAGATATGCATGTAAGAACAAGACCCGACTTTTATGCTCATGGTCCGAATCCTAGAGAGACACATGAGATGGGTTTGCAGCCACCAAAGCTTGCTGCACTTCCTGTTGCTCAAAACCTTCAGGTAAAATGACATTTTTGTCTTGATTCCCGTTTCTACACTAGTTGGTCGTTTCGTTTGACTAATGTTAATTACCCATGTGAAACACAGAATTGTGAGCAAGGGTAAGAGAGTAGTTCCTTTGCAAGATTTCGGATATCAATGTCAATTTCATATTGGGAAAAGGATATATGCGAGATATATATCATGGACACCGCTGAAATTTCTTGACATGAATTCAAAATTTTAAATAGCATTTTTCTTTGAGTTTCACATTTCCACAATTCTCAAGCAAACCATCAATATACCTTGGAAAGTAAACAATAAAAACTAATGGAAAGTATAGCGCATAATAAGCACACATAATGATGAAATGCATTATATAATCTTGTATCTATACAAATGATCCCAGTTTTAGAATTTTTTTATATCCTCCCAGCTTTAAAAATGTACATTAGTTTTAAGCAAGTATAGTCTAGATGACTGTACATTGGATACAAACTAACCGTATTGTATTTATATTAATCAAGTCCATAACTAAGTTAAATCGGAGAAGTACTAATGAAACTCGATAAGGGTTATCTGATCAGTTTCATGGTACTGGATTACATGAGAGGGAAACCTGGGGAGAATCGAGAGATGTAGGTTGTCTGCATGTTTAAACAGCTCAATTAATCATAAATTTCCCTGGATGTCCATCGATCCTTGAGGGTAATATTTCGGTTTTAAAAAACATCTATTTATCATGTAGCAAGATAAAACATGACAAATTAACATTCAGATCTTACATGTAATAAGATTATAGAAGTTATACTTGGAAAGGTTTGAAAAATGATACAGCAGCAATGAAATTGGGTGACATCAGCAGGATCTGGTTATCATGCGGCATGTTAGATTTCCCATTATGATGACATATCAGTCATATAACAATGAAAATAGGCGAAATATCATTTATATGGGCTGTATATCTGTGATATACAGAGAAAGGAAATTAGTATGATATCAATATTCGAAAATGTTGAATTGGCACATCAAGTGATATGTAATGACATCTGATATTGTATTTAATAGCATCAGTATTTTTTCTCAACTTCCTAGATGTATAAGTGTGTAGGAAGTAGATGCATTGGCGGGTTCATGGATGCGGCATTCTTTCATCGAATGAAGTGGACGTAGTGGAGTTCACATGTATTTACAACTCTGTTGATCGCAACACAGTGGGACATTGTGATTTGGTTTGGGGGACCTATACCCATAGCTTATTGTTCTAAATGGCCACAGCCTACAAGCGGAACATTGGAATATTTTGTGCAAGTCAATGCCGCACCTTGCTAGCGATGGCAAGATCTACTGGCGTAATACTACCTTTTTCACGCTTGGACTTTGGTGGGTGGGTGGGTCGAGGGATGTTTACTTCTTTAACATTTTTTTGCGACTTCACTTACCACAAGTCCTTGTTGCACTGGTGGAATCTTTTGGGCGCACCCACGAGGTATCTTATGAATTGACAAAGGGGAGTTTTATGGATTATTATGCACGTGGAGGTTTGCCAACAACATGTGTTGTTTGATTTAACCATCATGGAGTGGCCTTCTAAGTTCAAGTCAAAGGAGATCGGAGCATGGTTTTTTTTGAAAGAAAAAAGGATGACATTCATATAGGCGTGCTCCTAAAAACTTCACCATTAATTCACAGCGTTACAAGCACATAACTATTACAACCAAAATTATTTACATGACCCAACTTTTAGCTTGTGTAGCTTCGATAGAGGATAAGCTGAGAGAAAACTGCTTAAGATGATTTGGCCATTTGCAAAGAAGGTCAGCTGATTCATTAGTTAAGAGATGCGAGTTTTGGGATGTTGAGCCGACTAAGAGAGGGTGAGGAAGGCCCAAGAAGTGTTGGAATAAGACTATCCGAAGGGATCTTAGTTTTTTGGATCTAAGCCCGAGAATGACCCAAAATAGTTCTGAATGATGGCAAGGAATCCATACAGCTGACCGTACTTGATGTTTGAAAAGGCTTTATTGGTGTTGTCTGTACCCAACTTTTAACAAGTGGCTTAACATGAGCAATTACATTTTCACCATAGTATCTTTCCTGATGAAAGATCACTCCATTTCTTGCAAGCCATAATGCCAAACAACAACTAAAACTCTGGCTCTGGCTTTCTATTAGCCTTGCCATTAGACCTATTAGACTCCTAAAAGTTTGTAGTGTAATCTGTCTTGATCAGCATACTTCCAAAACTCCCCTATACATCTGTAGAGCTTGTGCGAGTGGAAAAGAGGTGATCCATATCCTCATTGGCCTCCAAACAACAAGCACAAGTGGAGCCCATGCCATGGAAGAAGTGTGCAAATATGTTTACCATCATCAATCGCCCATGTCTTAAGAGACATAAATACTTTAATTCTCATAGGCACTTTCCACTTCCAGATTCTCTTACAACAAGCAATGCAACCTCTTGTATCAAAAGGCACTGACATCGTTAAGCTCTTGTAAGTTTTTTGGACAGAAACTTCCATTCGACCAACACCGGTTGTCACATCTTTGCGAAGGTCCCTCCCGCTCTTCCAAAATTTCCAACAATTCCATAAGATCACCCATCTGTTAGTCTGAAATATCTGAAAGGATCAGAAAAAAGTACTTTCCCATGTATCAACCACTGTAATGTCTTGGTTATTTCTGGGGGCGGGGATCAATGCTCGATTGACTTTGTTGAGTTGTTAGATGATCTGGAGCATAGCCTCAAATTTCAATGAAATTCCTCCGAATTTCTTAGAAATTTCCACTTCTCTAGGTTATCGAAATCGAAATGCTGCCTTTTTTCTTTTTCCATGATTTCAATGAAAAATCAGCAGAAATTCATTGAAATTGCATGTCATTTTGGTGATACAACAAAAATAAAGGAATTATCCTTCACTCCTATTGGAATTTGCATATATTATTGAATTTTCACTTATTTATTCGCCAATGTGTTGAGTTGTTACGGTGCTTTACATTATTTGATAAAGTTTCTTTAGTTAGATTTTAAACTTTAGTTCTAAATCCAAACCAAATCAGTTAAAAGCAAGATTTAAGAATTAAATTCAAGTTTTAATTGAAGAGCTTTACTTTTTGTTCTTTCTTTATTTTGATATGTAAGTATTGATTAGTAGTTATTATGTGTGTCACTTCATTCTTATTGAAGAGGCGATTATCATGGCTTTTGCTTCCAGTTTAGCATACGGTTTTGATTCTAGGCAACATGTTGCTTTATATATCAACACGTGTGATGATTACGACGATAACTACTTACAATTCTATTTTTCAATTAAGTTTGCATTTCTTTTTTATTTATTGACTTAGGAATATTAGAAATCTCTGTTTTTTTGGAAAAAGTCAATAAAATCATTTCCAAGATTTCCGACAATTTCACCAAAATTCTCCAAAATTTCTCTTTCGGACTTTGCAAATTGAAATTGAAATACGGAATTTAAGACTTTGCTCTCTTGCGTCTTCTCTCCATTACAAGGAGTACACGTGGCTATGCGAGTGCTATGTTGTTAGCAACCATCCGGATCTTGTAACTGCAAGTATTCACCTACTATCAGGTTGGATATAGACTGCGCTTGTGAATGCTACACAATTTCTTGGTGTTAATTGATTTGCTTGTGTCTCGATTATATATTTTACGATCACAAGCTATACTATGCATCTATTAGACCTACATGTTAGAAAGATTTGTACTTGTGTGTATGTGCGTGTCTTATTTTATTTTTAAAATTAAATATTTTTCTAAGCTGAAAGTATTTTGGTTAGATACAAGTTCTAAATTATCATTTCGATCTTCAATTTCTTACATAAGATATCATTTTGCCAGTACTCTTTGTTAGCCCATGTTTTTCATTATCCTTATTGCACGTATCACCGTTCTCTTTATGTTCAAGAGGTGAACTAACGGCTTCTTCTTTGATTCCAAATCTAATTCTGATTATGTGCAACATACTACTTTTTTTGACTGCTAGAGTGATTGTATGGAAATTTAATGTAATATGTCATGCTAATATCTTACTATTAGAAAAATGGTGTCCTTAAATCATGTTTATTGAGTTAAAGAATATTAGAAATCTTAATTTTAGAAAAAATGAGTTTTAAAGCAATTCCTTAATTTCCAACCATTTTATCGAAATTCCACCGAATTTCTCTTTCCAGGCTTACCAAAATGAAACTAAAATTCGACATTTAAGGCCTTGATCTATACCTGGAGGTGGTGGATGCCACAAATACATACTACACCTGGTGGAACTCTTGTTCCCGCTCGAGGATTGACCATTTCCTAGCCTCTGCTAAACTCTTGGAGAGTTTTTACGCTTTCCTCTGCTTCGTCATGACCGATATCTCGCTCGTATCATACCTTTTGATTTGGTACTCGAGCGAGAGCGCTATCTCTTGATCTTTTTCTGATTCGAGAAGTCTTGGATGTTGAAAGAAAGTTAAGGGAAATGGTGGGTTGATGCCTGCTTCTGAGTGCCCGGGCTTTGCAGCCTCGTGTACGACTGCCGGACTATCTTTAATAAGTGGTAGACTTTTGCTCTTTCAAGAAGGAAGTTCGGGAGCGGAGAGGAAAACACCGAGCTGCAGCTGAATCTGAAGTGGTTAGATTGGACACTATGGCCATGTTTGAATTGAGGGTTAACCCTCCCTTTGGGGGGTTTACCCCCCAAAACCTACCCCTTCTCTCACTTGTGGGGTCCACTCATCTTCTATTTTTTAGTACATTATAGAAATCATTTCTCTTTCATCTATTCCATCAAAAAATAATATATTATACCATCATATCATCTAACAATTATAAACTACTCAACTTCTACTCACTTTTCCAAACTTCAATACAATCACATCACAATAACTACACATTTTTCCAAACTCCAAGACAATCACATCACAACAAACCCACTCAACACAAAACCCTCTATCCAAACACCAAAACACAAAAACGGGTTACCCTCCCCCAGTTTACCCTGGGGTAACCCGGCAACCAAACGCACCCTATAGAAGATGCTAGGGGCCTAACTTTGTTTGAGCTATAATAGTGGGTGGCCTGACAAAAAAGCCATCGTCGAGGAGGATAAAAAATAATTTTTTGAGTGGCGGTAGAAATCTAGGCAGATTGGGGTCAAGGAGGGTGATGCAGATTCGAAATCCTTTCATAGAATTGTTTGTAGCAGGAGGAGGCATAAACTAATCCAGTTTGTATTGATTGACGATAGACAGTTTGAGGTAACTGGGACACAGAGAGAGCTCCTGCAGACTAATGTGCTTTCTCTCTTAGTGCTAGGGCCAAACCTTAGCGTCGAAGGGTAATGAGGCTTTACCTTTAGACGATCTACTTTCTGACCATCTGGTGCGAGGAACCACGAATGAGGAAGTGAAGGCAGCTATTTGGAGGCTGAATAATGACCGTGCTACTGGTCATATGGCTTTTTTGTATTTTTCTCTAGGGAGTTTTGGGAGTTGGTGGGAGTGGAGGTGCAAGTTGTGGTTGAGTTTATATCACGCAACTCCGGTTTTGACATGCTGAATAAGGCACTTTTGTGTAAAAGGATAGAGGATTTCCACCCAGTAGCGCTATTTAATGCCATGTACTTGATCATTGCTTTGGTCCTAGCAAACAGATTGAATGCCATTTTAGATAATATTATCTCTCCGTTTCAATATGCTTTTATCCATGGGATGCAAATCAATGACAACTTGGTGATCACAACCGGGATTGTAGCATATGGGAAAAAAGACGTACCAGCAACCTCTTATGGAAGGTGGATTTTTCTAAAGCTTATGATATATTTGATTGACATTTTCTTTGGTCTGCCACGGCGAGACAAAACTTCCTTGACCTTTGGATCTCTTAGATGATGAGATATGTGACATGGCTTCCTACTTTGTACTTGTTAACGGTTGTCCAGAAGGATGTTTCTTCCAGTCTCAACGCGGTGTCTGTTAGGGTTGCCCTTTAGATCCCTCGCTTTTTGTTAGTGCTGCTGATGTGATTACATGTATGGTTGACCAAGCAAAAAGGCATGACATTATTGTGGGCTACACTATAGGTGACATTTCTATCCCGTTGATGTGGTATGTTGATGGTAATATAAATTACCACGAGGGGTTGATATGGTCATCACATTGGTCAAAACTCTGAACCAGAGATACCAAAAGGAACAAAGGTGGATTTTAATTTGTTAATTGTCAGACTCGAAAATTGTTTGGCCGTAAGACACCCCCTTCCATAAAAGAGTATCATATGCATACTGAAACAGAGAAATGGAGATGCCATTCCGAAGATAGCTTGAAGTCCCTTCTCTCTTGAGCACATGTCAGACCATGATCGCAAGAACATCTGTTGCAAGAACAAAGGTATTGCCATTGGATAAACTTGGCAAGCTCCTTTCTGACGTTGGGAAAAGCCCCTTCAAGCTTCCCATTTCCAAAAAATCTATATATCTCAAGGCTTCCCATTTCCTAGACATCTTTATATTTGGGAATCACCTTTCACTAGTGATGCCCTCATACTACGATGTGGATTCTCATGTTAGTCGTTCTTTTACGCATGATTCGAAGGTCAATTCGGTCGCAGTCGTGGAGGGTATTAATTGTTTGTTCTAGTCTCATGCATGGTTTTATTTCGGATAAGGTAATGGTTCTACCCTTCTGATACCATTTGTAACGCCCTCGTCATCGTTAGATACATGATTGACGGTGCGAGGGCGTTATAGACATGGTACTAAATTTCACGAAATTTCGGTTTCGACAGGGAGGGTCTTTCGAAACACCTATATATATCGATTTCCCGGATTTCGACTGAAATGGGTCGAAATATTGGTGATATTTCGACATTTCGACCCATATCGGTCGAAATTCATGTTTTCAGTTCAAAATTTCTCGGATTTCGACCGATATGGGCGAAATTTCGCCGATACCTATGTAAATCAGCGATATTAACCATGTGATCTTAATTTTAGTCATTTTACTAATTATTTATCAATTCTCTATATCAAAACACATCATGATTTATATATTTTATTTCGGGTCGGGGGGATGCATACAATGCTTCTTCAACGTAGGGAGCTTCTCCTCCCTTTGCAATGGAGATGAAACAACTCTATAGATTCTAGAGATCCGCTGTAGCTTCTTTGCTTCATTCCTTTTGTCATTTGTCTTTGTAAAATATATCATCTTGCTGTAAGTCTATAATTAATTATGTAATTCACTAGAACTGCTCCTACGACCGCTATTTCTATGAACTAAACATTGTCTTATTAAGCATTATCTACATTTTAGAATAAAAATTACTCATCTATTTTTCTGAACAAAAAAGACATCTTGTAAGTATTTTTAACTTAGTTATTTTAATCTCGATTCCAATATCTATCAGTCAGCTCAACAATATGCCCAGATATGTGCGATATAAGGCATATGGATGAGAGATATGTGTGATATAAGTGTGCATTTGTTAGCTATTATTTTTTTTTTGACGCTCAAAAAGGGGGAGTGTAGGTGTTCGCCCCAATGCATTAAAAAGTAAAGAAAAGAGTACTTACAAGATGGAAGAACAAAACAAAAACAAAGGGTAGATGGTATCAGAAAAGAGATACCACCCACGCACCCGTACAACACTACCCGGAAGTCCAATCATGACAAAAGCGAGCCGCCGAGATGCTAATATTTTCCTTGTAAAACCTCTGCCGAGCAAAGAGTGCCTCGTTTGTTCCCAACCATATGCTCCACAATCGCGCAATCGGGTCCATCAAAGCCACCCTCGACCGTCCCTTGGAATTAATCAAGCTGTCGCAAAACGCACAAATGTTCGATAAATTCAGCCAATCCAGATCCTCCCAGATAGCACGAACACGGTCGCACTGGAATAAGAGGTGGCCGCTAACTTGGATTTAATGATATTCATTTCCAATATGTATCAATCAATAATCAGCCTTAACAACGAAATGACCGATATGACCGATATGTGCGATATAAGGCATATGGATGAGAGATATGTGTGATATAAGTATGCATTTGTTAGCTATTGTTGTTTTAAGAACTTCGATTTAATGATATCCATTTCCAAAATGTATTCATCAATAATCAACCTTAACAACGAAATGACCGATATGACTGATATGACCGATATGTGCGATATAAGGGGCATATATGAGCAATATTTATGATAAAATTGTGTATTTGTGAGCTATTTATTGTTGTAAATAATTTGAAAGATCTTAATTTGCAAAAAAATGGTCGAAAAATGACTTTTTGAGCCATTTCCGAAATTTCCACCGAAATCGTCGAAATTTCTCGAAATATCGGCGAAATTTCAGTATTGGAGGTGACCGAAACGAAATCGAAATCGAGATTTCGAACCTTGGTTATAGATCAGATTGTCCAGAACAATACGTAGATGGTTAGCTAGAACCTTGGCCTCCATGATATAAACAACATTCAAAAGAGCAATAAGGCAAAAATTTTCAACTCTTAGAGACCTCCCTCTTAGAGAGTAGGAAAATGACGGCACGAACTTGTCAAAACCATGGTTTTCACGAGCAAATTCCTCAACCATCCCCATGAGTCCCAACACTCTTTGAAAAGAGCATTGGAAATCCATCATGTTCTGTTGCACCATCGACATTTAATTCTAACATTATTCGGTGGACCTCCGAGTGGGAGAACTCTTTGACATGATCAACACACTAAGCTGGTGTCAAGGCTTGACCTTGCCATCTTTTACTACTACGCATAAGGCAAGAACTCGTACCACATTAGAAATCTACAATTGCATTCTCCATCCCTTTTTTTTCGTTAACTCGCACGTCGTTCACCAGAATTGACTAAATGAAATTTTGTTGACTTCTCTCATTGCCTACGGAGTAGAAGAATCTGGTGTTGGCATCCCCTTCTTTTCCCACCAGTGCCTGGGTTGATGTTGCCATTCATCTTTATTTTCTTATCATCCTCTTGGATAAGTTTTCGGAGACATGCTCTCTCCACTTGCTTAGGTAGAAGTAGCTCTGGGGGTCCTTAATCCGATGGAGTCAATCCAAACTACTTTGTGCCTCCTTGCGACGCACATCACGGTTTCCAGAAACCTTTTTTCTTATTTCCACATAATCTATTTCTCAGCACCTTTTGCAGAAGAATGTTACTGTGGTAGAAGTGCCATCCCATTGGAAGGAACAACATAGCTCACTGACCATCTTCCTAAATCCATATTCAAGAAGCAACGGCTTCATGACAACAACAAAGCCTTTTCCCATAATTAAGTAGGGTCGACTACATGGATATTTTGCCTCCATTCATATATATATTTTGGGTTATCCTCTTGCTTAAATCCGAATAACTAAGATCCTTCGGATAGTCTCATTCCAACACTTCTTGGACCTTCCTCACCCAGTCACCCTCTCTTAACTAACTCAACATCCCAAATCATGCATTTTCTAACCCGTGCATCAACCGACCTCCTTTGCAAATGGTTAAACCATCTTAAACAATTTTCTCTCATCTTATCATCTATCAGAGCTACATCAACTTTCCTTCTAATAACATCATTCTGAATCCGATCTTTTCGTGTATGACCACACATCCACCTTAGTATTTTCATTTCTACTATCATCATCCTCTATACATGTCTATGGTTCACATGCCAACATTCTGATCCATAGAGCATAACAGATCTCATGGTTGCTTTGTAATACTTTCCTTTGACTTTCCAAGAGATTCTGTTATCACAAAGAACAATAGCCAACCCGCATGTATTCTATGAGTAACATCTCCATCAGTTTCCCATCCTGTTGCAAAATAAATCAAATGTATCTAAAATAATATTTATTCTGAATGTTATCGTCTCCAATCTTTACATCGAGTCTTTCATCGTAGTTTCCATATGTGTGGACCTGGTGCTGGATTTCCAATATCATTATAATCACAAATCTTAATATAATATAGTTGTTACTATGATCGAAATATTACTTGATTAAAAGAACTCCAATTACGATTGCAACCCGATGCACTACAAGTCAAACTCAAAACTTGAATGGCAAATTTTTGCAACTCGGGACATTCTTCCCCAAATTGAGACCACCAATCCGCTAAAAATGTTATATTTCACAATCAATGTTAAACTTAGATAGTGATCAATTGAAAGAAATACAAAATAAAACAAAATAAATGCTATCCATGATTCCTCTTCCTGCGTGTACTTATCGCGTTTTCCCATCCAAAGAAGCTTCTTGCATGCTTAAAAGCATCAATCTACAGATCAATTTTCTCTCTTGCAGTTTGATCATCTATCATCCTCACTATGCAATCAAACAAGCCTTATGACGACTCATATTGACATTTAGGATTGAGAAAGTTTGTTGTGACATGCAAATTGGTATGGAGTTGGCGATCCCATCTTTTATCCATAATATCCTACAATGTTAGGTATTGTGTTTCATCATTGCCCAATGCTTTCGATATTTCTTTCTTAGCTCTATCCATGGCTTCATAGATGAAACCCATTGGTGGATATTTTTCTGAATCCACCATCCGTAAAACTAACCAACAGCTTCGTCGTTTGCTATTCAAGATTGTTTGACTTACACTTTTCCCTTGAGGCTTAGAAGCATAGGGACTCCATTTGCTGGAAGTAAAAAAGGACTCTAGCAGATCCTTCATGATCATCAACTTTTGTAATGTGAGAAAAGCAGTAGCAAAACGTGCGACTGCTGGTCGTACCAAATCTCCTCCTATTTGCTACCTTACCATGACCAAAACCCATACATGTGCATAGATGTAATTAATAATCCTTTTCACTTTCTTGAACACCGAGGCAGGTTGAGGCAATTTCAAGATATCCTCCAACATCTAATCTATGCAGTGGGCTGCACATTGAGTCCAATAAAGGTGCCTCCTTTTCTCCATCAACATCTGTCCAACCGCCTTGTAGTTCGAGGCATTGTCTTTGAAACATTACCTTCGCTGACCTTCTCCACAATCTCATCCTGCATGTTAAAAAGTAAGGTTGTATTCTTCACTTTATCGGATGCATCCACAGACTTCAAGAACCAGGTGCCTTTCGGATTGTTCACTAAGAAGTTGATTAAAGGACGACCCTTTATGTCTGTCCAATCATCTGACATTATGTTGTAGCCATTTTCCGCCCAAAAAGCCATTGCCTCACGCGTAATGTCCCCAATGCTCTTCACTTCTTTCAAAATCCAACTTCTTAGCTTGTAAGACGATAGAGGCTTCAATTCCCTTCCAAAGGAGCCAACATGTTGAAGCATGGTCGGAAAGAAGGGTTTGCACAGTTGAATGCCAACTCATTCTCAAAGAAGAATCTGCCAATGGTACGATAGGCACAATTTCTCTTTTCTTTCTTCCATGTCTCATTCAATGTAGTTTGATGACCGGTTGTCCCAGTCGTAGTTGTAGGACTTCCCAATGGCGATGTGCCTGCCACAAAGAAGTCCATGGGACCTCTTACCCTCTTTATGCTACTAGATTCAGATGGAGTGGTCGCTTGATTTTCACCACCAAATGGACTTTGCATCTCAAAGCTACCGCTCTACACACTGTACACAGTTCTTCCATCTCTCATCATTGCTCTTCTATTTTTCTCTTCGTTGGACGACAATATAGCCTTCATTTCATTTAATACTTCAATAAGAGCTTGTGCACAACCTTTCACATTTTTTCTAATCTTCGTGAGATTATACTTGAGTCTAGCGACTCCACATGTAATCTTCTTACCACAAAAAATGCATTGGACATACACATATCGTTTAGTTTTTTGAGCCTCATCCATCTCAAGTTGAATACAATATTTCCATGTGGGGTCATTCTAGCGTCCATCAGAATTCTTTGGGCCATTGCTTGACTTCGGCCTCTCTATAATTTCGAGTAAAAAAATAAACAATCATCATATGGTTAAAAACCATTATACTTCAATCAATCCTCTACCTTCATATTCAATTATAATGTATTAATTTACCATTATATAATAAAATATATAAAATGTTAGAGTCGAAGTTGAACATATTAGTAAATCTAACATATGCTAGTTGAAGTGTTGACCTTGTTATGATATCACATAAACAATCCAAAACATGAAATATCTTAAGGGATTCCTGACCAATTACTGAAGTTATCCAACAAAAATTTAAAAAAAACAAATGCTTACTGGTTTGCAGGGCAAATGTGGAGCTGCTGCATGAGAGCTGGTGGAAGCAAAGTGAACTGGAAGAGGAGGTTGCAACTGTGTGCAACGCGATGTTGGAGAAGGCAGGAGTGGCTTGGCGGCGAGTCGGCAGAAGCCGGGCGGCGAGTCGACAACAATTGGAGGCGATGAGACATGGTTTTTTTACTGCACAACAAACACTAGAAGTCAGTGCTCTCAGCGTGGAGTAAAAGGGTTATAAGGGGCTCGCGTGCAAAGCATGAGACCCACTTAATACATGCACGTCCCACAGTCGCCTTGTGCCTCGCCTCGCACCGCCTCACACCGCCTCATCGATCGAGGCGCACGCCTCTGAACGGGTTTTCACCGCCTCGCCTCGAGCGCCTCAAGGCGCGTTTTTTCAAACCATGCTGGACATGATTTCCTTAAATTTTGTTGCATGATAGTACCAATGATGTGCATAGTTAGTGTATTTTCAGCAAAATGTATTGTGAAGAGAGCATGCCAATTTTACCAAAACAAGGAGGAAACTATTATCAAACGATAGAAATGTATACTCAAAATAAAATACGAAATCAGATGTAGGAAATGACAGCTGCAGTCTGTGAGGAATGAGAGAAGTGCTGGGGTCCTATTCTTTTGCGCTGGCAGAGGGCGAGATGCAGAGGTTACTTAATTCCAAATGCTATGCACAAGGATCTTGGGTTTCTAGTAAAGACCTGTGCAGATTAGTCGAAGAAGAATTTGTGCAAACCTGTGGATCATAGTGACTTCAAGATACAGCAAAGTAGATCCAGCTGCCATGCGAGGAGAGTGGAGCTTATCACAGTAAGAATGATGAATGAGATTATGAGACAAACATGCACTGGCAGACGAAACATGATCAAAAGAGGTGTCCTTTTTTGTGAGAGCATATATGAAAGGGAGTGGTGTCTGTTGTGTGGGGACAGAGATGAGATATGGTGGCATAAATCACAAAAGATAATGAAGATGGGAAGGTGGGGGTTGTGACTAATCTGTTCTTTTTGCATCTTCATGTTTCTTCAAGGTCTATATAAAGAACCGGAAATCATCAAATGTGATGTTCTTATTCCAGTTGGTATACTGATACATATCTATGTAAGCATGTGAACTTGTGGGTGTCTGTATATATATGGCCAATCGCAAACCTAGCTGCTGACTTTATTTAAATTTGATATTATGATAGTGATTTGTGACCTTATACATTTACAGCTGACTATTCTACCTTGTCAGAGGACTTAAAAGTAAAAAACCACAGAGAAGGGAAGGGAAATTCCATGATGAAAAATAGGGCATATGTGGACTAAATGGAATACTATCAAACGATATAACTAAACAAACAGAGGGACATACTTAATGGAAAATGGCTTGTATGAGTATTTTAAATCCTTTATAATTTTGGTAATTTTCTTACTCATGTTAAGAATTCTTCTGAATTGTATTTTTAATGTAAATAGCATCAGAGCCTTACCTGATTTTTTTTAGTTGTATGAGCAAAAATCATTCAATCTCTAAATTTCACCAACTTATTTGTGCTTCAAAAATACTGTTTTCCCCCTAAATTTATATCCCTTGCCTTTCTGCAATTAAACATGGATCTCAAGGGCATTTTTTTTTCAAATTCTTCAATAAGTAAATACCTAATAAATTCGTTCAAATTTTTTGGTGCAGGAAATGAGATCAGGTGCCACTCATACCCAAAATTTTGCGCCTGCCGTTACCCCTGGATTTAGCATGTCTTCTGCAAGACCTGTTACTAAGCCGTTTAGTCAGGCTGTTCCTGCACAGCCGTTTCCTAATGCTCCCATTACGGGGCCTTCTCCAGGGTTGATCGGATCTGCAGATATCTCCAGATCGTCTGAGACTGAAGTATACATGAGGCAACATGAAGTTACAGCCATGGTAGTATGCTTGCATTTTCATGTTATGTGCGCTAGCTAACGTTATCTTCATTTGTTGAAAGATTTTGGTTTGAAGGGATGGATCTTGTTTTTTATTCACGGTTCCATGTATTTAAATATTTTTGTTATATATGTATATATATGGATGTGGCTGTACTGTATTACATATTTTCACTTGGTTTAGTATTCTTGACATATCCTGCTTTTATAAATAAAATAAAATATATACAACTTTATATAATTTTAACTGGTTTTTCTGGGTATATGATGCATTGAACTTGTGAAGTTTTTATATTTTCTATGCCATTGTAAGAGCCTGCGACAATTATATGGTCATATTCTGAGCATGGGCAGATCGGATCACTTATATAGGGTTTTTCCCTTATGTTTCTCTAGTAGTTACCATCATAACACTACCATAGACAAAATCAAAATGATAATCAAGCCTTCCTATGCACATTAAGGGGGGTTGGCTAGATGGATTGTTGCCTCAGAATAGATCTATCTTGAATCTATGTTATGATTGGTAACATTTGTTATAATTTTTCAGATATAGTATGCCACTATACCATTGAAAAAATGATGGATACTTTTAAGATTATTTATGATTGGAAGGTGCTGTAAACTACATTTTCGGAGCTCAACTAGCATCTTGCCTTCCCTTTTAACCCACTCGAGGCCTTTTTCTTAGCGGCCTATGATTAATTTTCATCAAAGTTGGATTGTACTTTTACTTTATTTGCAGCTAATTGACTTGATTTGTTTTACCAATGTTGAGTGGCAAGAGCATGTTCCTTTGGTTTCACATTTTGATGCAGGAGTTGGGTGGCGTTCGGATGTTCTATAAGGATTGCAGTGTTACATGGTCCATGTATCTGCTGGTTGTTAGTTGTTTTACGTGGCTACAAATCCTATAAGAAGGCTACAAATCTAATTGGGATCTGAGATTTGATATTTTGTGCTCTGTAGTTCGGTGGTACATGTACTAGAATCTATGAAACAGGAAGTTTGCTCATATTTCTTTTTAAAGAAATATGGCTTACTTAAGAGCCCGAAACGAGCCTTGGATCTTTTCTTCATTATCTGATAGATGTTTAATAGGTCAGCTTTAGCATATGCACAGAAACCTGAAAAAGGGATAATCTTTTTTCTGCTTCCTACTATCTGAAGATGTAAATGCGATAATCATCGGCTCATTGAAGAGCAACATCTTTCTTGTTGATTGATGTGGGGAGTGGTTCCTTCCTTTTCCTTGCTTGTATGCACCTGGAATACAGGTATGTGAATTTTGCATCCCTTCATCCATGCTTGGGCATCCTCAGGCTGCTGCACAAATATCCCCTATTTTAGTCTCTGAAGCTCTGAAGTAGCATGTTCAGCCAGTTTTTCAATCCCTCCAGCAGCATCGTGACCATAATACTAGTACTCTCTAGCAGCACATATGGAAAAGTTGAGCAGCAAGTTTGGTGATGGAATTGGAACTGCATCCTGCATCACATTATAATGATTTTTTCCTTTACTAGGCTAGGTGTGCATACACATGTGGCCCTTGATGTGATATTTAATGGGAAAATCTTTTATTTTTTTACTGCACTGACGTGGTTGGTTCCATGCGACTGGAATAACCTGTGGTAAATTTGTCATTCTGTCTTTATTTTACTTACTCCTGGTAGCAGTGACTTATTGGCCTTATCTGTGACATGTCTTCAGGTCTGAAGATGCAATCTGTGGTGTCTGAGCATCTAAATGCTTGGATCATCACTGTGAGTCTTGCATCTATTTTTTTTGATGTGGTTCCAATCATCTATTTCTTGATTTGAGCCTTTCTGAGATTCCGAGCTATAGACTTGGAAATTTTCCTTGCATGATCAATTCGTAATGCCCCATTTCTTGGGCAGAAATCCTTCTAGCAACCGTATCTCCTACCAGATGACAAGTATCGAGAGCTTGGAGATTAGTTTGAATGCTTTTGCTGGACAAGATTATCCTTGAGAATTATCCGCCTACGTAGGCCCTTTTGTTGCTGCCTATAATTTCAGTAGTTTCATTGGCATCTTTTGATGCAAAAGATAACTCTGTCAAGGATTTCTCTTGTGTATAATTAAGCATATAACATGCTAAATTTAGCCCATAAAAGGTGTTTTTTCTTCATTTGCAAAAGCCTTTACCAGCTGAGTTGTCATGAATCTAGAGATCATGTGAACTTGGTGCAGGAGAGTAGCCATGGAAAGGCTATAAGAAAGATGTAATTCATATATACTCGTCAACAGTTAGGGGGCAAGAAACCCTGGCTCAGTTAATGTACCGAATACCAGAGTGAATGCTATGGAAATCTCTAGGGCTTAGTACGTTTATTATCCGGTTACTTATATCAAGCTTGTCTCAGATAAGCGAGATGTTAATTTTGAGTTTACGCTAATCATCAAGTTCTCATTACCAAGCATTGAAGTATCTTAGTAGTTTTTTCCAGGGCAGCAAAGAGATTATCCTTTAGGTAAGATACTCAGAAATTGGGAGAAATTGCCTTTTAAAAAGAAGAAGAAATAGGTAAAGAAGAATTAAAGTATAACTAAAATGAAACTTTAAATTTTGCTTTTTTTTGAAGCAACTTTAAACTTTGCTTGAATGATGGATTATAATTCCAAGCCCTTTTAATCTTTCATTTCCTTCAAATGATGGTTGGTTGTACTGTTATGGTTCTATACAATTTCCCCTGTTACATTTGTTCCATCTGATGTCTTTAAAGCTTGCGACTGCTTTTCCTTTTCTTTGTAGTGAAGATTGTTGATATGCCGCTGCCATTTTATTTACCTTACTAAAGTTCCTTCCTTTTGGTTATGGGGAAACCCAACAAAATAGGGTGATAACGTCCCAGCTCCTTTCATGACATTTGAGACATCTGGATTTCCACCGGAGATACTTAGAGAGGTACATCGAATTCGTTATTGCCCTGATTTTTTTTGGCATCCTTGTGTACATTTATGTCTGTTTGTGCGAAAAATGAATATGCCCCATATTGATTTCAACTGCTCTTTTGTGCTTGTCAGAAAGTATGATTACTCGCCCCTTGATCATTTACCAGATCATATAGTTGTGCATGGCAGATTTACTACAGCCCTTTGGCGATTGTAGTGCTTGCTTGACTTGAGACATTTTTGTGGAAAAAGCATAATAGAGTCTCGCTATGTTCCAAACTCGGTTATATGGTCTATTTTTCTTCTTGCTTCCAGACAATCTTGAAAGTCCCTGCTGATTCACTTGTCCTATCAATGCATGCATTTGGCCTTTTCTTGTTCCGTATTTCCTGTTAATAAGCAGAATAGACCCTGTCTGCCCTAAAGAACCATAGTATAGTGTTATTTTACCCTTCCCTGACTGTTCATTATAAGCTTTTAGTAGTTTTATCAATAGTTTTCATGATTTTTTTATTTCAGATGCACTTTGCGGGCTTCCTGCGTCCCACGCCAATACAGGCACAAACATGGCCTGTAGCAGTACAGGGTAGAGATATAGTGGCTATTGCCAAAACTGGTTCAGGAAAGACACTGGGTTATCTTATTCCCGCTTTCCTTCACTTGCGACGTCTTAGAAACGATTCCCAAATTGGCCCAACAGTTTTGGTTCTGTCGCCTACTAGGGAGCTTGCCACTCAAATACAAGATGAAGCAATGAGATTTGGTCGCTCTTCAGGCGTGTCGTGCACGGTAATTCTGTGTTTTTCTTTGTAAGCTTTTATTCCTGTTTCGACACCTGCCTTCTATCAATTACTTTAGAAATATTTCTCGATAGATTATTGTATGGGAACACTCTTTTAATTATGGTTTTGTTAAAACTAGCAAGATGACATTAGTCTATCAACGATGAAGAAACCTTAAATTTCCAATGAAAGATATGAAAAATGATAGAAGGAAGGAGGAAATACTTATAATTTGGTGGTTGTTATCATTTGGGCTTCATTGTTGGCCAGGAACACAGTGGTGTATTCATCAAGAGAGGGTTAATGAGGAGAATGTTTGAGAGCATGCCAAGATTCTTTCCGTGTCTTTGCAGTTGTAATTGTTACTGCTTATTGTTGGGAAAAAAAATCAAAGAGTTGTCTATTCCTGGGAACCCTAGGCTCTCTTATATAGAGGAGAGACCTATGGGTAATTTACATAAGATGAACATAAAGAAATAACATAACAGAAAGGTACATAGGAATATATAAATATCTCTACACTCCCCATCAAGATGGAGCATAGATATCAATCATGCTCAGCTTGGACGAACACTTCTGAAGTGATCCCCTGAGTAATGTCTTGGTAAAGATATCTGCCGTTTGCTCTCTTTAACCGACATGGGAGGTAGAAATCAATTCCTTCTAAATCATATCTCTAGTATAATGGCAGTCTACCTCAATATGCTTCGTTCTTTCATAGAATGCAGGATTTTTCACAATGAATAAGGCAGTCTGATTATCACATTCATGGCCTCAAATTTCAGCGAATTTCGGTCGAATTTCTGTCGAATATCGATATCCAGTCGAAATCGAAATTCGACTGAAATGACCGAAATGACCGAAATATGGGGGGTCCTAATACAAAAAATGACCGAAATGATCGAAATTTCGGTCGAAATTCCACCGAAATTCCATCGAAATTTTGTTTTGGTCGATACCGAAATGGTGACCGAAGCCGACATTTAGGGCCTTGATCACATTGTAGCTGCATGAGTAGAGGTACATTGATATGCAAATATGCTAACACTGCTCGAACCCACAACATTTCTGTACTTACTTGTGTTATAGCCTTATACTCAGTTTCAGCACTTGATCTAGCCACAACCGTTTCTTTCTTGTTTTTCCAAGAAACAAGAGAACTACCAACAAACAGAGCGAAGCCTGAAGTAGACTTGCTATCCTTAGGACACCTTGCATAATCTGCATCAGCACATGCGGAAACAAAAATAGTTGCTCCTTTTTGAAAAGTAATCCTGCACCTGGAGAAGATTTTATATATCTCAAAAATCATGTATATAGCATCCATATGTACCTGTCGAGGCTGCTCCATAACTGGCTCACCCGTCTCACTGCAAAAGAGATATCGGATCTAGCAATATAGAGGAGCTTTCCCACCATCTATCTATATCTCCTTCTGTCGACCTCATCTATATCATCATCATATAACTTCATGCTAGGATCCATAGGAGTAGTAGAGGGTCGACACCCAATCATGCCTGTCTCAACAAGCATGCCTGTAACATACTTCCTTTAGGTCATCACAAGACCCTGCACATTCCTAGCAAATTCTAACCCTAAAAAATACCTTAGGGTGTTAAGATCCTTGGTAACAAATTGGCGACCCAGGAATTCTTTTACCATCTTGATCCCCTGCACATCATCTCCTGTAACAAGTATATCATCAACATAGACCATGATGATAACAATACCTTTAAGTGTTCTCTGCACAATGAGTGAATGGTCTGCATTTGACCTCTTGAACCCCTACCTTTCAATCAGATACGAGAGCTTCTGAAACCACGCCCTTGGACTTTGCTTAAGGTCATATATTGCCTTATGGAATCTACAAACTTGCTGACACTCCCCCTCACCAATAAACCCTGGAGGCTACTGCATGTAAACTTCCTCGTGTAGATCTCCATACAAAAATGCATTTTTAACATCTAGCTGAAACAAATGCCAATCACGTACCACTTCAACTGAAAGTAGGACACATAGAGTTGAGTGACGAGCAACAGTAGGGAACATGTCCATATAAGCCACATCTTAGGTCTGAGTAAATCCTCGTGCCACTAATCTTGCCTTCAAATGATTAAGGCTCCCATCTGCATGATGTTTAACTATAAACACCCATTTGCAAATGATAATAGATGCCCCAGGAAGAGCAAACACCAAACTCCGGGTACCATGTGATTGCAAAGCAACCGTCTTTTCCTTCACAGCCAAGCGTCAACTACTATCCTTCAAGGCCTCTTGATAATTTCGTGGAGTGTCCACAACAGATTGAGCCATTGCAAATCTCTGAAATTTCCCTGTCAGACGATGAAAGGAGACCTGAGAGGCAAGAGGATATGAAGTACAAGAACGCTTCTACTTCCGAACTGCAATGGGTATATCCAGGTCATTGAGAACCTCCTCCGTCCGCGGGCTAGTCTCCTGCAATGATTCTTGCATAGATATATCTCCAGACCCATCATTAGAGATCATGTTATCATAACAAACCTGGGATGTGCTGGATGACGGGCGATGACTATGAGCAGAAGAAAGCCGAGGGATATAGAATTTTGGTTATGGTGGAACAATGAGCACATATGACTGAGTAGGAGGGGTGGAGGATGTGGTGGTGATGGCGGTGGTGGAACATCGGGCACATGAGGAGAAGATGAGGGACTCGTAGGTGGGGGTGGCATGTAAACCTCATCATCAGAGTCTGATGAAGCCAACCTGTCACTTGTAGGAGAGAAATACATCATAGACTCAAAAAATGTGACATCAACATTGATATAGTATTTTCCTGTGCAAAGGATCATAACACCGGTATCCCTTCTGGGTCCTGGAGTACCCAACAGACACACATTTCATAGCTCTAGGAGAGATATTGTCAAGACCTGGAGTCAACTGGTGAACAAAAGCAACAGAACAAAACACACGAGGAGTAAGTGAGAACAACCCCTTCTCAGGGAAAGGTATAGAGAAAGGAATTTTCTCTCCCAAGACAGATGATGGCATCCGATTCACCAAATAGACATGCCGTAAGAACTGCATCACTCCAAAGCGAATGTAAGGCACGGCTCTGATTGAGAAGAGTCCGAGTGATATCAAGTAGATGGTGATGCTTTCTCTCTACAACACTACTGTTGAGAAGTGTAAACACATGTTTGAATAATTCCACGGGATGAAAGGAAATGTGATAGAGCACGTGTACATAATTCCAAAGCATTATCAGTTCGCACAAACTGCACAGAGTTAGAGAAAACAATTTGCACTTCATTGATAAAAGTTCTGATCACATACCCTGCTTCAGATTTATTTTTCAATAAAAAGAGACATGACAAACGAGAAAATCATCAATAATAACAAGATAAAACCGGTGTCCCTGATGATCAGGAACACGACTCGGACCCCAAATGTCAATATGAAATAACTTAAAAAAGGGAGCTACTGCTCTGACTCTGACGACTAGGAAAAGCAGACACGTGATTCTTTCCCAACTGACATGCCTCGCACTGGAAGGAAGAACCTGGTGAAATCTGCAGCAAAATATGACACATCTTCTGGAGAGGGAGGTGACCAAAGCGTAGGTGCCAGGTGTATGGAGAAATTGGTCCTGTTGCATGAGAAGATACGCCAGCATAGGGAGTTCAGACCAGGCGATGAAGACCACCCTGCTCACGGTCACACCTAATCACTCTACCCGTAAGACAACAACAACAACAACAGCAGCAAAGCCTTTTCCCACAATTAAGTAGGGTCGGCTACATGGATTCTTCGCTTCCATTCAGTTCTATCTTGGGTCAATCTCGGACTTATATCCAAAAAACTAAGATCCCTTCGTATAGTCTCTTTCCAACACTTCTTGGGCCGTCCTCGCCCTCTCTTAGCCGGCTCAACATCCCACACTCGCATCTCCTAACCGGTGCATCAGTTGACCTTCTTTGCAAATGACCAAACCATCTTAAGCGGTTTTCTCGCATCTTATCCTCGATCGGAGCTACACCAACTTTCTTTCTGATTGCATCATTCCGAATCCGATCTTTACGTGTATGTCCACACATCCATCTTAGCATTTTCATTTCTGCTACAGCCATTCTCTGCACATGTCTATGGTTCACAGGCGACAGGCCAACATTCAGAACCATAAAGCATAGAAGGTCTCACGGCTGCTTTGTAAAACTTTCCTTTGATTTTTAAAGGGATTTTCTTATCACAGAGAACAACGGAGGCTCCTCTCCACTTTAACCAGCCTGCATTTATTCTATTAGTAACATCTCCATCAATTTCCCCGTCATGTTGCAAAATAGATCCCAGATATCTAAAAGAATCACTCTACCCGTAAGAATGTCCTGAAAAACAAGTGACGATGGATTAAAGATAGATCTACAATGCAAATCCTTCGTGATCTGACTAATGGATAATAAATTCATAGAGAAATCGGGTGCATGTAACACATTCTGCAGACACATTAAAGGCGTCAAACAAATCTCCCCATGTCCGGCGATCGGGGTCCACGAAAAAAAGAAGAGCCTCCTCTTCATCGGGAGGCTATCATTGTCGAAGAAGTCTGGCTAGTGGTTGTGGACGGAACCGTAATCCTGCTGAGCCTGCAGAAAGCTTCCTCCATGGGAGGAATAGTGGCATTCGCTAGAATCTGGGAGCGAGCATCATCATATTCAGGGTCATTTGTTGATAGCCTGATAGGAATACACCAACCATGGTAGCATTCCTATGTCTTTTGCTGCTCTAGAGTTGCCATTAGAGGTATGAAGCTGCGAAGCTTCTCAAACATCCTACGCAAGGATGTATATAGTGAATGAAGAGAGCATCCGTTCCGCTTGATAGTAAATATATCATGCTGGAGTTGGAGGATCTTCGTCTCGTTCCTCGCTCGAGAATATGTTGCTGCGAGGATATCCAAGGAAGGCCGTATTGATATCGATATCGTTTCGGTCCGTCCGAAAATGGATATATTGGGATATATCACCGATATATCGACGATATCGATGGAAATATCGGAAATGGCTCAAAAAAAGCCAATTTTTGTCGTTTTTCATAAATTAAGATCATCCAAAATATTAAAATAATAAATAACTTACAAATACACACTTATGTCACACATATCGGTCATTTATAGCCCATATATTGGCACATATCAGTCATATCGAACATATCGATGTTAATGTTTATTCCTGACCTATAGATATTGGAAATGGATTCTATTCAAGTTCTTGTAACATTAATTAACTTACAAATATACACTTGGATGACACATAGATCATTTGTGAAGACTATGATCCTTATATTGCACATTTCGGTTATATCGAACATATCGCTAGTACTGTTAGTTGTTGACCTATATATATATTGAAAATGGAGTTCATCTAAGTTCTTAGATCACTAAATAACTTACAAATATACTCTTAGATTGCACATATCAGTCATCTATGAAGCTTAAATCGCATATATCGATCATTTCGAACATATCAATATTAATGTTGATTCTTGACTTATAAATATTTTATTTGAAGAATTGACTTATAGATATTGGAAATGGATTTCATTCAAGTCTTACTACATGAAATAACTTGCAAATATACTCCAAGTTGAAGAACCATTGTATGCACCCTCCTGTCGCAGCATACCCTACCAATAATACTGGGCGTAGCTAGATAAGTAGTGAAATCAATCTTGCATGAATAATGGCATTGATATATAGAGATATCGATGAAATATCGACGATATTGATTGATATCCGGGATTTTTTATACTGAATCCAGTCATTTTTGACGATATATTCGCCGATATATCGGCGATATATCGCTGATATCCCTGTAAAAGGATATACTGGGTGATTTCGATACCCCTACCTTGTCGAAACCGATATATGGGCGATATATCACCGACACAGCCTTCTATGAGGATATCCCACATCGCCTTAGCAGTAGGCTGATGTAACACATCATTGGCGATCTTTATCGTCAATGTACTAGAGACCCAAACTTTGACGTATGCATCCGATACGTCCATCTATGAGGATATCCCACATCGCCTTAGCAGTTGGTTGATGTAACACATCATTGGCAATCTTTATCGTCAATGTACTAGAGACCCAAACTTTGACATATGCATCCTTCTCCTACGAGGCGTCAACTCTAGTTTTCTCCACCGGCTCCTCCTCGGTAAGAATGTGTTTCTTACATTAGACTTCGTAAGACTCATAATCTGCATATCCCAGAGCTCATAATTTGTCCCGTCCATTTTGACAGTAGGCGCTGGACCTCTGAAAGCGCCTGTGGTTGGTATATCGACTTTGTTTTCAGACATATTGTCGGATGTAGAAATTTGGGTTTTGTAGATCGATGAATGAATGCCTACACAGACATATATGGATTTGAATGCATATGTAGACTTATGCACCCAAATCCATCATCCAAAAAGTGGAGAGGCGGCTGCGGCCTGGAGGTGCGGCGATGGGGAGGGTCGACGACACTGGAAAGGCGACGGAGGAGAGAGGGAAGGGGGGCCGACGGGTGGGGATCTAGGGTTAGGGTATGGAGCTTCGGTCTAGGACTGCGGCTCTGATACCATGTTGGGAAAAAATCAAAGAGTTGTCTATTCTTAGGAACCCTAGGCTCTCTCATATAGAGGAGAGACCTATGGCTAAATTACATAAGATGAACATAAAGTAATAAGATAACAGAAAGGTACACAGGAACATAGAAATATCTCTACACTTATAGTTTAATTTGAAAATGGATTGGTGCACATCATCTTAGTTTTCCACTCTTTTTCTTAAAAAGGTTGGCTCTACTTCTCTTTTAATACTAATGTGTGTGTATAATTTCTGTGTTTGGATTTATCTTTCTTCTTTATAATAGATTTTGGATGTATAAGCTCAAGGTTAATTGCCTGTCAACTTCCAAAATAATGCCCATATTGTATGACCTCTAGACCAAGGTTGGTTGAAGATGAGACTTGATAGAATTTGACTTTTGAATCCAATGCTCCATGGACATTGCACGAAGAAATATGAGGAGATTGTACAAGTAAACAATCCCTTGAGCTGAACGATATATCCGTGTCTTGTGTATGACACAAAAAAATGATGTTTCTTGGGAAATTCCTTTGTTAATAATTATCAAGCTATAGTTCATAAGAGACTGGGGGTAGTAATATTCCCTTTGGCGACAACATTGCGAATTTTATGATAGTCAACTTTAATGTGTTTCGTCATTTCATGGAAGACACGACTAGAAGCTATTTAGATTACATATTTGTTATCATAGTACATGGGACTAAGAGTAGCAATTTTGATACTTGATCATTGAGAAGAGAGACAACTCAACTCAAGTCATGCCACACGTAGTATGGACCATATCACGACATTAGCTTCAACACTAGAATGATCCAGCGTATATTGTTTCTTTTCGTGGTTCGTGACCATGTTACCACATAAGAAGGTGACCAAGCCATCGGTAGAACTTCTATGTTTAATAGAATTGTCATAATATGCATTTAGGTAAACCGTAAGAACTAAGCGGTTGTTATTCATTAAATATAGCATTTTGTATGTAGACATTATATATATATATATTTTAAAGGAAAAAGGTCCTACCACTAGTAATATTCCCTTTGATGACAACGCTACGAATTTTATGATAGTCAACCTTAATGTGTTTCGTCATTTCATTAAAGACACGACTAGAAGCTATTTAGATTGCATATTTGTTATCATAGTACACGGAACCAAGAGTAGCCGTTTTGATACTTGATCGTTGAGAAGAGAGTCAACTCAAGTCATGTCACAAGTAGTATGGACCATATCACGACATTAGTTCAACACTAGAATGAACCACCACATATTGTTCTTTTCGTGGTTCATGACCATGTTAGCACCTAAGAAGGTGGCCGAGCCAGTGGTAGAACTTCTATGTTTAATAGAACTATCATAATCTGCATGTAGGTAAGCCATAAGATCTAAGCGGCATTTATTCATGAAATATAGCATTTTGCATGTTGACATTTTTTATATTTTTTAAAGGAAAAAGGTCCTACAACTAGTAATATTCCCTTTGGTGACAACATTGTGAATTTTATGATAGTCAACCTTAATGTGTTTCGTCATTTCATGAAAGACACGACTAGAGGCTATGTAGATTGCATATTTGTTATCATAGTACATGCAACCAAGAGTAGCAGTTTTGATACTTGATCATTGAGAAGAGAGAACTCAACTCAAGTCATGTCACAAGTAGTATGGACCATATCACGACATTAGCTTCAACACTAGAATGATCCACCGCATATTGTTTCTTTTCATGGTTCCTGACCATGTTACCACCTAAGAAGGTGGCCAAGCCAGTGGTAGAACTTCTGTTTAATAGAACTACTATAATCTGCATGTATGTAAGCCATAAGATCTAAGCGGCTGTTATTAACGAAATATAGTATTTTGCATGTAGATATTTTTTATATTTTTTAAAAGGAAAAATGTCCTACCACTAGGATGGGCAGCTAGAAACTTCTTTTTCTTAGTAATCACAAGATTAAAGTAAAAGGCTAAATAGCCAATAGATTACAATGACCAGGCTTCCGCCCAATATTTCGTATGTTCTACTCTAACATTATCAAAATAAAATCTATGCCAAGCATGGAGCCCATACAATGCCAAGAACCACACCCATTTGAGCCCAGAGTGTCCCAGAAAGTGGAGTAGCAACCAATTGCCGCCTCAAAACATGATGTCTTCTCCCAAATCACCTTAGAACCCTCACGCCCAAAGTAATGGTGGTCCAAATCCTCAATGTGAACTGAACGATGCATCACTGGCATTCTAGAAGGAACGAGCCAGTCTAGAACCATTCATTATCCTCCTACGTCGCAATCTCCAGAGAAATACCTTCTCCCTTATCGAAGACTTGCATCCACAAATCCTTGTGCAATCAGTTGAACAACCACGAGATCAAACGACACCATCCCAAGGATTGCCATATATGCTTCCCCTGTTGGAAATCTGCCATCTTCCCAACACTAGTGATCACTCCTACTGAAGGAGCATCCAATCCATCCACAATTTCCATCCATGTCATAGATCCACAATCCTTTGATTAGACGGATTTGAGCAAAAAAGTCACGAAAGAGGAATCTCCATCCCGAGTTTAAGCCTTAGAGACCTCAAGGTTAGAAGCCAAGACAAACAACTACGAGAACTTCTCACAAAGACCCTATCTTCATCCAATCATCATATTAAAAGCAAAGCTGCAAAAGCCAACACCAGCCGTACACACCCCTCTCCAAAACATCGACGGCGAGCAATATGCTTTCATGGAGTCTAGAAAACAAGAGGGGGACCCCATAAATCATGAATTACATGAGAAACCAGAATAGTCACTCTTTCTCACACCCATAACCCCCCGTTAGTTTAGTCCATTAACTCAATGACACATTTGAGTTAATCTAACCTATCTTCAATCCTACGGCTATTAACTAAACCCCCAAAAAATAAAATTTAAAACACCCAACCCCCGCTTCCTTCTTCCTCCAGCTCCCTCCTTCATCTAACCCCATCTTCCTTCCTCTGACCCACACCCTCTCCTTCTCCGCCCACACCACCTCTCTGACAACCTCCCCCTCCGAGCGCCTCCCCCCTCCACCCATACCCCTCCCCTCGACCACCTCCCCCCGTCACCCATACCCCTCCCCTTCCGACTCCCCCCCACACCATCTCCCTTATTGACCGCCTCCCCCTTCAGCCCACACCCCCACCTCGGTCAACCGCCACACCCCAACATGCTTCCACCTCTATGGTCTTGTCGTTGTACACAACATTCACGATCCTGTTGCCGCACCCAATGTACCACGCACGACCTTCAAGATCCGCAACCACTCTCGATAACTCTTTTAAATGAATAATTTGCATTGGATTTTAGTCTTAGGACTACACCCTCTTTCTAATAAAAAAGATCCCGCAACCACACCCAACATGCATCCACCTCTGCGACCCCGTCGTTGCGCGCATGCTCTCACGATCCTGTTGCCACACCCCAATATGCCTCCATCTCAGTGATCCTGTCGCTACGTGCACACGCTCGTGACCGCACCGCCGCTCCCAACCTCCGTGGTCATGTTATTGCGTGCACGCTTTCGTGATTCCGCCATTGCAAGCACATCTCCAACTTGGGTGCTTCCACCTCTGTGGCATGTTGTCACGTGCACGCTTTTGTGATCATACCGTCGCAAGCATGCCTCCATCTTGGGTGCTTCCACCTACATATTTGGTCTATATTTGGTGCATCCACTTATGCGCTGTGCTTCCCTTGGATTCTCTGTCATGATTGTAAATTACTAATTCTATATTCCATTTGATGATGAGAGGGGGCATGGCAAAGTTGAAAGAGAAATCACAAAACTCAAATTAACCCTTATCTCGACCTCTACTATCCACCATTGCCATCTCCCAGACTGTAAAAGTTGTTTCCTACTGCGTGCTTGGGATGAGGATGATGAAGAAGAATGACATCGTATATAAGGAGCAAAAATATCATCATTTAACATTTTACATCAAAATTAACATAAAAAAGAGATGGAAGTTAACAGAGGGTATGGCATATATACGTTGAGCGAGGGGGAGCTGGAGAGTTCAAAGCGAGGGGGAGCTGGGGGTTTCGTCGCAGCCGGGAAGTTCCTCGCAGAGGGGTATCTCGCCGCATCGTGGTGGGAAGGACTCAGGTAGGGGTGTCTATCGAGTTCAACGAGCCGAGTTGGCCTCAACTCGGACTCGAACTCGATAAGAAACCTAAGGTTCGAACTCGGGCTCGATAAGGATCGAGCCCTGGATCACCAACTCGAACTCGAACTCATCGAGTTTGAGTTGACTCACGAGCCTCTTATCGAGGCACGAGTTTCTGAGCTGGCTCACGAGCCTCAAAATGAGCTGGCTCACGAGCCTCTTATCGAGTCATGAGTTTCTGAGCTGGCTCATGAGCCTCAAAATGAGCAGGCTCATGAACCTCTTAATGTGTCATTGTTCCATTTTATACATTAAATTATGCAAATGACATTTGTAATTTTGAGTTTTTATACTCTTTTCTGTAGCTTTTTGGACAAGAAAAATGTTAACCTCTATTTTATATCAAACTTAATGTGGAAGTTTTGGTATATATGTTTTTAATTTTTTTAAGAGGGAAAACGAGTTATCGAGTCGAGTTTCCGAGTTGAACAATGTCCAACTCGGACTCGACTCGATAAGCTAACGAGCCATAAAACCCAACTCGGGCTCGGGCTCGTTAAGGTTTCAAGTTTGGCTCGCGAGTCCTTAATGAGTTGAGCCCGAGTTGAGCTCATCGAGCTCGAGCTTTCCTGACAGCCCTAGACTCAGGTAGTTCGGGATACGGGGGAGTGGGGTCTTCTGTTGTAGAGGGGCATCATGTCGTCGTGGAGGGAGGGGGCCCGGAGGGAGTTGGCGGTGGATTGCTCGCTGGCGGTCGGTGTATTGAAGGTGGGAATGGGAAGAGGGCTGTATGCAGGGAGGAAGGGGGGCTGCGGGCTGGAGAAGGCGGCGCGGTGCATGTTGCTGGGGGTGACGAGGAGTGGGTACATGTTTCCCACAAGAAACCGGAGAAAAGATGCTTCCGCTGTGGTGTTCGGGGCCACGTTGCGTCGTTTTACCCTGTCCCACCGAGATGTTTCTCCTGTGGGAGAGTGGGCACCGTCGTACCACATGCAGGTTTGGTTCCGATCGTGGTGCCGCTCCTGTTGTTGAACGTAGCTCTGAGGGACAATCCATGCAACGTCTATCCCCTACGGTCGATGGTCGTCGGGGGCATCGTAGTTTCGCGGCAGTGGTTGCGGGTGATATGCAGGTTGGCATGCAGGATGGCGGCACCAATGCTGTGATCGGCTACGCTATGCGAAGTTGCATCTCTATAGAAGCTCTGAAGACCCATCTATCTGGGTTCCTTGGTTCGCGGTTTTCGGGAGATGTGGTATCTCTAGATGATCGTCGGTGCTGTGTTCGTGGCCTCTCTTCGGTGCAGAGAGAGCACCTGCTCCTGAATGGCGGGTGGACGATGTTATTTGGCGACCTCTCCGCTTTGCGGATGGTGTGGTTTCAGAAGTGGAGGTTTGCGTGGCCAAGGTGCGTGGTGTTCCTTTCTTGTCCCGGTTGGTTTCCTGTTTGGGGCAGGCCCTTCGGCGGTGGGGCACAGTGCTCGCGGTGCTTGAGGACGGGTTGACACCCGGCTCGGATCCGAATGTCACGCTTGTACTGTTGGAGTGCTGCAAAGCGGTTATGGCTGTTCCCGGTGGCTCGATCTTCTTCGCGACCTTGGATGTTGGGCGTTTATGTTTCACGGTGGAGATGCAGATCGTGGACCCCTCATCTCCGTCGGAGGTCCCGCTGCTTTCCGACGCCCCTTCACCTTCTGCGCTGGCGGTGGGGATTCCGAGGGGCACATTGCAGGGTTCGAGGCGCGAGGACGATACGGTGCGACCCTTGGGAGTCTCTCCTCGGGTCATGTGCCTTGTCACCCAAAAATTCTCTTTGCCTGCTGAGGTGGCAAGTTTGGCGCCTTCTCTCTCGTCAGCGCCTGTCTCCTTGGCTCTGGGTCCTGGGCTCATGCCTACTTGCGCGGATCCATCTACGTATCCTCCCCAGGGGGACCCAAACCCGTTTAGCTCTTTCTTGTCGGGCCGTTTGGGCTTCTCGGAGCCCCGATCTAGCCAGTTCTTCTCAAGCCGGGTGGGCCTCTTTGATCCGGCGCTATGCCTGACCCGGTCAGCAACGACTGGGTGGGTGCATACTTCTGGTGGGTCCTGGAACGCCGCTGTGGATATCCCCCCGGAGCCGTCGCTCTACGTCAGCGCCCCCTTGCACCTTTACGCCTCGTCTTCTGTTGGTGATCGGCCGGTTCTGGACGGCATTATGGGCGGTCAATATCGCGTCGCTCTCCCTTCTACTACGCCTCTCATGGCTTACCCTGCGGTGAGCGGCTCTCGTCCTGATGAAGGGGCATGCGACAAAAGATCCGGTAAGAGGTACATGCGCATATAGAGATCTCGGCCTTGTCCCGCCGAGCCACATCCGTTCTCGGCCCTAAAAGCGAGCATTGCGGAGGCCTCAGGTGTGATCCACATTCAGGGTCCATACCCATGTTCTAAATGAAGGTTCTCTCTTGGAACGTTCGGGGCCTCGGGGAGCTGGACAAGAGGAGGATCCTTGGTTCGCGACTCACTGATTGACGTTGTGATGTGGTCATGCTGCAAGAGACGAAGCTTCAGTCCGTCTCTGATGTCGTTTGGAGATCTTTCGGCGCTGGTGGCATTGATGAGTTCAGAGCATTGGATGCTGTCGGCGCATCTGGAGGGCTTCTTCTGGCGTGGAGATCTTCTACCTTGACGTTCACCTCTGTGCTTTGTGGGAGACACGTTCTCTCTATTCTCTTGATGTGTGTTGGTTCCTTTACACCCCTGGCGGTGTCGTGTGTTTACGGTCCTTGTAATCATGTTCTGCGGAGGGAGTTATGGGAGGACCTGCATGAGGCGAGTAGGGCCTTCGAGGGTATCCCTTGGTTCGTTGGAGGGGTTTCAATGTTACTCTTCGAACAACGGACATGCCGCGATTTAGGGGTGGCCAAGACTCGGGTTGGATGATTTTGCAGACGCTATCGATTCTATGGCCCTGGAAGTTATGGATGCGGGGGACTCGGCTTACACTTGGAGGAGCTCCAACTCTCGCTCTCGAATTGACAGATTTTTGGGTTCGGCTGAGCTACTTGATTGTTTCGCGCTCTCCTCTGTGATGGCTCGTCCGCAAGCCTTGTCCGACCATACACCGATTCTCTTGGACTCCAGGGAGTCCCTTTCGCAGAGGGGTCTCTTTAGATATGAGAAGAGCTGATTGCTGGAGGATAATTTTAGAGAGCTGGTGGTGTCGCACTGGTCCAGCATGGAGGTGTATGGGTCAACTGCGTCTAAGTTTGTGCAGAAGCTTGTATCATTGCGCACGCGGTTGTGTACCTTCAAGAAGGATTCCAGGGCTGCCAGATGCGCTTCCAGGCTGGAAGCTGAGGAGGTGGTTAGTAGACTTGATGCACAGGAGGATGTTAGGGAGCTATCGGGGGATGAACTGGCCACTTGCTCGCTTGCTCGAAAACTAATCGCGGTTGAGGACCATAAACACGTCACTGAATGGAGATAAAGGTCAAGAAATACTTGGCTCAGGGTGGGGGATGCTAACACGGCTTTTTTCCATCGCATAGCCAGCGGGAAGCGTCGGTCAAATGCTTTGAGACCGATTACAGTGAATGGTGTGCGCGTTGATGGTGACAGACAAATGGGGAAGGCGATTGTCGATCACTTCAGGGACTTCTCGGCGAGAATGATACCCCGGCTCTGGAGGTGGACGGGGCTTGGGGCCCTTCTTTGCCATCTTCGATGGGTGCGGATTTAACGCAGGGCGTCTCCTTGGAGGAATTGAAGTGTGCGGTGTGGAGCTTGAATGCGGATGGGGCTCCGTGCCTTGATGGCTTCCCGGTTACTTTCTACAAAGATTTTTGGGACCTTGTGGGCAACGAGGTTCTGGAAGTCATCTCGTAGTTTTGTGAGGGTAATGCTGGTTTCGAGAGGATAAATAAGGCCCTAATCGTTTTCCTCCCTAAGTCCGCGGCGACGGATTGCATTGAGGATTTCTGCCCCATTGCACTTTCTAACGCCCTCTACCTGATTGCGGCGAAGGTGCTCGCCGTGCGGCTCAGCCGTGTTCTTGAGACTATTATATCCTTGCTCCAGTCAGCCTTTATCCAGGGTCGGCAAATTTCGGACTGCCTTGTTCTTGCCTCGGAAATCATTGCGGACTGGAAGAGGAGGGATAAACAGGACGTTATATGGAAAGTGGATTTTGGCCTATGATAGTTTGGATTGGAAGTTCCTTTGGTCGGTATTGCGGAGGAGAGGCTTTTCGGATCTGTGGATTTCTTGGATGAAACGGTGTGTTACGACGTCGTCTTTTTCGATCTTGGTGAATGGTCGCCCGGAGGGTGGCTTCTTCCAGCCGCGTAGGGGTGTGCGGTAAGGATGCCTGCTTGCACCCCTGCTGTTTGTCATTGCCGCGGATGTCCTGACGCATGTTGTCTGCCGTGTGATTGATGGTGGCTTATCGGCCGGATACTCGAGGGATGGTTCGATGATTCCACTGTTGCAATACGCAGACGATACTATCTTCTTCATTGAGGGGGATGCTGAGGAGACTTCCGGCATGTCCGTGGCCTTGGATCTTTTCAGTGAACTATCTGGTCTCTTCAAGAATACCGATAAATCAAAGGTTGTCCCCTTCGGTTTATCGGAGGAAGAGGCTGCTGCGTGTGGACGGGCATTAGGGTTGGAGTGCAGCTCCCTTCCGATTGACTACCTTGGGATGCCTTTGACGGTGGGTAGAACGAAGTTGCGGGACTGGTTGCAGGTGGTTGAGAAGCTCGAAGCGAGGCTCGCGGGTTGGAAATCGGCCATTCTCTCCAAAGGGGGGCGGCTGGTCCTCTTAAAAGCGGTTCTCTCCTCCATCCATGTGTTCTTCTTGTCCAATTGTCGCTTGTCGAAGGGAATCCGTAACCGGCTTGAGAAGCTAATGCGCAGGTTCTTATGGGGCAGACATGGTGACGAATTGGGGGGGATACACCTTGTTGAATGGGATGTTATCACGCTCCCTAAAAAAGCAGGGGGCTTGGGAGTCCGGAGGCTAGATCAAATGAATGAGGCTTTGCTTTTTGATGCAGCGTGAACTCGACACATAGGGTCGATTTAATTCTGCATCACTTTTGAAATGAGCGAGCAGAGTATGTGGCCCTGGGGAGGATTTTTGCAGCAACATTCTCCGCAAGATCTACGATGTCGGTGGTGCGCCACCGATTCCTGATGCTCGCGTGGGGTCTCCTACGCCGTTCTGGATGGGGATGATGGAGGTCTTTTCCCGGCATATCTCACTGTTTAGGTCAGTGCTCGGCAATGGCGTATCCTTCGCAATCTAGACTGATGATTGGACGGGGAGTGGGGGGGGGCATTGAGCACGCGGTTCCCTCGCCTCTATGCTATGGCGATGGATAAGAATGCGTTGGTGGCGTCTTGCTGGTCGGATGGCAATTGGTTCCCCACCTTCTCCTCAAACTTTTCGGACCAACGGCTTGAGGGTTTTCTTTTGTTGCTGGATTCACTAAAAGAGATGGGAAGACCGTCTATCAGAAGGGACCATTGGGGATGGCGTAAGAGCGCATTCTCGGTTAAGATGGATTTTGGGGTGATTTGCAGGACGCCCCCATCACGATCGAAGGAGCTGATTCGAGATTGCGCCGTTTTTTGGAGTCTGGGCCTCCCTAAGTGTGTAGGTTTTTTTTCCTGTGGTTGTTTAGAAGGCAAAGACTGATGGCGAGAGACCGTTGTGTTAGGCTTCTGGGATCCATCTCCGATAGATGGCTCTTGTGCGATGAGGTTGTTGAATCCCTTGAACACATGTTCTTCAAATGCCTGAAAGCGATACTGATTTGGGACGAGGCAAATTTGGCTTGGATGTGCGCGATGGATTTGGCCTCCTTTTGCGGCTCATTGCTTGGAAACAGGAGTAGACCTCGGCGGGACTATTTAGACCCATTGCGATTATATGGGCCGCTGGGCAAAAATGCACTCCTTTTCGCTGGGCAAAGGTTCTACAAGGAAAATGTTGGGATACACTCCGCGAGGTTGGTGGATGATTGGGATCTATAGTTGTATGCGTTTGTTTCTGCTTCTTTTGTCTTTCCCCGTTTTTTCTCCTTTTAAATAAACTTTGGGACGAACACCAATGAGTGTATCCCCCTCCTTTTTGGCCTCAAAAAAATGTACGCGTTGAGCAATTTTTGTGGTTTTGGGTGCAATTTGTGATTATCGAGGATTATATATGTAAATACAAAACTACTCAGGGTTATAGGTGTAATATCCTTTACTATTATGTGTGCAATCTTTTTGGAAATACATAGATTAGTTTTGTTGTACTAGGGTGAGGTTCAATTAACATTGTTTGCCTCTTCTCTGTCGAAATAAAGGATGCATACAATGCCACCAACAAAGCATTTCCCACATTAAGTAGGGTTGGTTACATGGATTCTTTGGCTCTCTTCAGATCTATTTTGGGTCATGGTCTTAAATCCAACTAATTAAGATCCCTTCGGATCATCTCCTTTCAACACTTCTTGGGTTTTCATTATTTTTTCTTAGCTAGCTCGACATCTCTAATCTCGCATCTTCTAACTGGTTCATCGACAAACCTTCTTTGCATATGTCCAAACCACCTTAAATGATTTTCTGTCATCCTATCCTTGATCAGAACTACACTAACTTTCCTTCTGATCACATCCTTTGAAATACAATTTTTTCATGTATGGTCCACACATCCACCATAGCATTTTCATTTCTGCTACTGCCATTCTATGCATATGTATATAGCTCATAACCACCACTCAGATCCATAGAGCATAGCATGACTCGCGGCTGCTTTGTAACACTTTCCTTTGATTTTTAAAATGATTTTTGATTACATAGAACAATAGAGGCTCTTCTCTGCTTTAGCCAACATGCATTCATTCTATGAGTAATATCTCTATTGTTTGCTAAAAAGATCCCAAGTACTTAAGAATCATTCTTCCAAATGTGATCTTCTCAGATACTCACCTAGATTATTTCACTACCACTTCCATCAAATGTGTACTCAATGTTGGAGTATATACACCATGTGTAGATGGGTAATTGGATCCCACCAGGGTCCAATTACCACATCCTGTAGTTTAGTCCTACATCTACTATGCGTGGGACTTGGAGAGTCAGTGTGAGCTATATAAGAAGCCCCACACCCATTGTACATGATGAGAAAAGTTAATGATAACATCAGCCCTTTGAGGCGTTCTCCCGTGGTTTCATCTCACTCCTCACAGAGTGGGGTTCCACTTAAAATTCTAGTGTTCTTCATTGTTCTTATTCTATTATCTCTGATTACTCTTTCGCATTCTCGTTTTATAACATGGTATCGGAGCGGGTTCGATTCTTGAGGAGCTATTTTCATCATTTGTCCGAGATTTGATTTTGATTTTTATTATTTAAGATTATTATGTTTTAGATTGTTCAAGTCCACGTTTTAGGGTTTGGTCAGAAGCCCTAACTACGCCATTAACTGCAGGGCAGTTTGAAAGTTCTAGGATTTGTATTGAAACCCTATTTTTTGCCCAGCAGCAAGCATCTACAACATTTTTTTTCTTTTCATATTGTTTTTCAGATATATAGATAAGAAGCGCCATCGGGGGGCTTTCTTCCTTATTCATCGAAGAAGGTTGCCCCATCTCCTTGTTCCAGCTGCAAAACCTTAGAGGCCCTTCTCAATCAGGTGAAGAAAGATGACTCTTTGTTCCAGCAAAGCAGAAGATCTCCAAGCGGTTCAAATCCCTTCACGCATTGGCCCAACTTCCAAGCGATCCTCCAGGCCGAAGGCAATGCTCCAAGTTCTTCATCACGCATGCGATGCTCATGTGGCATGCCACCAATATTTTAAGCCCACAACGGAGCCTCCAAGGGTCTCCATCACCCCTTTTTCCATGACAACAACCTCTGAAGACCCTTTCTTTTTCTAGGCGGCAACATCGAACCACACGAGGACCTCCTCTCGAAGGCTGCAGGCACAAGGAGTCCCATCAGGGGAGGCGATACTCGCCTTCCGTAGCTGTTGCGCCATTCGCAAAGTCCCCACAGTATTCCTCCTCCTCGCGCGATGCTCCATCACTCCTCCAAGAGGTGTTGCAAATTCTCCAGACCTCCCTCACGCGAACAAGGATCTCAAGATGGAGGCGGAGCTATCGTCACAAGCACAAAAAATCCCTCTACTGATTATGCATCTCTGTCTGCTCAGAAAAATGCCAAGCCTAAGGTGATGTAGGTCCCGTGTCAAACTTAGTATGAGCGGCAAATCCCTCTACTGATTATGCATCTCTATCTCCATTTGTGTACATAAATAGTTCTACAAAAGTTGATACCTGAGCGTCCTTCAGAGACCACGAGTATAATGTCATTTGTTAAGTACGGAACCCAATACTTGAGGTCATTCTAGTAATTGAAGTAGATGATTTGCGGAACGATTGGCTTTTGAATTAGGACGAGGTTCCAACACATCGAACTACACATTGAAAAACTACACTACACTATGATATATCTGATGAATAAATGATTGGAAGAAATACACGAAAGATAGTAGACGAGGACGACAGACAGAGCCAAGTTCTTATACTACTCGCTTAAGCGTACGTTCTCATGCCAACATCACCCGTTCCATGTCTAGTGATACGTGGTATAGATAGGGGCTTGCTTGAGAGGGGTGAGCAACAGTACTCCGCCATGGATACTCATTTTAGTATTAGCGACTTTGACAGACACAATACAGAGCACATGTTCTCCAACGAGGAGACCTAGTTCGACTCATACTCCTGCCTTGTTGTTCCTTCTCACTTGCACGACATGAGAAGCAACATCCTCGACAACAACCGACAATAGAGTATGCGTTGAGTATATATTGTTTGTAATTCCATGTATTGTGAGTTTGAGATTTCTTTCTATGTGTCCAAGCTGAGCATTGCATGCTCCAGCTTGAGGGAGAGTGTTGGAGTATATGCGTCATGTGTATATGGATAATTCGATCCCTTCAGGGTCCAATTACCACATCCAATAGTTTAGTCCCACTTCTACTATTCACGGGACTTGGATCGTGGCACTTGGAGAGTCAGTGGGGGCTATATAAGGCGCCCCACTTCCATTGTATCAGATGAGAAAATTTAATGATAACATCAACCCGTTGAGGCATTTTCTCGTGGTTTCATAACACTCCTCACGGAGTAGGATTCTGCGTAAAATCATGGTGTTCTTCGTTGTTCTTATTCTATTATCTCTGATTACGCTTCCACATTCTCGTTTTATAACACTCCATATATTCAGACCTAAAGCCGAACCTTGATGTTAACCGATGATGATGTTGCTTGAGGGCGCGACTCTGAATGATGGGGTGTTAGATGATTTGGTATGGAATGAGGATGATTTTACTATCAATGGCTATCAGTGATGATTTTACGATGTATTGGCATATTGGCTTGTTGTTTCTTGGAGAGTGGAAGCTTTATTGAAGTTGATGTTACACATACACATACTAAGAAGGAGGTTGGTCTTGGTGGTCTATAGAAGTAGGTAGTGCTTTAATATGTATACGGCTTATTCTTTTTCTATCTGTTCTTGTTGGGAGATATTTCCACCTTAATGGTATGTTTGTCTTTTGTTATTATATCACATTGGTATATCCTTAATGTTAGCACTCTCTCGATACAAGGAGCCTTAGGATATCATTCTCTAATAAGAAATTTATTTTCATCCTTCAAGTTGGTATCCCGAGGTGGAAGCATCTCTTACCGTCTTCATTAGCTATACTCAGCCCCCCTTAGCAAGATCATTGTTTTCATGTGATATTCTCCTGCAACCTACATGCCTTTGTTGTCCTTGTTATGCCTTGTAGCTCACGCTAATAGTTTGGCCCCTATTTCTATGTTGCCTTCATTTCACCAGTTTGGGATCCTCATTACCCTGATTCCCAACAATTGTCATCGATGTTTCTTACGATTGATTATAGGTGTGGTATGATGTACTACCACATCACCTATGTTCTTTCTATTGCAGTCTGGCACGAGCGCCATAAATAAAAAGGATGTTTAATGGCTCAGATTTATCATCCTCGAGACAAGGAGGGATCATGACTACCCTCATTTGACTCAGTTTTAAAGTTGTGATTGTATGCGGTGATGATATTAAAGATTATATTCTTCTGGAGCCAGAGCCTACCTCTAAGATAGGTGTTGAGAAATTGAGAATGAATGGAATGCGCTTATTCAAGGGGTATGGGGTTCCTTATATAACTTGAAACCCTATAGCCCATGTGGAGATTATTACATAAGAAACCCCGAAGGGTTACATGACTTAATAAATAAAATAGAAAAATAATCAAAATAACTTCAAAATCCCCCTCAAATTGGAGTATATCTATCGATCATGCTCAACTTGAAAATCAACTATGATATGCGTTTCTTTGGCAAGGTCTTTATAGATATATCTACAAGCTGTAGTTGGTCCGTGGATATATGTGGATTAGTGATGTTCCCTCCTCGTATCACATCTCGAATGAAATGGCAATCAACTTCAATGTATTTAGTTCACTCATGGAATACATGATTGGTGACAATATATGTAGCAGACTTGTTGTCCGGGTATAGATGGACACCAATATCAACATGAACTCCAAGCTCATGGGAGACTAACCAGGTAACCTCACAAGTGGCATGAGCCATCGCCTTGTATTCAACCTCTCCACTTGATCTAGAGATATCAGTTTGCTTTTCACTTCGTCATGTAACAAGATTTTCCCCAACAAACATGACATAACCCCTGGTAGTCTGTTTATCTTTAGGGCAGTTAGCACAATCAACGTCTGCATCGACGTCAGTGTGGATGCTACCACATAGAAGAGGCCTCTCCAGGAGATTCCTTCAAGTATTGAAGAATCAAGAGAACATCATGCCGGTAATTGTTGTGAGGCTTCTCCATGTTATTAATTGTTGCTCACAACATATGATATATCTGGAATAGTAATAGTAAGGCGGAGCGACTTACTAGGTTTCTAAATCCCGGTATATCCTCTAATTCAGGATTAGTGGACGCAATAGGTTTCCGCAAATCCATTGGGACGCTAAATGGTTTGCATCCAAGTAAGCTAGCATCTGTAAGAATGTTCAAGCAATATTTCCACTATGATATGTGTGGTCCCTCTGTAGTGTGTATCACCCATGGCCTTAAATTTCAGCGAAATCCGGTCGAATTTCTGTCGAATATCGATATACAGTCGAAACCGAAATTCGATCGAAATGACCGAAATGACCGAAATATGGGGGTCCTAGTACAAAAAATGACCGAAATGACCGAAATTTCGGTCGAAATTCCACCGAAATTCCATCAAAATTATGTTTTGGTTGATACCGAAATGGTGACCGAAACCGACATTTAAGGCCTTGGTATCACCTCAATGCCAAGGAAGCATTTGAGTTGACTAAGGTCCTTGGTGACAAACATCTTCTGGAGTAAGGTCTTGGTCTCTAAAACTCTTGCTGCATAATCACCAGCAAGCTTGTAAAAATCGACTGACTAGGCCAATTAGTCGGCCTAATTAGTCGAGTTGGGGGGATGGGGGGTAGCCGACTCGACTAAGCCTAGTCGGCTAATAGTCGATCGACCTGACTAATTGGGTCGACTAGCCAGCCTAATCGGTTGATTACTTAGTCGACTTCTAATCTCGTTTTATTATTTCTCTATTCTGATTTTATATCATTGTCAGTAACTTAGTATTCATTGTTGGTTAGTAGATGATAACTTAGTATATTATGTTAACTCTTACGCAAGGTTTAAAAAAACATGAGGCGGTTCGAGTCATTTATTTCGAAGTGTGAGATGAGGCCTAAGCCTCAGACAGTTTTCGGGTAAGCCTCAATTTTTTGTAAAAATTAAAATTAGTAAAATACATTAAATATATATATATATATATAATAAGTTTTCTCAAAAATATATTCAAAAATAATTTCACACTAGTACAAGATAACACATAAGTGATGAAAGCATTGAAGTTTAGAAAAACAAATATTAGGTACATGATTACTTCTGCCATTCACAACAAAACACAATAATTATTTTACTCCATGTGTTTCTTTTCAACCGTGCTTCTTCATATATGTTATTACTTTTTTAAGAACAACCAAATAACAACTTCAAGTTGCAAACTTGCAACTAGTATAAAACTTTTATTACAATTCAAACACAATCGCAAGCGTTGTGTACAAGAATTAGTATGTGTGGATGCAATATGATAAATTGAACATGATGTATAAGATCATCGAGCTTCACATGTTTCAAGCAATCTCTTCTCTTTGTATGGAATTATTTATAGAAATATGCTAGTTTAACATGGAAACAAAAACACTAGCATAAAGATATATAATGTTTAGAGCAAAACAAGGTCATGTGCAAAGCATATAACCCTAAAGTAAAAAAAAGCCCCGCTTGAGGCTTACGCCTCAGCCTCGCCTCGATCGCCTCTCCAATAGCACCTTGATGCTTATGCCTTATACGCTCACAGTACCCTGAGGCTCACACCTTATAACTTTTGGAAGATGCTTAAGCCTCGCGTTTTTTTGTCGAAAAACACCTCGAGGCACGCCTTTTAAGACAATGCTCTTATGTTTTATGTTATTCCTTTATATCTCATGCTTATGTTGTGTACTTAGTTTGTGTTATCTTGTTATATATTTAGTTTATGTTGTAAATGGAACCGTATCTCGTGTTGGTAGGTAATTGTATGGCGATGGGCTTCGCCCACCTTTTTTAGTAAGGGTGCATCATGCGATTCTTCAATTGGATTTAGCAGAAATCACTGTTCTAAAGTCGGCCGATCAGGTGGTCCGACTAGTCGAGTCGGGGGGTTACCCGACTTGACTAGGTCAAATCGACCAATAGTCGGTCTGACCCGATTAATCGGGCGATTAGTCGGCCTAGTCGGTTGACTTTTACATAGGGATTTCGGATATAGGTTTAGGTGCAAACCGTAAACCCGATTACCCGGTTAGAATTAGATGAGATTTAGGGTTTGTCGTTAGACAATAAGATAAGATACTTAAGGTTTCATGCTAATAACTATAATTCATAAATAAATCAAAAATATAAAAACAAAAAAGCACTAAAAATGTTAAATAAAAAGTATAAGAAAATTCTGTATTTTAAATTATAGTTTTTCATCTAGATATAAAATATCAACTAATTAGTATACTATCCTAGATAATTTTACTTAAAACTTTATGATTTAATTTCATAAAAATATTCAAATAAAAAAAATTTATAAAAGAAATAAAATATAACAAACATATATGCATATACGAAATGTTCTTAAATACCATTCTAAATATATACTTATATTGCTTAGAGCGTGCACATACGTATGCGTGCATACACCCACGGGCTCCCACACCCGCATATTCTTGCCGATTTGCATGTTGGTTAACTTATATAAGGTTAGAATTGTGTTTATTACGTCCTAATTGTTCGTTAACTTAGACACTTCTTGTTGATTTGCATGATGGTTTGGTAACTTAGGTTATTTACCTTTTGTGGTTGTTGATTAGCTTTGTAATGATTTATTTGTAACTTCAACTTGTGATATGTATCAAACATTTTGTTCTTAACATTTTGCTCGTGTTATGTACCAAACATTTTGTTCTCAACTTGTTTCGTTTTTTCTTCTCTTGTTATAATTTTTTAAGCTCTTAAAAATATTAAATATGCTAAATATATGAATATAAATGAGAGTATATGTTATAAAAATTGATTTATATATTTAAAATAATTTTAAAAAAATTCAAAACCGAGTAATGCCCGACTAAATCCGATTACTCTACCGACTGCCGATTAATCCTTAGTCAGTGACCCTGCCGATCGAGTACTGATTGCCGACTTCTGCAACCTTTGCAGAAATGGATGGTTAAGATTCAAAGCTTATCAATAGTTTATACTATTCGAATTTGTATTATTGTTAATGCTATTGATTGCTATAAACATTTGCATAGCGCTAATTCATTTTTATATGCATTCATAAGACTTTTCACTAGAGGTTTCATTATAAAATATTGGGGTCTAAATTTGGTGGTGGATGGGGGAATCTCATTTGCATAATGTCGATTGGACTGCATAGAGATTTTCTCATCAAGTTGATTAATTTTTAAGGGTATAAGACCATCATGTTAGAACCTACAGTTTAAAGTATCCCCTTTTCTTGTGACATATTTTACATAATACTCAGGCTCCATTTTTACCATTTCATCTCTTATTTTTTGAACTGGATGGTGGTAAGTATTGATTGTAATATTTTAGAGCTTAGTGTTAGAGTTTAGGAATTTAGATTGGGGGATCAGAGAGGAATAAGAGGTAGAGTGAATTATGTTTGAGGAATAAGAATGCATGTACCCGTATATCACATGATTGGAATTCTGAAGGTCGGTATCGGTTCGGGCGGTGGGATCCAGCTCTACGGATGACTGTTCCAAGTCTTTTGTTGTTCTGTGGGCCATATGGGTAGGGCGAAATGATGTGATATTCAACAACCAGAGGTTTTATTCCGAAAATGTTGTAGCTCATTGTAATGCGTTGTATAACTCTTGGGTCTCAAGGTACTGTACTCCAAATCTTTTTAATGAAATAGATGTTGCGGTGACTCTCACCTCGGGAGATCACCCTCTTTTCCATAAAAAAATATCACAGGATTGGATTATCCTGGGGCAAAATCTTAGTCCTGCCCTCATCTCCTCACTTTGCTACGAAACAACCCTTGAAGGCCTGATCGACTCCTTTTCAACAGGGGATGCTGCAGTGGCAACTCACTTTCTCATTGGGGAGTCATCTTAATTTTAAAAAGATTGTGGTTGCTATAGTAAAAGTGACTCCTGGATGGAGGCAAAGGATCTCAGTCACAATTGCAATAGAAGGTTGAGGAAGGAGATTGAGAAGTAAAAGAAGATGAAAAACAGTGTCCAAGGATTACATACAATCATTGAAGGTCTTGTTAAATTCTTATCATATCTAGCTTGCACATAGTAGCTTTGGAAACCTTCGTCGCTTTTGAGCTTTTAAGTTATTGTTGTTTCTAACCTTTTCCGCACCCTGGTTATATGACGTGAACATGAGTAACCTGGTTTAGGTTTTGCCTACTTAGGGGAATGATAGAAATGCCTGAGCTAGCGAATTGTTGTTCTAAGCAAATGCTTCTTCGTATAGCTACTGTGACATCTGATATGCCATCAAAAAGACTCCACAATGTTGTCTGGTACTTCCATTTGCACGTCCTCCACCAAACTTCTCTATTTTTATTCTGGAATCCAATAATTCAGCATCTCTTGACTCTTATTTGAATGGAGTACCATGTTTGTAGAACTTTGTCCCATTTCTCTTATAAGAGGAGGATTTGGAGGTGTAGAAATTAAAGCACGTGGGACGCAAAGAATTTAATGTGTGTTATATTTGAACTCCTGTCCCTATCTTTTTTGTACGGTAAGAATATATCAAAGAGAATATGCGGAATAAAATAACAAGAAAAAAAGGTTTTACATGGAACCATACTCCTTGAAGAGAGGGATGAAACCATGGGAGAAAGTCACAAAGGGCTGGATTTTCTATTATGTTTCTCAAGCTACACAATAGGTGTGGGTCTCTCTATAGAGCCCCACCAACACAACAATGTCCCAACATCGCGCATCGAATGCTTCATACTGTGGGTTTTTCCTGTGAAACTTGCTCATACAAAATGGTTTATTGCTCATTCACAAGTTCCAATTTGCATAGAGTGTTGCTTTGCTTCGTTTTGATAATATGCATCTTTTTGTTGTGCTGACGGTACATGTTTTAACTAGTGTTTGTATGGAGGAGCTCCAAAGGGACCACAAATTAGAGAGATTGAACGAGGTGTTGATGTTGTTATTGCAACTCCTGGCCGTCTCAATGACATCCTTGAGATTAACAAGATCAACTTCCGTCAAGTTTCGTTTCTAGTTCTTGATGAAGCAGACCGGATGCTTGATATGGGGTTTGAACCCCAGATTCGTAGGATCGTGAATGAAATCCCTCCTCGCCGGCAGACCCTTATGTACACGGCAACATGGCCAAAGGAGGTTAGGAAAATTGCAGGAGATTTATTATACAATCCGGTCCAGGTTAATATTGGTAGCATTGATGAACTCGTTGCAAATGAAGCTATCACTCAGGTAAATTGGAATACTACATTAACAAATACTACATGCTCGTGGACGACCTTTCATAGTATATTTGAAATGCTATTTTTTTTCTTTTGATTAGATTTGTCGTTGCAAATGAAGTTATTTCGATGTTAATTCCATTTTTAACACGACTTAACTGGCCTTGCAACTTGTTGCATTTGTGTTTGTAAACTTAACCTTTTTTCTAGCGTAGTCTCTACTCCTCGAAAAAGGATCACAATTACATCCATACATGTACTTATATGCTCACATGGTTAACCAAGGGGCATATTTTTTATCAGTGCTTTTATCATTTGGACGAGTCTGTATCACTATATTATAAAGATTTCTTAAACTGTCATAGTACATGACATAAATGTTATGGTGACTGGCGTTGAGCACTGGTTGAGCGAGTTCTTATCAACGCCAAGTTCCGCGAAGGTTGACGACTGTTTTACTGAGCTTCTAATTCTTCTCACCAATACTAATCTTTTATAAGTATACCGTATTTTTGATTCATCAGAAGCCAACTTTTTATAGTCCTGATTGCTAATTTTGCATTTGTTATCAACTGCATGCTAATGCTTGCATACACAAAAAGCCATTTGTTTTGAGCATAACTTTAAGTGAGAAGCCAACCTTTTATAGTCCTGATTGTTAATTTTGCATTTGTTATCAACTGCATGCTAATGCTCACATACACAAAAAGCCTTGTTTTGAGCATAACTTTAAGTGGTGACGCCGATACCATTTTGCCAAGTCTGAAAAATGGATGCTCAGCACCTTTTGGTATGCAGATAAAATCTCGAAATCTTGTAAGAACATGTATAAACATGATCAAAATCGATTTTTTCTCTGAAAAGAGGATTATAATAGGTCCTATTGGTACATATTTACTATCATTTATGTTTAAGGGTATAGAGAAACTTTAAACATATAAGTACATATATTGTTAACCTTAATTCTATCATCCCAATTAATTTGATGCGATTTCCCCCCATGTTTATGAATGGCGTAGGAACACATTCTACCTAAATCATTTTCCCCATGTGTACATTATTATTGTTTACTGTTTTTTTAAATGGAAAAATGGGGCTGCCCCCTAGGGGTAGCCAACATGGCTGCCCCCACCTCATTTTTGTGAAATTTTTTAATTTTTTTGGAAAAATATCACCATGTATATTCATCCCTGTATCCCTCCTATATGTCATTCGAATTTCGTCAGAAACAGAGACTCCTACGGCCTCCATCCAGACGTCATTTTTTTAACGGTCGCAGGATTTTTTAAATCGACCATGTCTAGATGGAGGCCGTAGAAGTCTCCGTTTCTAACGAAATTCGAATGGCACATAGGAGGGATATAGGGGTGAATTTACATGACGAGATTTTTCAAAAAAAAATAAAAAAAATTACCCAAAAATGGGACGGGGCAACCATGTTGGCTGCCCCCTGGGGGCAGCCCCATCAATCCCCTTTTTAAATTGTATTATTGTTCAACATGAAACATTCTGAAATAAATGCAGGAAAAAAGCAAAATAAGCTTACACATAAGATTCATTTGACAGAAAAAGGAAGTTATTATGATTTAGAATTTCTAGAATTATTCTGGAGGCACTAACAGTAACTACAATAAACGATATACAACAAGATCATTCCTCGTTTTTCGACAAAAATATCTGAAATTTGGAAAGAAGTAGGGGCATGCCCCACCCGTCCATGTCACTTGCCATTGGGGAAAACTTATGAAGCATTTTGCACGTATCATCAAATATTGGGAGATGTATCATCGATATTATGGATATGCCACTTGAGTTGGCATTATTCATGAATCTCGGACTCCACCGTACGTATAATGCCAACAATGCCAATGACTTCTTGATCAATGGTATAGATCACCATTCACCATTGTGATGTAGATAAACTTGGGTTCTATAAAATAATGTTATCAATATTCATTCCATGTTTTCATTTTGTAAGTATTTGCAGCATCTTTATCAAGGTTGCAGAAAGCGATAGTTGGTACTCGGTCGGCGGGGTCACCGACTAAGGATTAATCGGCAGTCGGGCGACTAATCAGATTTAGTCGGCCATTAGTTGATTTTTTAATTATTTTAAATATATAAATCATTTTTATACATTGATTTGTACAGTTTCTATACTTTCATAATGAAATAAAAGAAGTAATTGACTTTACATATAACGTTATTGCATATTAGAATAAGTTTGCTTATGTATTAACATAGATTTGTATATTTTCTATACTTACATAATGAAACAAAAGAAGTAATTGACTTTAAATATAACACTAAACATATTAGAATAAGTTTGCTTTAAAAAAGTAAAAAATATAAAAATATAAAAGCTTGTTGTAAAAGTCAGCCGATTAGTCGGGATGGCCGACTAGGCCTAGTCGAGTCGGCTACCCCCCCTCCCCCCCGACTCAACTAGTCGGCCTAGTCGACCGATTTTTACAAGCTTGATCTTTATTTAGGATAAATCACTTGAAAGAACACAAATATGGGGTAAATATAAAAGAACCTTGAAAAAGTGAATTTTCGATACCATGAAAGTATTATAATACTTGTTGATGATATATTATTTTTAATCAAAATAGAGTGAGAAAATGGCGAGCACCCAAAATGGTGCCCACCCCAGATATATATATATATTTAGAAGGAAACCATCCAACTTATAGATATGGGACTTTATAATGCCAGTGGTTTTGATCGTTTATTTTGAGCAATTATTTGGAAGCGGGTCACTATTGTCATGCAGATGAAGTTGGGTTTGATGATGCAACGTCTTCGATAGCGATATCATATTCTCTAAGTATTCGGACCATTTTTTATTTGTGATAAATCATATGAAAGGTCCCGAAATATGGTGTAAATAAAAAACGACCTTGAACAAAAACAGTGAAATTTTGGAACATGAATATATTATGATACTTTGGTGATAATATACTATTTTTTAATCAAGATAGAATGGAAAAAGACCGAGCACTCAAAATGGTGCCTAGGGGTGCTAATTGTATAGTATCATTCGAATTCGATTAATATTCGTTCATTGAAAATTGGAAAAAGTTTGGTTCGGAATGAAGTGAGCCGAACATAAATTTAACTTGTCGATTTAATTCCCAAAGGAGTTGAATCAGTTCGATAATAATTCGATTTGATATGTATTTACATACATGTGTATATAAACACACACTTGCTACATACATACTCATACTCACACATACACACATGTGATCCTACTTGTTAACGATTAAAAATCCAATATCTAAAAAAATTGAGTAGAAAATATAAGAAATAAAATCTAGCTTGAAATAAAACATGTTTAAATCTTTATCTTTGTATTCTACTCCACATTTATTTCCTCGTTCATGTATTCCCTATCCCGTTTTCCTCCTTTTTTTCATTCTTTATTGAAGACCCATTACTTTTAGGAGATACAGTGATGCTCTCTCTCTCCTTGCACGAGAAGGTGATAGTTACAACCTACACTATGTCTAGTTCGTCCTTAACATCTATCCTCGTAGTTTATTCGAAGATCCCTTCTCTATCTTCTTGTTATGTTGGTTATCTTTGCATGGCATTCTACATTATTGCTATCTTTGTTATGATGGCATTGACAATCACAAGAGAAATTTATAAGCTCTTTTCGCCATCATGTAAGTTGCTCTTTTCTACATAGAAAATCTCATATGATTCACATATATAGTCGTTTGATATCGATAATCATAATGACGCATGATTTGTTTTTATCATGCTAGCTATTCTTATTGTTTCGAATAATATGATTATTTATATAACTTGTTTTTCTTCAATATGCAATGCTAAACATAATGTATTCAATTGTTTGTTAAGATATTCTCTCTTCAGTAGCCAACATGCATTTTTTCTTAATATATTTATAATATTAGAGGGAAAAAAGCAAATTTAGATTGTAAAAGTTATATCATAATAGTATAGGTATTTCTTTAGAGTTAAAATGAGATATATTATTATATTTTTTCTATGTTAAATCATAATTAAAATTTTAATTCGTAAAAAAATAAATCGAATTTGAATATTCAAAATTCAAAATGAATTGAATTTGAATTCATGTTAGCAAATTCCTTTAAAATTCGATTTGAGTTTGGATTCAAAACTTTAAAAATGAATTGAATATGAATATGGATGGATTTTAAGGTATCCGATTTGATTAGAAACCATCCAACTTATAGAAATCACAACTCAAAATAGCTTGACATGATGTACAAGTACAAAATTCTTAGCATAAAACCTCTCATTGCAAAAATAATCTACTGCAAGCCAACCAAATTTCCCAAAGGAACGTGGGACGTTTTATTTGATCCCCAAAAAAGTTCCAAACTGAAGCACATCATGTGAACTCGTGATAGCTTCCAATGAGGATTCATCGAGACATTCTATAGCAACCTCCTCAAAATCCTCTTGGCTCGATCATTGCATAACGGGAGGTTGACATTAACATATGTGGTTAAGATTGCCTTATGCATCCTTGTCATAATATATCCTCATCTGAAAAGTCAAAGGAAATTATTCAAACGTCGAGTCAACTTAAGCTCTAATTCAACTTGTAATCACATGGCACTTCACTGGGGTCAAGACTAATAGGGCATATAATGCCCTATGAAGGAACTTAACCGAAAAGTCATCGTTTTCCCATCACCAATGGTCTTTGTTGGATAACGAACCCTCAGAAGAGCGAAACCAATAAATCAATTTCATATACTCCACTTTTTGATTTTAAAAATCATAGCTAAGTATAAGGTATCTTGCTCCATCAGTTCAAGCCTCTGAAATGCTATGTCTCTCGTCAGAGGGCAATGTACATAACCTCACGAAAGGATCACACAACATGCCATTACCAATCTAGTCATCAACCCAAAACTTGAAAAAAGACATCCATCCCTTGGACACGCCGCATACATGCCCAACTCCGAAAGGACAAAAGCAATACCCTTCCAAAAAGATGTAGGGGAAATGGTCATACATGGAGGTGAACAAAGCTGGGAAGGGGTACCACACATATTCACCACCTTGCGAAATAAGTCGCCATCCTTTCCCTACAAATGGACCCTATCTTGAAACTTTAAATTAATGACATCATTGATACGCTCTGTGAACAATCTATGGAAGGGACTACACGAGTCTCCCTTCTGGAGCTAGCCCTAAAAAATCTCCTTGCCATCGCCTCCAACCGGCGACGAAATCTAACATGCAACAAACACGCGAGATGAAAAACAAGTGTATTTTATTTGAAAGGAAAATGGGTGGTGCGCCGTGGAGACACCCGTCCAAGGAAATTATAGGCATTGCAAAGAGAACAACTTCATAACCATCATGAGAGAGAGAGACAAGTGGCCTCCGTCTAGGCAATTTTCGCTCCATCTTCTCCACCAACAACAATCAATCTGTTTGACTAAGCCTTCCACAAAACAAAGGAAGTTCCAAGTAAGAAATCGATAATTAATCATGGGGCATGCCAAGAACTCGATTACATTCATCTATCTTCGCATCTTAATGGCCAACAGGTATTAAAGTAGACTTAGCATGGTAGGCAGTGAGATATGAGAGCTCGTCAAAAATACAAAGAACCTTGGAGACATTTCTAGCCTCTTCCCCTTGCCTTCTAAAGAAAATATTGACACCATGTATTGAAGTATTGGGAATGAAATGTCATTGCTCCATGCGCCCACTAACCAAAACAAAATATGATACGGTAATGATATATCTCTTCATCTGTCCACTCTCTTCAGACTAGGGAAACCTAAAGAAAATCACCAATCTTTACAATCATATGTCTCAGAAAAATCTACTTTCCAGAGCAAACCTTTAGCCTTGAATCTTAACATGTTTGTTTAGGTCGATGTTTTGCTGGCATGCGAGACGTGCTTTCTCTAAAGGAGGATCTCTATCACTAGTCAACGAGTTTGGGGGGAGGGGTCTAGGGGTATGCTCCCATGTAGCTGTATTCTCTGGGGGCGTGACGATTACTGCTCTGAAACACTATTTAGTTAATGGATTCTATTTGTATTGGGATTTGTGGATCTGTTCGTTGAGGGGGATGTATATGTACCATATGCTGTATAAACCCCCTTAATATTATGTCTTTCTTCATCGTCTAACTAGAGATAGATCCATTATTGATGTTGAGGACGTAGCCCAATTAAGCATAAAAAAGGTGAAACCTTCTCGTACTTTAAGTAGGGTCAACCAAGGTCCGAAATCTCGATTTTGATTTCGTTTCGGTCACCGTTAATAGCGAAATTTCGTCGATATTTCGGGAAATTTTGACGATTTCGGTGGAAATGTCGGAAATGGCTCAAAAAGCCATTTTTTAATTTTATTGTGAATTATGATCTTTCAAGTTATTAGAACAATAAATAACTTATAAATACACAATTATTTCACATATATTGCTCATCTATATCCCTTATATTGTACATATCGGTCATATCGACCATATCAGTTATATCGGTCATATTGTACAATATGTTAGATATCGCAAATGGAGTTAATCTGAGTACTTCAAACAATGAACCAATAGCTATACAGTTATAGGCTTATAACATACATATCGATCATCTTATCATCTATGACTATGACGGTATGTCACACACCATATCGAAGATATCGTTGTTAATACTTAATACTTAATAACAGAGTAACATTCTTACAACAAGTGAAATACATATGTTTCACGTAGAGTAAATAAGAACATGTACATTAACGATTAATGCAATAAAAGATTAAAATATATTACCTTGTGATATGTTTGGTTCAGAATCAAGAGTTCTGCGGTGGATCTGAATCGCCCCCCTTCCTTGTCTCTCATAACGCATCGCAGATTCAATGAACTCGCAGTAGTTCTCCCATGTCATGTATGAGTACATGGCATTGTAATCCATTACATACTGCATGTATTGGTGGTCATCGATGCCTATGAGTATCCCGAGACGAGGATAAGCAGCACTAGATCAGGTATCACGAGTGGCACGACGAGGCTGCGAAGTACTGGCTTGAGATCCTCGGGACGACGACGACTGAGTAGGAGAAGATCTCTGCGGAGGAGGAGGAGGAACTGGCATGTACTCAGGGAAGAAACCATAACTGTCACCGCCAAAGAGGCTGCCCTGGCTCTGCTCAGGTTGGCTACATTGGTAGTTCTCACCATTGTAGCTACTATATCCCCCATACCCACTGTAACCATATGAATATGATGGAGGTGCATACGCTTGAGGAGGAGGAGGTCTTGGAGGAGCAGCGTGAAAGTATTCCGGGAAGACGCCAAATGATCTCTCATCGTGCGACGATCCATATCGCCTAAGGGACTTGGTGTTCCTCCACGATATGGGCTGTCAATGTCCATGCAGCTCAAAGAACCTACAGATGATATCAAATCGTCCATGTAGCTGTCAGTTGGATGATGGCCACGACCGTACTCGTAATCCATAGGTCCTGGACTCGGACTTGGAACAAACTGTCCATGTGTGTTCCTCTGTCGCTCCATATATTCACGCCATGCGTGGATCCCTTCCTCAAATCTTGAATCTTGTAGTCCACGACCACCCCCTCCTGACCCACCTGAGTATATTTCCCCACCGTCACCAGATCCACCACGACCGCCAATATCATCATCATCTCCATTGTCATCCTTTAACTTGGATTTGGATTTGGAGCTAGTGGAGAGAATTTCATCAACAACTGCATCAACCTCGGCCTCCAACCCTCCATAAAGGTATGTAATCTTCCCGGATCTTGCCAGATAGTCACCTACATATGCTTCCATTTGTTGGCTTATATTCTCATTTGGTGTTCCACCCGATTGATCGAGTACGGGAGCACCATTGAAACCTATCCACCTCTTGAGAACATCTTCATCAGCATCATCATCGTGCATCTTGAAAATATATGCAAGATCAATAGGGTCTGTGTAACCCTTTTTGTCCTGACCCTCCTTTGCATGTTTTATCTTCAACCTCAAGTTGTAGTGCATGTAAACAAGATCATGGAGCCTCTGTTCTCTTAACCTATTCCGTCTCTTTGAATGTATCAAGTTGAATGTGCTGCAGTTTCTCTCACGGCCACCAGCAAGTGCGGTTTGAGACAACACTTTCACTGACACGTTTCGTTGGTGGGGAGCCTCCATCCCGTACAGTAACCACCATTCGGCTGCGATAAAATCAAGTGGAGATAAATCAATATTCAATAGTGGTAATACATCACTACACATTCAATGTACTTTTTTGTCTTTGTCCTTACCAGGAAGAGTTCTGCCCTATCCATTTACCGCGACAATTCTACCAAAGGAACCCAAGGCATCCCTGAAGTACTTCACCTGCACATAGGTTAGAGCCATAAATTGTTACATTATACTCTTAAAGAATATTTTGTCAGTACTACTCCCAATCTAGCTCCAAAATGAAGATTACCTCGTTCATGCACAAGGTTTGTGTCTTCTCGTCCTTGACGAGTTTATCCACCACAATTTGTACAACTGCTAGAATGTCAGCATTTGTATCAAGTCCATTCTTATACTGGTACTTAGGATTGAAGTAATAAGCTAGACACAAACACTCACAAAACTCAGATTCTAAAGTGATATAGAAAATTGAAATATAAAGTAGGTTATTACATAATTTACATTACATACTAGCCTTGTGAAGAGGATGTGACAACATCTTGGACCATCGCTCGTCTATGATGTCCAACCATCCTTTGAATCCTTTTCCAACTGCTTCTCTGGCTTTCTCTCTCATGCAGCGCATTGCCTCGTAGATCACTCCCATGGTGGGCGTCTTATCGCTGTCTACGATCCGTAATGCAGAAACAATCAGATCCATGATCTTCGTGACTTGAGTCACATCATCCCAAAAGTGGAGATCATTGATCAATGTCTCCACTTTCCGTCCTCTTTCAGTTCGAGCTTCAGGTGACTCGAACCATTCACCTTGGCAACACATGGTTTTCAACCCTGTCTTGTGTTGTTTCAGGCTTTGCAACGCTATAAAATTGGTTGCAAAGCATGTGATGCTAGACCTCACCAACTCACCATTGCACGTCCGCCTCATCAACGTCAACATTTTGGAGTGGTTGTAAATGAATGTGGTGACCATCCGTGCTTGCTCCACCACCTTTAGTGGGATCTTCTCGATCCGGTCTCTGTTCCTTCTCTCTATTCTCCTGTACTTCTCTTTTTGTTTTAGCGCTTTTTATTAATAAAGTTTTTTGGGGCGAGCACCACGTCGTGTCTCCCCTGAATCGTTAGATTTAAAAAAAACAATGTGCATCACGCGATGTCCAAAAAAACCGTAGTTACTGGACTTCATTATTGTTTCACCTGCTTTCTTGAAGTTGCTGCCATTATCCGTGACAATATGAACAATGTTCTCTTTCCCAACATCTTTGATGATGTCCTTCATCAACTTCAACAGGTACTTGTGGTCCTTTACATGTTCGGAGGCATTAATAGCTTTCAAAAAACTGTCTTTCCATCGCAGTAAAAAAGGAACTTGATGATCTGCTTCCTCGTGTAGCTTGTCCATCCATCGTACATCAACGTCACCCCAAACTCTAGCCATTTCCTCCTCAGCTCGGCGATGTACTCATTCATCTTCTCCTTCTCCATCTCAAGATATTTATTCATTATCTCGAAGGATGTGGAAGCCTTCACTCCCGTTCTTGCTGCAGCAATCTTATCAATGGCATGTTGGAGGAATGGCCCACTAGCAACATTGGCAGGAATACTCTCAACAAAGAAGAGCTTGTTGATGACCTTTCCCACCCTCTCCCGTGCATTGTTCAACATGCCCTTCGCCGTCTTCTGTCTCAGATCCTTGCTTGGTTTGTATTGCATGAATCTGCTCCTCGTCAAGAAGGGCCCAATTCCCTTTCCCTTGTGTTTTTTGATGGGTGGTGGTACTGGTGCACCTCCAGAACTACTCCCACTGCCACCTGCACCATAAAAGTTGCTACGTGCACCACCGAGTTCTCTCCTCTCGAACTCGCTCCTCATTGATTCTTTTGTTGCCATCCTATAAGCCCTCCTCTCAGTTGTCGTCTGAATGTCAGCGGGGTAAATAAAGTCATCGTCGTCTGAATCTGATAGGACGTTGAATTCTTTCTCAAACATGAACTCTTTAAATTGTTCATCCCTCCTTGCCTCTCTATTTTCATATCCTTCTTCCCTTCCAAGATGGCCTTCACCTTGTCCCTCACATCTTTGGGACAACGCGTGCACTTGGCAACATTTTTGTTGTTGCCAACAAGATGTTGCTTCATCCTCGTGATCCCCCTCCTCCCAACTTCTTGCCACAGAAATTGCATTGTAGTTTCACTTTCTTGCCATCAGGAGCGGAGGCATACCTCCAACAAATGTCCCCACTGAAATCTCCCCTCTGATCCTCAGAACTGTCAGATCTTTATCTGGAATGTTACAAGAAAATTGAAGAACAATCATTCACGAGCCATACGATGCGAACAATTAAGAATCAACTAATTATTTTATGTTTTAATTTTCGGAGTTAATATATTTTAATTTTTCTAATACATCATATTCACAAAATCGTAAAATATTGGAGTTTGAAATTGAAAGCATACTCTTAATATTCAGATTTTCACCAAAACACTTTACATCTATACATTAAGGTCTTAGATCTAAAAATTAAGAGATTATTTTTGAGAAAAAACACCTAAGAGACACAAAACATGTAAAATAGCGTATAGCTCTAAGGTTTGATTTTCAGAATTACTCTGTTTTAATATTTCATTTATTAAAAAAATTCGAAACATGTTTTTCTACATCCAAAACTTAAGATATGAGTTTATCCTTGAAGAACTCATCGTGATTCCACATTAAAACACAAAAGTCCCAATTTTCTCTCTCATATATCAGACAAATTCTTTCCAAAGTACGCTTTACTAGATGTTGTACTTAAGATCCGAGTAAATACATTCATAACGTATCATTATTGTGCATTAAAACACATGATCCCTAATTTTGGTCTCCAAAAATCATGCTACATATTCAAAATCTCTCAAAAAAACACCACACCAAGAGAGAACATCTTAGGAACAAAAACCCTAAAAAATTGAAGAAATTCATGAAGATTTGATCAATATTGGCTTACCTTGATGAGAAGGGTGAAACAAGGACTTGGAGAAGCTTGGAGAACCAAAGGAGCCGAGAGTTTGTCGAAATGGGGAGATTTCGACCGACATTTCATTCTATCTCGACAACATATGGATTTTTTAATACAAGATTCTCGTTTTTGGGCGTGATGGCGAGATGACTCGAAATATCGGCGATATTTCGGTCGAAATCCGATTAATCGACATGTATATGGATTTCGATATACTGAGCCCATCGAAACTGAAATTTCGACAAACAAGGTTTAGTACCCTGGGGTCAAGTACATGGATTCTTGCTTAAATCCATGTTGAAAGATCTGACTATCTTTTATGCTTGCTCAAAGTCCGGTTAAGGATAAGCCTTGTGTATTCAGTGCCGTTGTTTCATGCTTGCTTATCCATGTGTTTGATTCATATACTATTTCCGCTATATATAACCATACGCTTTAGAAGAATTTTCGTATACTATTTTCGCTACATATAACCATATGCTTTTGAAGAATCTATCTTTTCTCTGCCTGATATAAATATAATTTGGATTGAAGAAACATTATCATTTATAAAAAAAGCACAATCAATTGGCAAGCACCTTCTTCGCAATGAAATATAAACCATAAGACAACGTAATGGATTTGAAATCCTCCCTCTTTCTGACACCTTTGACAATAAAGAAGTTCTTTGTTCATAACGTCAAATTCAAGGTTTCCCTAATAGAATTCCCTAATCAACTCTGTGGCACCGTCGCACACAACCTCCAGAATTCCCTGAAGAAAACCGGGAAGCAATCATACCCAAGTAAGTTACGTAAATAAAAGTTTTGATAAGTAGTGCATACATGATTATCTATATTTTTTTATTAATTTTGTCTTCAAAACCTTTGAGGTATGCCATTTTGCTATAAAAATAATGATAACGTGACACTAATCAAACACTGATTGAAACTCTCTATTAAATAAATCTTATTTGTAAGGTTAGTTTTGTCGTTTTAATGAAAAGCGTAATATTGTCGACAAACTATTGTAGGAACTAAATTGTCATATTTTTATTTTTACACTTATGTCCTTTCGAGTTCTACAGTTACACTTTTGCCACTGCCTCTTTTGCAATAACACTTGTGTCCCTACCTTATTGCATCGTTACTAGCTGTGCCCTTCTTTTCGAGTATCAAGTCGGTAAACCAAATCACGGTTCACTCAAGCTAATGTCTGGCTAGAAACAAATTATCATGCTTGTACCTGTGAGTTGGATTCATCCTCCATCCCTCTTCTTTTAGTGAGAACGTTCTTGATGAAGTCATCGGACACACCAAGAGGTCGTTGATGACGTTGAGCTTCGAGAACTTGAGGGCCATTGAGCATAGCATATGTCCATGTGCATTGATGACTCGATGAGGTCGGGAAGGAGCGACTGGTGATTGGTGCCTTGTGGCTTGAGGGTGGAGCAAGTTGGCGACGAGCTCATGCACGAAGGAGTGGGAGGAAGGCGGTGGGTAGGGGATGGATGATGTCGACATGGAAGTTCGAGGACATAGGATGCAGTGGGAAGGTGGGGGCGGAGGAGGTCGAGGCTAGGGTGAAAGGTTGAAGATGATTCCATGTAGCACGTGATTGTTATTGCATGTTCCACACGTTGACTATTGGCTCTAACATGTCACATTGTTTAGTTGCAATTTCTCTGTATTAGGACTATTGGTTAGTTGTGTTGTCTGAGACACTAACCCAGTTTCCATTATATGCATCTTCTTTCTTTAGGTGAAACTCCTTGAAAACAAGGTATCCATTCCCATAGCACTCAATTCCTTTCTGTCGTCATCCCACTCTAGATCCTAAAACCCAAGATCGGTGGCTATTTAAGTTGTTTGAGATCCGTTATTAACACACCGGGTGTAGAAGTCATGCCCTTGCTATTAGGCATCCTCGTCTCGCTGGTAACTAAAATTTTCTTGTCAAATGGGGCAAAGTGGCCATGTGACGTATGGATTCGGTTTCTTATGGTATCATGATCAATAGAAATAAGTCGGTAGTGATTCAATTTGGGATGGACGAGGAGGAGAGTAGCACAAGGGCATGCTGCCACTTGGGTGAGTTACCCATTTCCTACCTAGGGCTACCTTAGTGGAGGGCAGGCTCAAAAAAGCGGAATGGGACATGGTCCTCTAGAGATTTGAGCAGAGACTGGAAGATGGAAGGCGATTACTCTATCTAATGGTGGGAAGTTGATTCTCTTGAAGCATGTGCTATTGGGGATTCCTACCTTCTTCTTATCAACACGGTTGATGCCGACAGGGGTTAGAAAAAAGATAGATGTAATGATGAGAAGATTTTTATGGTCAGACGGGAAGCAGCATAGACCCGGCATACATCTGGTGGGATGGGAGGAGCTTACAAAGCAGAGAAGCTAAGGAGGCATGGAAATTCGCAATGTAAACTGTATGAATAAAGCGCTTTTGGCTAAGTGGGTGGTGCAGATTTGGGGTAACATAGATAGATTGGCTACCAAGCTTCTACGCACCATTTATGGCGTCAAGGGCTCCCTTGAAGCAGGAAGAACGCATTTCGAATCTTCCCTTTAGAGTGGTGTTCGTGATATTTTACCCATGCTGAGGCTAAGAATGACGTCGTAGGTGGGGACCCGAGAAGTCTTTCGGTTTTGGCAGGACAATTGGACGCGAGAAGGGGTCCTCTGCGACAGGTTCTTAAGGTTATTTGCTTCGGCGACAAACAAGGGGTGTTTCGTGGCTGATGCCAGTGGTTCTGGTTCATGGGTCTCTCAGTTTTTGATTGATCTGTCAGACCGACAAATGGAGGACTTTGTTAGATTGCAGTCCGAGCTGCCCTCTTCTAGTTGTATTTCTCATGGAAGGGATCATTTTGTTTGGGATGGAGCAGATTCTTGGCGAAGAAGGCGTACGTAGTGTTCAAAGGGAGCACGGATGATCTGGAACCAGACATGAAGCAAGATATGGAGGTAATTTGGACAAGCAAGATCCCATGCAGAGTGAAGGTCTTCCTGTGGTGCCTCAGAAGAGGTAGATTATGTGACAAAGCAAGAAGGGGCATGCTGTTTGGAATTCTGGACACTCAGTGCGATAGACGTGGCACACAGACGGAGGATGCAGAACACTTGTTTTTTACTTGTCCTTTGTCGGAGCAGGTTTGGAAGGAGGTATTGGCGTCGTGGGTCATGCACGGTGGATCGGTCGATTTCTGGAGGTCAGTGAGGTCGGTGGGGAGGAACTCGACGGACGTCTGTACACTGTCATTTGCAGCTCTTTGGGCCATCTAGGGAGGAAGAAATGATCTAATTTTTATAAATAAGAGGTTCTATTCAGAAAATGTAATCGCTTACTGTCTTTTCCTTTATCGATTCTGATCCACAAGGTAATGTATCTCTTTCTCCTTTTTTAATATAAAGGCTTTGTGCGGTGAGTCCCAGCTCGAGATATCACCCTCTTTTCCCTAAAAAAACTCTATCATACCATTGTCGAGCACACAACTCTCACCCTCAATGGGCCCTTGTTTTGTTATCGATCATTAATCACCAAGGCTCTCTAGATGCATCAAACAAAGCATAAATGAGGAATGGAAAAGAGTGGTTGCTAATTACACGTGTGCATATTTTTGTCATTTACTCGTGTGCCCCTACTTTTAATGTTACCTGGGAGGGGGTAGGACGATAACTAACTTGATGGACATAATTGTAACTCGATAGTTTTAAGAGCACAAGTGTTATTGCAACAATGGTAGGGGGTATGTGTAACTGTGAAAACTAGGAAGAGGACACACATAAAAATCCCTTTTTTCTATCAAAAACCTTTTTATATTTACGCCAGCTTCGAGACCTATGCAATGTACTCATGATGTGGATTTAAATGAATGTCTCAGCAATGCAATTATGTCACAATTCTACTTTTGTTTGTTGCTTTGTGTATTCGAAAACCTTAATGATAGACCCTGCTTAATTTTCCGGTGCTTGAGCATGTAGAATGCCCTTTTCAAGACTTGCTTTCAATTGTTATCGATTTTCATTCTAAAGAAAAGAACGGTTATTTTATTGTGTAAAATATTTTTCTTAAGATTTTTTTGCGCCATACCAGGTGCCTTTTGATGGGTATTATGATTATCACTTCAGACTTTGTATCCACTTCTGTATATTGTACTTCCTCCCGTGGTTGATGATATTATGACAAGGGTCTTTGCATCCACTCAGATAATCGTAGACTCAAAATTAGATTTATGCAGATTAAAAAAATGCATACTATTTTTCTCTTACTTTTTTGGTCTTCTCCATTTAAGGATTCTTGTTGGCCTCTTTACGCCTTATGACTGGCTGATTGACAGGCCCTCCAAAACGTTTTCTTAGATGTACTTGTATTTTTCCAAAGAACTCATTTATAAACTAAGTATTCATCATAATCTCCTGTGGACATGGATCGAGGCATGACATTTTATTTGTAAATGTAAGGCGCATCATTATTATTATGAAGGAAATAAAACGTCATATTGATCAATGAAACCGTAGACACTCTTTTCCCAAGGAAGATGTGTATAGGGTTACAATGAAAATTTATAATAAGAGATCTTATAAAAAAACTGAATAAACATTAGTCATGCAAACTCCACCCCCCCCCCCCCCCCCCAAATTGAAGCATAGACTTCAATCATGCCAAACTTGGTAGTACGAGAAAAATGCCGCTTTTTGGAAAGTGCCTTGTTGAAGATGTCTATTAGTTGGAACAGTGTAGAAACATGCCAAACTTGGTAGTACAAGAAAAATGCCGCCTTTTGGAAAGTGCCTTGTTGAAGATGTCTATTAGTTGGAACAGTGTAGAAACATGTGGAGCAATAATTTTGTCTTCCTCAATGTAAAAGAATGGAAGTCAACTTCGATGTGCTTAATGCACTCAAAAAACATGATTGTAAGTACCTGACTTATTGTAGCAGTACGTAGGAGTCGGAGCAGTAAAAAGGAACTTGAGTCCTCTATGGAAGGATTCTAAACATGTTATCTTGCAAATGGTTTGTGTCTTGATACTATACTTAGCTGTACTCTAGACCTGGCAGCCAAATCCTGCTACAATTAAGGTCACACATTCTGTCATCAACCCGCAGTCATCAGGTGAACTAATACTGTCAACCTTTGAATAAGCACACAGATTTTTAACAAATTATTATTAACATCTGAATATCACACCCATCTGAATAACGTTGATGTATGTTACTATCGTCATTTATCAAAATTTCAAATGCATTAAAAGCATACAAACATCTGGAACGATAAACATCGAAAATTTTGGTAGCTTGATTTTCCCCTTTTGTTCAACAATCTCAGATTTGTCACTACAATTAGAAAATAAATGGGGGTGTCAAACTCAGAAGGAAGCACTGATTTGAAAATGAATTTGCGTATATGAAGCTGGTCATTGTAAAATATGTGCTTCATTCAGTATTTGAATTGAAGATTATGTACTCCCATTATTTGGCATATGCCATCAGGCATGTGTCTGGACACCTTTTTATTGTAACAAGGAAAACTTTTGTGATGGAACTGCTGCAAGAATGGAATGAAAACATGCAATAGGGAAATATAAGAAATTGTACGGGAGGATTCAACTAGGTTGAGTGCAGATACCCATACCTCTTTACTTAAAATAATAATAACTGTAGTTCTATCTCCAAAAATGTGCCTTATATTTATGTGATTGAGCAAAAATAATGGACCTTTTTCCTTTTTGTTACTCGTTATTGTAATGCCTTCAAATGTGATGTTGAGTGAAATCCATGGACTTGGTCTTTTGCACCTGCAGCAATTCACTCATCAGGTGTCCAGGGTCGGCAAGTTCAAGTTGTGCTAAATTCTCTTAAAGTGCTGTTTTTTTTATGCGCTTAGTTGCCGTTCCTCTCTGCCTATATCACTAAAGTACTATTACAGCATTTTCGTTTTGCCATCTTTCAGTATGTCGAAGTAGTTCCACTGATGGACAGACAGAGACGTCTGGAACAAATTTTGAGATCCCAGGAACGGGGTTCTAAAATTATAATATTCTGTTCAACTAAAAGGCTGTGTGATGATTTGACCCGTAGTATTGGGCGTGTCTTCGGTGCCACTGCAATTCACGGAGACAAGTCCCAGGGAGAGAGGGACTGGGCTCTGAACCAGTTCCGTAGTGGCAATAAACCTATTTTAGTTGCCACAGATGTTGCAGCCAGAGGACTTGACATCAAGGATATCAGGTAAGGGATATTTGGATATTTACATAATCATTTGGTTCTCTTTATATTATATTGGGCTGTAAGTGGCATTGTTAAAATATATGATCTCATCATGTGCTGTATTTTTTAGAAATGCTAAAAAAAATCGTGTTTCATGCTGTCCCTGGAGTTACAAAATAATGGAAGGTTCTGAAATGTAGATCTCTCTTCCTTGTTTGTTTATATTTTACATTGGTCTTCTCCTGTTATTTCTGACAAATTATTCTACCCTATATCTGCACTACTAGATGCCTCGGACAAGCATATTCTAAAAGGTATACACCCAACTGTTAGAAGGCATCACAACAGCGTTGTCTATACAATCAATCAACAAGATTCAGGAAAAGGATGCCTTTAGTATGAAAGATATTATAGCGTTTTGGGTAATTTACAGATCAGGCCCTCATCTATGGACCCGATACCAAGCTGGGTCCTCATCTTTAATTTGTAACAATTAGATCCCCTCGCCGTTGGCGGAGACGGCAAAGGACTTTGCCTTTTGAAGGCACAAGTGTATTGACATATTTACCCATGAACATTTAATTACACTCCCAATTTCCCTTTTTTGAACTTCTCGATCGTGCGTATGTTGGAGTTCCCATCTCAGTAGCGACGTACCTTCGACCTCCCATTGCGGCGGTGAAGCTTCAACCCCCCACAACATTGCAAGTGATGACTTCTCAAGGGCTCTTTAAATTTGACTCTCTTGTGAGGGGTTTGTTCGTCGCAATAGGAGGAGAGCTGAGAGCGATGGCTGCAACGCTCATTCTTGTAGCCATGGTTTTTAAATGCGCGCGTTGAGGCGTACGCCTCGAGGCATTTTTTAAGCATAACGCCTCGAGGCGCACGCCTCAAGCAGCCTCAGTGAGGCGTGCGCCTCAAATGTCATGAGGCGCGCCTCGAGGCGCTGAGGCGTGAGGCGCAAGTGAGGCGCTGCCTCATGAATCTAATGTCATGTGCAATGCTCGTGACATTTAATTAGGTTTTTAGACTGGTTTCCTCGTCCTACTTTTGTTTTGTGCCCTCGACTACTGTTGCGTCGCCGCCAACTGCTGCTGATTGTGCTCCATCGCCAGGCCGGTCCATCGTGTGCATCATCGGCTCTTCTTGGACATCACATAGTGCTCCATCTCATGTGCCTTTTCAACGCCCAACTGTGATTCGTAAGCATGTTGTTCCTGTTCCTTGCGCATACATTTTGTAAGCCCTAATTCGAGAGGCGATTTTTTTCCATTGCCTATTGATTCGTTACCTAATACTGTCGATTTAGTGTTTGCTCCATCGATTTTGGGCATCCTGCAACATTTCTTTCGCAAACAACAGTCCAATTACCAAATCCTTTGGAGGGTGATGAACTTGCTGATATGTGGAGGGAATGATCCTTACGCCACTTTGGGCTCTAGTCGTCTTACCATCTTAGGAAATTCTTACTCTTATTCTTGGCATCGGCAGTTATCATGTTTATGGAAGCAAGTGTGGAATCCCATGATTCCATATGCTTGTTGATCAATTTTGTGTCAACATTACTCATAAGTTCATGTTACATGATGCTTGATTTTGCCTCAACCTTGGTCTTCCCTGTCTAGATGGCTGATGGTGGCTAGCTTTCGCTACATGTCTACCATGGAATCATTGGCAATATGCTCATCTTTATCAGCAGTTGGTATCTTCGACTTCCACACACAGCCCCCCCCCCCCCCCGTTCTGGTAGGGTATGGTGTGATAGGAGGGTGCATACAATGGGTCTTCAACGTGGGGAGCTTCACCCCCTTTGGATTTTTACTTCTTAGAACTTATTCAAATGCCTCAGTTGAATTTTTATGAAGTTAAGCCACTGTTGGGAATTGAGATGCCTGCAATTTTCCTAAAGTCATTTCTTGTTTACGATTAGATTCATGATTTACGATTTTCGGTTAACATTTCAGAAATGGTGTCGAAAGCTAGGAGAGATAGGAGTTTCGGGAAGGAAAGATCTGATCCCACGTGGAAATATGGCATAGAGACTGGGCTAGAAGGGGACAAAAACTTGAAAGGATACAAGTATGTAAAGTGCAAATTTTATGGACAGACCATTACAGGTGGCGTTGCTCGATTTAAAGAGCATTTGGTCAAGAGCCGCAAGAATGTTAAAAGTTGTCCAAGTGTGCCGATTGAATTCGAGAATGAGATGAAGGATTTCTTATTCAAGAAGGATTTAGCAAGAATGAGATTATATGAAGAGATGGAAGAGGTTCGTCGAGTGGGAGAATATATAAGTCATGGATCATCTGGCTTTGATGAGCATGTGCCCACGAGATCTTGTGGTGCGCAACAAGTTAGAGGTCCTACAGATCTTTTTGTGAGTGGAGGTTCATGTGAAGGTGGAAGTGGCAAGTCATGGATTGGGTCTGGGTGTGCCCAAGGTCCTTCAAAACAAGTAACTTTGAATGCTTCGTGGAAAAAAGAAGAAAGGAGGGTTTGCAAAAGCGTTGGGAGATTCTTTATTGAAAATACATTGCCTTTCAATGTGGCCAATAGTCCTTCATATTGGACAATGTTTCAAGAAATTGGAAGCTTCGGGAGGGGATTTAAACCCCCAAGCATGCAAGAGTTGTGCACTTGGATATACAGGGAAGAAGTAGAGACTGTAAAGGCGATGATGGATAATGCCAAGGCATCCTGGTCGGAGATAAGATGCAGTATTATGTCTGATGGTTGGACATATGTCAAAGGTCGTATATTGATCAATTTTTTGGTGAACAACCCAAGGGGAACTTGGTTCTTAAAATCTATTGATGCATCTGAACAAGTAAAAAATACCGACTTTCTTTTCAAGTTGGATGAGGTTGTTGAGGAAGTTGGTGAACAAAATGTAATACAAGTAATCATTGATAATGCAACATCATATAAAGCAGCAGGGGAGATGTTGATGAAGAAGAGGGAACACTTGTATTGGACTCCATGTGCCGCTCACTGTATTGATCTTATGTTGGAGGACATCTTGAAATTACCTTTGCATGACTATGTATTTAAGAAGACAAAGCAAATCATCAACTTCATCTACAACCATGCATGGGTGTTGGCTATGGTGAGGAATTGTTGACGCATATAGAAGACCTGTACCTCTCTGTTATTTTATTTTTCTGTTGTCTTCTTTATGTAATTTACCCATAGGCTACTCTCCTATATAAGAGAGCCTAGGGCTCATGGAATAAACCAAGCCATTCATTTTTCCCAACATGGTATCAGAGCGACAGTCCTAGACCGGAGTTCTCGAAACCCTAACCCTAACCCACCCCACCCGCCGGCCTCTCTCTCCTCTCTCTCTACTCGGCGCCGCCCACCTCCGATCTACTGCGGCGGTCTTCTTCTCCAATCGCGGCGGTGCTCCAGCCCTAGCGCATCTCCTGTGCGCATCGCCTGTGCGCGTAGTCCCAGCGCCTGTGCGCGTAGCCCCAGCGCACAACGCATAACGCGTAGGTCTGCTAGCCCCAGTGCATAGTGCAGACCCGGTTCTGATAGTGACATACAGGCGCGCTCCTGTGCAACTTCTCCTTGCAGTACTTGCGTGTGTGCCCTAGTTGCACACGCAAGTAGCGTGCTATTGCCTGCGCGTAACTGTGCGCCCTTGCGCGTGAACATCTGTGTGCCAGCCTACTGTTTGCGTGCCTCTTCGTGATTGCTTGCGCGTGTAAAGACCGTAGCGAGCGCATATTCATGGGGATAGTTGCTTGAGGTCTACACATGCAACTAATCCCGTCTATGTCATTGTATACGAAGATCATCTGCCGTCAATCGCTCCAGTCTTCCATCTCCAGTATGTCAGAAAGCAAGGCTGATATTCCGTCTATTGGCGCCTTTCGTGGTCCAGCGCCCATTGTCAAGATGGATGGTACTAACTATGAACTGTGGGCAATGCAGTTCATGAGTATGATGAAGTCTACAGGTAAGAAGCACATTCTTACCGAACCTGAGCCTGCAGAGAAGACTGGAGTACATGCCTCATGGGAGGCCGATGATGCATATGCCAAGGTCTGGCTATCTGGTACATTGGCTATTGAAATTGCCAATGACATCCTACATCAACCCACAGCCAAAGACATGTGGGATATTCTGGCGGCAACATATTCTCAGGCGAAGAACGAAACAAAGATTCTGCAACTTCAACATGATATATTCACAATAAAGCAGAATGGTCGTCCTTTGCATTCTCTCTACACATCACTGAGAGGGATGTTCACACATCACTGAGAGGGATGTTCGAGAAGCTCTATAGCTTCATGCCTCTTACTGCCACGCCAGAACAACAGAAGACATACAGGAATGCGACGATGGTGGGTGTGTTTCTCGCTGCACTTGATCCAGAGTATGAGGCAGCACGGTCTCAGATTTAGGCAGACTCGACTATTCCTCCCATGGAGGAAGCATTTCATAGATTGAGTAGGATCACAGTTCCTTCAGCAGCTGTGAGTCAGAATTCCTCAGCCATGGCGGCAAACAGAGGTCGCGGATTTCATCATCAAGGCCGTGGACGTGGACCTCGTGGAAGGGGTGGCCGCACTAGGCCAACATGCACATATTGTCACCGAGTCGGACACAATGAAGACACATGCTATTCGAAGCACGGATTTCCTGCGTCTGCACGAGCTGCTGAGCAGATAGAGCCCCCATCTGCTGCCAAGGTTTTAAAAAGCGTGAGGCGTATCGAGGCGTTTTCCCAGTATTGCCTCGAGGCGTAAGCCTCGAGGCGTATTGAGGCGTAAGCCTCATTCGTGGAAGAAATTTTTTCATAAAACATCATAATTAACCATAATTACAATTTTCAAGTTCTAGAAATTTAATAGTTATGAGTAAATACATAACTCCATGATATTTTAAGGCTAATATCATGGTTTAAACATCGAAGTTGTTATATAACACTCTTTTTTGGACTCTAAATTAGTAAGGAGTCAAGTAAATATAAATATGCAAGCACAATAATAGGTAACTCTCTGCAAAATTTAAAGTCTTGAATAAAATTTACTAAAGGGGCTAGATGTAACACAAGATGCATATTAAGAGTAGAGGCATTAGATTTAATATCTCAAGATCCAAATTTTTGTTCATGTTGATATATAAAGAACATGCATAACAAAGTAAAAATAAGCTCAATACTTTAATAAACTAAAAAAATGCATTTTAGTGAATTGTGAGCTTAAGGACTTGAACATACTTGTCTATGAAAGATGAAAAGCCCACAATCAAAAAGAAAAGAAAAAAATATTGCAGAAAAAAATTCAAAAAATCAGCACATAAATGAGGCTACGCCTCGAGGCGCGCCTCATAAGCCTCGAGGCTTAAGCCTCATTGAGACTGCATGAGGCTATAGCCTCGAGGCGTTTTTCCTAGAAAAACGCCTCGAGGCGCGTTTTTAAAAACAATGTCTGCTGCTACCTTGGATCAACGATTTGATGATCTAGTTGCCCGTCTGAGGGGCATTATCCCACCATCTGGTTCAGGACCGACTACAGAGAGTCATACTGATGCTGTTGCTTCTGCCTCTGCATCTACTAGTACTTCAGGTAGTATACTTGCACTCCACAGTAGTAGATCTGATACACTGCCATGGATCATGGACTCGGGCGCTACACATCATCTATGTGGCGACCAGAGTCTACTTACAGGATACACTCAGATCCCTCCAGGACGGACAGTAGTGATTGCCAATGGCACACATTCCCCCATCACTGGTCAGGGGGAGATTAGACTGACATCTTCTATGCAGCTCAAGAATGTGCTACATGCACCTGATTTTTCTATGAATCTGTTGTCAATTAGTCAGATTACGAAGGATCTCCATTGGCGAGCAATTTTTGATCCATCTTCTTTGATTTTTCAGGACATCCGTACGGGCAACGTGATTGGTCGTGGCTATGAGCAAGGAGGCCTTTACCGTCTGCATCAGCCCCCATTTGCCGGAACCACATCCTCTCCTGCTGGACAAGTATCTCCTTTCCTATGGCATCTGCGTTTTGGTCATCTACCGCTTCAGAAGTTGCGTCGAGTTCTACCCTATGGTCTCTCTCAACACACCTATCCAGTGTGAGGCATGTCAGTTGGGAAAGCATCACAGGTCGTCCTTTCCCAGTCGTCCAGGTCGGAGTAGTAACTCCAAGTTTGAGTTGTTTCATATCGATGTCTGGGGTCCGAGTCGTGTTCCCGATCATCAGGGACACAGGTTTTATATTGTATTTGTGGATGATTTCTCGAGAGTGTCATGGGTGTTTCTGATGAAAAATAAATCTGAAGCAGGAAATATTATTATCCATTTTCTTAATGAAATTCAAAATGTTTTCTCCACATCTGTCAAGCTTGTGAGAAGTGATAATGCTTTAGAGTTGTGCACCAACATTCTGGCTAATTACTACTCCTCAAAAGGGATTATTCACCAAACATCTTGTGCCCATACATCTCAACAGAATGGGATTGCTGAACGAAAACACCGTCACCTTCTTTATGTCACAAGATCACTTCTTATACATAGTCATGTTCCGTACTCCTACTGGGGTGATGCAGTTCTTACTGCATGTTACCTAATCAACCGTATGCCTTCGTCTGTCTTGAATGTACAGATTCCTTTTTCACTCATTTATCCTGACAAGGATCTGTTTACTCTTACTCCTCGTGTGTTTGGGTCAGTCGCATTCGTCCATCAGTTGTCGCCTGGTACTGACAAGCTCTCTCCTAGGGCTATCAAGTGTGTCTTCGTTGGGTACTCCAGAACTCAAAAGGGGTACAAGTGTTTTGATCCTGTGCGTCGGCGGTATATGATCAGTGCAGATGTTACATTTTTTGAATCTGTTATGTATTTTTCAGCATCAGGAGACAAGCAGCTACCATCTATACCTCCTGATGCCATATACATGACACCACCACCTCAGATACCGCCACCACCACCGCCACCACCACCGCCACCGCCACTGCTCGTCTCACCACTACCATTCCATTACACCCGCAGGCCTCCTCCAGCTCATGGTCCTGACCCGTCAACTAGCTCGCCTATGGTATGTAATGAAAATATTAATGTTGATGGATCTGACGACATTTCTCAGCAGGATGTATTGCAGGAGCCTGATGAGAATACAGATGATTTGGATGTTCCAATTGCTCTAAGGAAGCCGAAGAGAAGCTGTGCCAAATATCCATTATCAGCGGTCGTGTCTTTTGAGAGACTATCTGGAGATTTCAGGACGTTTGCATTGGCACTTTCAGCTACAGACATTCCACGGAATCATCATGATGCTTTGCAGGATGCTAGATGGCGGCTAGTAATGGAAGAAGAAATGGCGGCACTTCAGTCCAGAGGAACCTGGAGCTTGGTTCCTATACCTCCAGATGTCAGCCCGATGAGCTGCAAGTGGGTATTTACAGTGAAGCACAATGCAGATGGCTCTATTGACAGATACAAGGCACGCCTTGTTGCACGTGGCTTCACACAGACATACGGGGTGGATTACCTTGACACATTCTCGCCTGTGGCGCCTCATTCCACACTGCGGATCCTGCTATCAGTTGCAGTTGCTAGAGACTGGCCGCTTTATCAGATGGACGTGAAGAATGCATTCCTATATGGCGACCTGAAAGAGGAAGTATATATGCAACAACCACCTGGATTTGCTGTTGAGGGGGAGTGTTCCAAGGTATGCAGGTTACATAAGGCCATCTATGGCCTTAAGCAGAGCCCCAGAGCATGGTTTCAGAAGCTTTCAGATCTTTTTGAGAAACAAGGATATAAACGCTCCAATGCTGATCATTCCTTGTTTGTACAGAAGACGGCTAGAGGCATCATTGTAATCATGGTTTATGTTGATGATATCTTGATTACAGGAGATGATGAGCAGGGCATTAAGCAGGCAAAAGAAAGACTGGGAATCGAGTTTGTCACCAAGGACTTGGGAGTCCTTAGATATTTTCTGGGGCTGGAGTTTGCTAGAAATCCATATGGATTGGTAATGTCGCAGAGGAAATATGTTACAGATCTATTGAGTGAGACATGTATGCTAGGGTGTCGACCTGCTACGACACCAATGGATCCCAGCATGAAGCTCTATGATGACGACACAGAAGAGGTGGACAAGAGAAGGTACAGAGAACTGGTAGGCAAACTACTGTATGTCACGATCACGAGACCTGATATATCATTTGCAGTGAGTCGTGTGAGCCAGTTCATGGAGCAACCACGTCAGGCCCATATGGATGCAATACACATGATTCTGAGATATCTAAAATCATCTCCAGGTGCAGGCTTGCTATTTAAGAAAGGAAAGGAGATCTCTATCACAACATGTGCTGATGCAGACTATGCAGGATGCCCCAAGGACAGGAAGTCTACCTCAGGATTTGCAGTCTATATTGGAGATGCCCTAGTCTCGTGGAGGAGCAAGAAACAGACAGTGGTAGCTAGATCCAGTGCTGAATCCGAATACAGGGCCATGGCCCAGGCTAGCACAGAGATGATGTGGGTGAAATCTTTACTTACAGATCTATGTCTTGATATACCACTTCCTATGATGTTGGAATGTGACAATCAGGCAGCCTTGTTCATTGCAAACAACCCAGCCTTTCATGAGAGGACCAAGCACATTGAGGTTGACTGTCACTACATACGTGACATGATTCAGAAGGGGTTCATTGCTACATCTCACGTCACATCAGAGAATCAGACTGCTGATATCTTCACCAAGGCATTACTTCGAGGTCCATTCCAGAAGTGCGCGTCCAAGCTGAGCATGATTGATATCTATGCTCCATCTTGAGGGGGAGTGTTGACGCATATAGAAGACCTGTACCTCTCTGTTATTTTATTTTTATGTTGTCTTCTTTATGCAATTTACCCATAGGCTACTCTCCTATATAAGAGAGCCTAGGGCTCATGGAATAAACCAAGCCATTCATTTTTCCCAACAGGAATCATGTAGGTAGAGATTTAATGCAACCCGCCGTCACTCGTTTTGCTACGGCTTTCCTCACCTTGCAGAGATTACTCATGGTAAAGGATCTTCTTGAGTCATTTTTCACCACAAAAAGGTGGAAATGTAGTCCTTACTCATCCAAAGGTAATGGTAAGAGTGTCCAAAATATTATTTTAAAGAGCAAATCTTTTTAGTCCGGTGTTGCTTATGTGATCCGAACGACGAAGCCATTGGTGATGGTGTTGAGAATGGTCAATTCTGGAAAATATCCTCCAATGGGATTCATTTATGAAGCCATGGATAGGGCAAAGGAGGAAATCACTCGAAATTTACGCAACAGTGAAGAAAAATACAAGCAACTCTGGGATTGTTGATAAGAGATGGGATAAACAACTTCATACACATTTGCATGCTGCTGCTTACTTCCTTAATCCACAATGCCAGTATGAGCCAACATACAACAATGATTACGAGGTCAAAGTTGGATGGTACTCTTGCCTACAAAGGATGATCCTAGAAAGGGAAGAGCGAGAAAAAATTGACTTGCAGTCCGATGCATTTGTTAACGGAAAGGGCTTGTTTGGTTGGTCAAATACTATTGACACCAGGAAGAAGAGAAGTCATGGTATGAAATTAATTTTAATTTAGACTTTCTATTAGCTTTAATTATGTTTCTCTTTTCTAGATATGTTATGTCAACACGTATTAATAAATTATAGCGGATTGGTGGTGGACATTTGGACCTGAGACACCTGAGTTGATGGGGTTTGCCATAGGGATTTTGATTTTAACTTGCATTGCATCAGGATGTGAACGAAATTGGAGTTCATTCAATCAAGGGAGAAATTTTTTGTTAACCCGGTATAAATCGGCGAACTACCATAGTTCAAGCACATTATATTTCTAATATAATGAACTTTTAATGCGCATGCGCATACTAAAAGAAGGAACAAATTGAAGCAAGAGAAGCTCAACGACTTGGTTTTTTGTATGTTTAATTTGAGGTTGAAGCAAAGGGAAATAAGAAAGAAGACACTAGAGGAACCCCTTTGTTTGGAAGATATAGACTCAGACGATGAATGGATATCTCAGTTCCACCTAGGCACGAGAAAAGTTAAGGCTTTTCACGAGCTCGATGCAAATCTTGCTCTTGAGGATGAAATAGTGGATATTGAGGGACAAGACGGAGAAAACCAACAAAGAAGAAGCAATGTTAGGGTGAAGGTAGGACTAAGATATATATATATATTGTTCTTTAGATTATATCAAAAATATAATGCTCAAAATCTATGAAACCTTGGTTTTTTGTAGGAAAAAGTATTGATATTGAAGAAGATGACATCCAAGCTAATGAGGAACTCACTGACGACGATGATGACGAGGCACACATCAACTGTATGGATGATTCATTGGAGGATCTGATTAGTAGCAATGAAAGTGGCGATGATATCGATGTTTGGAGATGCAATGATTGTTTATGTTTAGAACTTGCTTTATTAGCCTTTTTATGTATTTTGTTGGTTAATATATATGTTTTGAACTTTCATCATTGTTGTTCTAGGGGATTTTGAACTTGGTGTTTAGAACTTTTATCGTTCGAACTTGGAGTTTGAAAGATGGAATTACCTTGCATAGCCATCGATTTATTTTTATCACAACATTTTAATATTCTAGGACTTGTAAAATATAATTATGATTAATTAGCATGTTTATGAAATTTTTTATGGAGTGAGGCTTACGCCTTTATAAGCCTCGAGGCGATACTGGAAAAACGCCTCGATACGCCTCACGTTTTTTTACAACCTTGCTTGCAGCAGCTTTGTGTGCCGATGTGCCATGGAGGCTAGAGATCTATGGCGTGGACATGTCGCCTTGGTCTGGGAATCCCAAGGAGACGGATGAGGAGGACCTCCTCCAAAGGATTGAGGTAGAGTTTCGCATTCAAGTCTAGGGGGCCACGAGAGCATCGCCTTTTATCCCCACGGCTGGGGATCGTACAACGGCATCCATCGACGGCTGTGTCCTTTGGGACGCCACCACTGGAACAACTTCACGTACACCTCTCCTAATAGGTGGCAACATTTCTGCCGATGTGATTTTCTTCAGATAATCATGAACTCTACATATATGCGTCCTCATCCTGATCCCCATGGTGTTGTAGATTCTTGGATAAAAACAAAGTCAAAAGAGGGAAATAGAACCTAATGTTGTAGGACAGAGGAGGGGATGGCTTGGAGGTCAGAGGTTTGTCGTTGCTGCGAGGAGGGGAGCTCCGATATCCGCACGGTCGCACTAGGGGATCTTTAAAGGTTTGTGCGGTTGTCGCTCGTCTAGAGGGGGATGTTGTGGCTGCAAGAGGGGAGGTCTGGAAGGAGTTGCTTGTCTGAGATGAGGAGGGAATCCCTTGTCTGGTGAGGACTTGTGTTGCTAAGTAAGGGGGGGTCGGGGGACGAGGGTTTCAAAAAGTGCAAAAGGTGGTCGGGGTGTGGGCTGAGAAGTTCAAAAGGGGGGAATTGGGAATGGAATTAAATTTCAAGGGATAATTATGTCAATACGCTTGCGCCTTCAGACCACAAAGTCCTCTGCCGTCTCCGCTAATGGTGTGGGGACCCTAATTATTACAAATTAAAGATGAGGGCCCATTTGGGATCAATGACAGGTCATGCATCTGCTAACATGTAGCGCCACATCGCGCTTCATTCCATCCCACCAGAAATGTCGACGCAAGTCACGGTACATCTTCGTACTGCCTGGATGGATAGATAACCGTGAACTGTGTGCCTCGTCCAAAATGTCTCTGCGAAGCTGCTCGTCATTGGGTACAACGACCCGTCCTGCCTTCCATAAAATAGACTCCATCACAACAAAGTCGTCAAATTCGTCCTTGATGGCGCGCATGTATCTATCATGAATCCAAGGATCGGTCTTCTGGCCCTCAACAATACGATCCCAAAGACTGCTGTATCGTGGAGGCACGGCGGTAGAAATGGATGTGCTCTCCTGAGGATGCCAATCGGTCAAAGCTGCAAGCGTATCCCACGTGTATAGCCAGTTTGCCGTACCATCAACATGCGCTCTCCTGCTAAGTGCGTCAGCTACTACGTTTCCCTTACCGGGATGGTAAGAGATCGTGCAATCATAATCCTTTAGCAGCTCGAGCCATCTGCGTTGTCTCATGTTCAACTCCTTCTGATCAAAGATGTACTTGAGGCTCTTATGATCTGTGAAAATCTCGAAGTTCACCCCATATAGATAGTGGCGTCAGATCTTCAAGGCGAAGACAACTGCCGCCAACTCCAGGTCATGTGTGGGGTAGTTCCGCTCGTGCGGTCTCAACTGCCGTGATGCATAAGCAATCTCCTGTCCTCTCTGCATCAATACTGCTCCCAGACCTTCCCCAGATGCATCTGTGTAGACTGCATAGTCCTGTGTGCCTGAAGGAAGAGCAAGAATAGGCGCTGTAGTCAACCTCTCCTTCAGTGTCTGGAAGGCCTGCTCACATGAATCGTCCCAAATGAATGGAACTCCCTTCTGTGTTAATCGTGTCAATGGACGAACGATGCGTGAAAATCCGCTGACAAAGCGTCTGTAATAGCCCGCTAATCCGAGGAAACTCCGAATCTGAGTAACTGTCTTGGGCTGCTCCCAAGACATAACTGCATCTATCTTCGCAGGATCAACTGCAATGTCTGCTCCAGAAATGATATGCCCGAGAAATGAGACCTGGGATAACCAGAACTCACACTTGCTCAACTTGGCATATAGTTTGTGCTCTCTCAATGTGTCCAAAACAATGCGTAGATCATTTGCATGATCCCATTCATTCCATGAATAGATGAGCACATCATCAATAAACACCACTACGAACTTGTCCAAGTATGGACGGAAGATACGGTTCATCATATCCATAAAAGCCGCAGGTGCATTGGTGAGCCCAAACGGCATCACCACAAACTCGTAGTGTCCATAGCGAGTCCTGAAGGCTGTCTTCGGAATATCCGACTCGCGAATCCTCAGCTGATGGTAACCCGAGCGAAGATCGATCTTCGAGAAAACCGAAGATCCCTGGAGCTGGTCAAACAAATCATCGATACGTGGCAAAGGATAACGGTTCTTCACCGTTCTCTTGTTCAGCTGCCTGTAGTCAATACATAACCTCATGGATCCATCCTTCTTCTTGACAAATAAAACCGGAGCACCCCAAGGTGAAGTGCTCGGCCTCACGAATCCGAAGTCAAGTAACTCCTGCAACTGCACCTTCAGCTCCCTCAACTCGGCTGGTGCCATGCGATATGGTGCCATAGAAATCGGTTGTGTATCTGGCAGCAATGTGATCTCAAACTCGATCTCCCTCTCAGGAGGTAGTCCTGGTAGCTCATCAGGAAATACGTCTGGATATTCAGATACTACTCGTATGTCCTGTGCCATCGGCTCCTGGTCAGACACCTCCCGATCAAATGCAAGATATGAATCGCAACCCTGGTCAACAAATCACTGGGCTCGCAACACTGAAATGTACTCCATGGTGGAGTCATGTACAATACCCTGAAAAGTGAACTCGGGTAGATCGGAAATCCTGAAGACAACTGTCTTTTTTAAAACAATCAATAAGCGTATGATGAGCGGATAACCAATCCATGCCCAAAATCAAATCGAACTCATCAAAATGCAGAAGTAGACAATCTGCGATCATCTTGTGACCGCCAATCAGTACAGGCAAGTGCCTGACTATCAGGGAAATGATAAATAACTGGCCACCTGGCCCTCAGATGTGATATGGAGAAGAGAGAGTCTCTGCGACTCTACCTAAAGAAGCAAGAAAAGAATGCGTCGCGCCAGATCAAATAGAACATGGAAAGCTCGATAAGAGCAATCAGTATGTGTGCTAGCTGGTCAGTTGTCTCCTAGCCTGGTCAGGATGCCATGGTTCTGCATGAGAACCATAATTAGTCATAAAAGTACCATTTGAAGATACTTATAGTATACACTTTTTCTCTTCTTGGGATATAATATGAAAATTAATGAAATTGGTGACATCTGTGTTGGTTGAATATGAATGTCATATTTCCCTTCTCGGACTCACGACAAGTCGGAAGACTGTCGCTATCCGAGAACTTAATGCGATCAAAATTGTAATGTTGCGAATGTGCGTATCGGGGTACCACTGCTCTGATACCAAACTGTGAACCCCTCAGGATCCGGGTACCCGTTTACGCGCAATTCGCAATATATCATTCACATTTAATCACACAAGTCGCACAGATACAGGGAAAATTTTTTTCGCGCAAATTATGACATTCATTCTCAACACAAAGAGGCAATGTGGCACCAAAATTCTTTTCATTAATATTCATATTAGTTTACAACGTATACAAGGATCTTCCATTACATCATATATCCCAAAGTGTGATACAAAAGAGATAGCATTTACATCATTATTTGAACAAAAACTGAAGCAAAATAATTCATACCGTCGGGTATAAACTCTGTCTCCTGGAAACATATAGCTACTGAGCGGCTACTGAACTGCAGGCTGTTTGCCTGCCACACACACAATAGGAAAGAAGAGGCATCACTAACGTGAATACAAACCCGCAGTTTAAAATAAATAACAAGTAATTTAATGTACAAAAGAGAGCAAGTAGAAAGGTGGTATAAGTAAAATCTACATCTACTTGCGTAAGTAAAAAGGGTTTGTTTGTAATGTGTTTCTAATGATTTTCCCCTGAACCCGGCATTTTCCATATGTAACATATTTATATAGCAGTTCGTAATCATGAGTGTATGAGTGGGAATGCATATATTATTTTTCTTCAGAGATCATGTTGGAGGGTGAAAAATGGAAAAGTTGAGATGGTAGAGATCTATTTATTTGATTTCTTGGGTAGAGAGAACGGTCTTTTGATCGCAATTTCTCAGATTCTTAACTTCAATGTTTCAGATATAGCTCCAGATGTTGTAGATGTAGATATGGATGATCTAGATATAGAATCGCCAAGTCTGTTTGGCGAAGAAACTCAAGCGGTGAAGAAGCCTACAAATGGCTCTTCCGTCTCGCCCTCTAATTGGAAGCGCGGTCCAATAGAGGGATAGGTCTACTCCCCAACTACGCCACTGAGACGGGTGAGAGAGACTCCCTAGAAAAGTCGCTCTAGAAAAACAGCCCGACTAGTACGGGCGGACGAGCTCGTACGTAAAACTGAAAAACCAAGGATCCCCCGCCTGGGTATCCTAAAAGACAGGGTCAGCGGAACTGGTCTAAAGTCAGGATCCCAACGAGGCGTAAAAACACTGCGAGCTCGCGTAAAAACCGTGTAAAAGACTGGAATCCTAGACCCGCGCACTTGGCGGCCGCTGCCCAAACTGGGCTTCCTTTCCTCCGCCCAGTTGAGGGTCACCGCGCCCTCGCACGGTCGGGTGAAAAGGGCACCATGACCGGCAATAATATCTATCATTATTGATTCAACATTGATCCATATATCATATCATCAGCTAATAATAAGCTGCAAGTGTACTTTAACCAGATGATCTACTATAGTATGACTCATACACTTTAGTTTTCATTAGAGCCTTGATACGATGACCACTATTGATTGTTTCCTCGAGGTACGACAAGACTTGTTTAAGTTGATCCCAATTAGTGTGGAAAAAGGCTCTCTTTTTGTTTATCATTATAATTGCATTCTTTCAAATGGAGTTTGAAACATTACTTGATCTTTTATGTAATTAGCAAGAGAACTAATTGAAAGTGGCTTAGTAATGACTTTATGAAAATATGTTTCAAGCAAGGAATAATTTGAAAGGCAACCAGCCAATAATATGAAAACAATCAGTAATATTGCTAGTCTCAGAAAATGTAATGGTGTTCTAATTTTCTATTCTTAAAGCTACATGAGAGTCTGCTTCTAAGTATTGAGAGTTTTAGACATTAAATCATAAAATTGTTCCTTTATTTCTCCTATGTGAACAAATCTGAGGGACATCTCTTTAGGAGTGGGATCATTCTCAGTAAACTGATACTTTCACAACTTGAATTTAAACCATCATTTAGAAAGTGGCAATAATTCTTCATCATATCTTATTTTATAATTAGACAAACCGCAGTTTTACTAATAGAAGATACGTAATGTAACTAAGAAGTTCAAAATATATTTTTTTTCCTAACATCAAATTCCTTCTCCAGAATCTTCTAACAGAACTTCTGCATGCAAGCCATATGCATCACATCTAGCATCCAATGATTATAAACCCCCAAAATCCAATATTTCTAAAACCCTATTTCAATTGCATTGCAAAAGAACCTCAGAAGTCAACTTCTTTTTTTTTTTTTAGAAAGATTGAATTTGCCACATATTCAGCAATGCAATAAGTAGGAATAGAAAGATCCTACTTGTCCATGAATCCGGATCCCCACTAATTCAAGTTTTTACCAAAGGCAATTCCACGATATTGCTACATAATCTCCAAAAATTTTAAATCCAGAAATAGGTAAAATATTAAAGTGATACAATCCCACAACCCTAGATTACTAAAAACTCAATTTCTATGAACAGAATTCGATCACATTGTGATAAAACTCCAAATTCCAACAACCCAACTATTATATAAAAAAAATTACTAGATTAATTATTAATGTATAGTGCCAGAATCAAAGGATGGAAATAATGACAATCATGAAGTGAAAGAATCAAAAAAAGAAAGACTTTACTTCAATATTATTACCAAATCCTATTCCAAGCCATTATTATAGAGCCACCTTAAGTTACGTATAAAAAATATGTATTCCCAGCAATTAACACCGTGCAATTTCACCACAATTCTCTTCATTTCTTAAGGCTCTAATGTCCTTCCTAACACAGACTCATATTTATGCAAAATTTCGTGTATGGCAGCAAGATTAGGGAAGGAGATTGTATATATGATCAGTCTAAGAAGCATGCATGGCAGCAAAGGAAGGGGGAGAAGAGTTGTACCTTTTTTTTTCAGATTTTTGAAGAAGATCAGTGGCAATCAGAACTGGAAGAAAAACTGCTGCTGGAGGAGATTTGGAAGAAAGCAACACCTCTAATTGACTTCAAGGGCTAAGGAGGAATGCTGGAGAAGGGTTGGAGAAGTAGCTCCAGTGATCTGCTATTCTCCACCGAGAGCTTTGAAGAAGAGAAAATGCCTCGGGTTTCTCTTGTTGGAAAGGTTTAAAGGAGGAAGGGGGTTTATATATACAAGGAAGGGTTTCTTAGTTTTTTGACATATGGAATGTCAATTTGTCCAAGTGGAAGGATGAGAAAAACCCATCTGTAGTTCTGTAGAAATCTGTACAAAATTTTGTTTGTTATTTTTTTTTAAAATCTGCAACCGTCTCTGCTACGTTCTGTTTAGCAGAAAATTTTGTTTTATATTATTATTATTTTTAAACCCTCTTTATTCTTAAGGTTGACCGTATTCGTGCCTCAAGCCTCGGACTTTGACGCGCAATATCTTGTTTAGATCGTCTTAGAACGACGGTCAATATGAGTATAATATTGATATACTTCCGATCGGGTTTTGAATACCCGAAATTTTAGGATACAGATTTTGTTCATGGTTAAATTTTACGATTTAAAAATATCAAATGACCTCTGATTGACGAACGGTCGATTCCGTTGGTCTTGTTTCGTCGAATCGGATCTAATGACGGTCTCGGTTCGTTTCGCGGTTTCCGAATTTGTGTTGCGGCTTTTCACGGCACGATACCCGCAGCTTTTCTGATGTAAGCATCAAAACAAGCTTTTGTAATTAGTTACATGATAAATGTATGGCTTGTTTTCTCTTTGAGGTTTTTATGGGTTCAAAACCCTTTGAGGTTTTTATGACCATATTAAATCCAAACAAGATACCTAATAGCCTTAACTCGAGTCTCGAGGACGAGACTCCCTTTGAGGTTTTTATATTTGTAGCATCCGGTTTCCAATCAAACCCGAAGTCGTCCGATTTTGGGTCTAATGAACTCAAAAACGTTGTCGGTCAATACTAAACAACTTAAAACGATTAATTAATCGTGAATCAAAAGTCGTTCGGGCAAAATCGACTGAAAATCGGTCACACCGTAACGCGCGCCGTGAAAAGCCGCAACACAAATTCGGAAACCGCGAAACGAACCGAGACCGTCATTAGATCCGATTCGACGAAACAAGACCAACGGAATCGACCGTTCGTCAATCAGAGGTCATTTGATATTTTTAAATCGTAAAATTTAACCATGAACAAAATCTGTATCCTAAAATTTCGGGTATTCAAAACCCGATCGGAAGTATATCAATATTATACTCATATTGACCGTCGTTCTAAGACGATCTAAACAAGATATTGCGCGTCAAAGTCCGAGGCTTGAGGCACGAATACGGTCAACCTTAAGAATAAAGAGGGTTTAAAAATAATAATATAAAACAAAATTTTCTGCTAAACAGAACGTAGCAGAGACGGTTGCAGATTTTAAAAAAAAATAACAAACAAAATTTTGTACAGATTTCTACAGAACTACAGATGGGTTTTTCTCATCCTTCCACTTGGACAAATTGACATTCCATATGTCAAAAAACTAAGAAACCCTTCCTTGTATATATAAACCCCCTTCCTCCTTTAAACCTTTCCAACAAGAGAAACCCGAGGCATTTTCTCTTCTTCAAAGCTCTCGGTGGAGAATAGCAGATCACTGGAGCTACTTCTCCAACCCTTCTCCAGCATTCCTCCTTAGCCCTTGAAGTCAATTAGAGGTGTTGCTCTCTTCCAAATCTCCTCCAGCAGCAGTTTTTCTTCCAGTTCTGATTGCCACTGATCTTCTTCAAAAATCTGAAAAAAAAAGGTACAACTCTTCTCCCCCTTCCTTTGCTGCCATGCATGCTTCTTAGACTGATCATATATACAATCTCCTTCCCTAATCTTGCTGCCATACACGAAATTTTGCATAAATATGAGTCTGTGTTAGGAAGGACATTAGAGCCTTAAGAAATGAAGAGAATTGTGGTGAAATTGCACGGTGTTAATTGCTGGGAATACATATTTTTTATACGTAACTTAAGGTGGCTCTATAATAATGGCTTGGAATAGGATTTGGTAATAATATTGAAGTAAAGTCTTTCTTTTTTTGATTCTTTCACTTCATGATTGTCATTATTTCCATCCTTTGATTCTGGCACTATACATTAATAATTAATCTAGTAATTTTTTTTATATAATAGTTGGGTTGTTGGAATTTGGAGTTTTATCACAATGTGATCGAATTCTGTTCATAGAAATTGAGTTTTTAGTAATCTAGGGTTGTGGGATTGTATCACTTTAATATTTTACCTATTTCTGGATTTAAAATTTTTGGAGATTATGTAGCAATATCGTGGAATTGCCTTTGGTAAAAACTTGAATTAGTGGGGATCCGGATTCATGGACAAGTAGGATCTTTCTATTCCTACTTATTGCATTGCTGAATATGTGGCAAATTCAATCTTTCTAAAAAAAAAAAGAAGTTGACTTCTGAGGTTCTTTTGCAATGCAATTGAAATAGGGTTTTAGAAATATTGGATTTTGGGGGTTTATAATCATTGGATGCTAGATGTGATGCATATGGCTTGCATGCAGAAGTTCTGTTAGAAGATTCTGGAGAAGGAATTTGATGTTAGGAAAAAAAATATATTTTGAACTTCTTAGTTACATTACGTATCTTCTATTAGTAAAACTGCGGTTTGTCTAATTATAAAATAAGATATGATGAAGAATTATTGCCACTTTCTAAATGATGGTTTAAATTCAAGTTGTGAAAGTATCAGTTTACTGAGAATGATCCCACTCCTAAAGAGATGTCCCTCAGATTTGTTCACATAGGAGAAATAAAGGAACAATTTTATGATTTAATGTCTAAAACTCTCAATACTTAGAAGCAGACTCTCATGTAGCTTTAAGAATAGAAAATTAGAACACCATTACATTTTCTGAGACTAGCAATATTACTGATTGTTTTCATATTATTGGCTGGTTGCCTTTCAAATTATTCCTTGCTTGAAACATATTTTCATAAAGTCATTACTAAGCCACTTTCAATTAGTTCTCTTGCTAATTACATAAAAGATCAAGTAATGTTTCAAACTCCATTTGAAAGAATGCAATTATAATGATAAACAAAAAGAGAGCCTTTTTCCACACTAATTGGGATCAACTTAAACAAGTCTTGTCGTACCTCGAGGAAACAATCAATAGTGGTCATCGTATCAAGGCTCTAATGAAAACTAAAGTGTATGAGTCATACTATAGTAGATCATCTGGTTAAAGTACACTTGCAGCTTATTATTAGCTGATGATATGATATATGGATCAATGTTGAATCAATAATGATAGATATTATTGCCGGTCATGGTGCCCTTTTCACCCGACCGTGCGAGGGCGCGGTGACCCTCAACTGGGCGGAGGAAAGGAAGCCCAGTTTGGGCAGCGGCCGCCAAGTGCGCGGGTCTAGGATTCCAGTCTTTTACACGGTTTTTACGCGAGCTCGCAGTGTTTTTACGCCTCGTTGGGATCCTGACTTTAGACCAGTTCCGCTGACCCTGTCTTTTAGGATACCCAGGCGGGGGATCCTTGGTTTTTCAGTTTTACGTACGAGCTCGTCCGCCCGTACTAGTCGGGCTGTTTTTCTAGAGCGACTTTTCTAGGGAGTCTCTCTCACCCGTCTCAGTGGCGTAGTTGGGGAGTAGACCTATCCCTCTATTGGACCGCGCTTCCAATTAGAGGGCGAGACGGAAGAGCCATTTGTAGGCTTCTTCACCGCTTGAGTTTCTTCGCCAAACAGACTTGGCGATTCTATATCTAGATCATCCATATCTACATCTACAACATCTGGAGCTATATCTGAAACATTGAAGTTAAGAATCTGAGAAATTGCGATCAAAAGACCGTTCTCTCTACCCAAGAAATCAAATAAATAGATCTCTACCATCTCAACTTTTCCATTTTTCACCCTCCAACATGATCTCTGAAGAAAAATAATATATGCATTCCCAATCATACACTCATGATTACGAACTGCTATATAAATATGTTACATATGGAAAATGCCGGGTTCAGGGGAAAATCATTAGAAACACATTACAAACAAACCCTTTTTACTTACGCAAGTAGATGTAGATTTTACTTATACCACCTTTCTACTTGCTCTCTTTTGTACATTAAATTACTTGTTATTTATTTTAAACTGCGGGTTTGTATTCACGTTAGTGATGCCTCTTCTTTCCTATTGTGTGTGTGGCAGGCAAACAGCCTGCAGTTCAGTAGCCGCTCAGTAGCTATATGTTTCCAGGAGACAGAGTTTATACCCGACGGTATGAATTATTTTGCTTCAGTTTTTGTTCAAATAATGATGTAAATGCTATCTCTTTTGTATCACACTTTGGGATATATGATGTAATGGAAGATCCTTGTATACGTTGTAAACTAATATGAATATTAATGAAAAGAATTTTGGTGCCACATTGTCTCTTTGTGTTGAGAATGAATGTCATAATTTGCGCGAAAAAATTTTTCCCTGTATCTGTGCGACTTGTGTGATTAAATGTGAATGATATATTGCGAATTGCGTGTAAACGGGTACCCGGATCCTGAGGGGTTCACAATCAAGTCCATGGATGATGACCCGATATGTAAATTACCCTAATATTTTTAAATATGACTAACAATGAATGTCTACCTGATGGCATGCGGGATCGTGGTAATGGCACTTTCTTTAATCTTCTATGCTAGCAACACCAGATTTAACTATTGTAAAAGTCGGTCGACTAGTCGGTCCGACTAGTCGAGTTGGGGGTAGCCACCTCGACTAGACCAAGTCGATCAACTTGACTAATCGGGCTGACCAGTCGGTCGACTTTTACATGAAGTTTTTTTTCTTTTTTTAAAAGCAAACTTTATCTAATATGCTTAATGTTTTATTTAATTTTAATTTCTTATTTTATTTCATTATGATATTATAGAAAATGTACAAAACTATGTAAAAATATCAAATTATATGTATAATATATTATTTATATAATTAAAAAAATCAAAATCGATCAAAGGCCGACTAAATCCGATTAGTTATCCGACTGCTGATTATTCCTTATTCAGTGACTCTGTCGACCGAGTATCGACTACCGATTTCTGCAATCTTGCCTGATTTAAATTCTACAGATCATTCTATGAAACTCATCTGGACTCACCAAAATGCTAAGCATTTTTAAATGCTTTCCCACATATTGCCTTTACTTTATTATATGCAAATGAAACAGTCTCAAGGCAAGTGGCACATTGTTAGGCAAACAGTACTTTTAAAATGATTCTATGGACTAGTTTCAGGAGAGTATTGTGTTTAATAGTGTTACAATAGCATGTTATAGATGTTGGCAACTTTATAGTTAAGATTTTTCTCTTCAGTTGCAATCATGGTATTAAAAATCCCAGCTTGAATCGTCAAGGTTTACGCCGCAAGGCAATTTTGATGGAATATAGCTTTGAGGTCATAGTCTAGAACAGCTTCTGTGTGGCTTGCGCCTCAGTTGTCTGAGGTATCGAGGTTGTGAGGTAATGAGGCAGTACAGAGGCACTGCCTTGATTGTCTAAGGAATATGAAGATATTTCAAGAGAAGAATTTATGTGCTTATGTCTTTAAGAGGTTATATTTAGGAAAATTAGTAAATAAATTTTTTTTGAAAATATTCAACCATTCAACAAATCTTTACCTATATTATAAAATGTTATTATATGAATGAGATTATAATAATATTTTATAATCTATTGGATCCTTTTTTATTATTAGTTAGCATATGTTACTTCGTCCTTTTTCACCTCCTACGTGAAAAATAATACTACGTGAATGCGATTTTTTATAGCCTAAGAATGAAATATTTAAAGCCCCTTTTCTGGGGGTAACTTCATATAGCTATGAACTTCTTGCACAATCTACCTAGAACATTTTAATCTTTACTAAACCCTCCTCTAAGTTAATTGTGAACTTTTAGTTATAAATATAACCTCAGTCATCATTATAATATTGACTATAGTAAGACGATTTTATGGTGAATTTCGAAACTTTTGATACAAAGTCTCTCATGATTTAATGACTAGAACAACAAAAATTAGTTAGTTCCCCTTAATGAATTGAGAATTCGTGGGTGTTTTTTTTATATAATTATATATCATATCAAATTGATATAGAATTGTTAATTTAATTTCTCTTCATAATATACGAGGCTTATTCCTCGACCACCTTAAGACTGCCTCGCCTCAACTTATAGGAAACCACCTCAAAATGTCTCTCATTTTTTTAAAACCTTAGTTGCAATTGCTATCATCGCTTAATTAATAAAAAGATTGGGAACATGCTGACATAAGGCAAGCTAAACCAGGTTTCTGTGGTATAACAAAATATTTGTCCACTGTAGATCTATATTTTGTCATTTGATGCAACCACGCCAAGGGAAGAAACTATAGGGTTTACACCCCCTATTCTTGGATATGAAGACTTTATCCCATAATAAGTAAATCTTCAAATCATATTTTCACCATTTTTTTTTACTAATAAACCCAATATTGTGCGGCTCGGATAACCGAGATAAAATTGTTTATTCTGGCTAGATGGTTTAGGCATGCCAAATTACCAATAACTAAGGACAAGCTGGTCAAACAACTCAATCTTAATGGCCTACACAAACCTAACTTATCTTGCATCCCTCTTATTCTGTGTCCCTCCTTATTTGTTACAAGTGGTTTATCTTTTCTATTTTTTCAGATTGTTATTGATCTATATAAAAGGTGAAGCATTGAATTTTAACAAGAAAATGGAATATATTTCCAAACTCTCTTCTTCCTCATCTTTTCTCCTTCATTGCTCTCTTCCTCTTTCTATTCCTTCCTTCAAGGTTAGATCTGCCCATCTCATGTTATCTTTACTCACTGTTCCTTGTGCTCGTTCCCATCTTCGTCCACCAACTAATTTCTTTTCCTATTTCCTAAATGTTCCACTCACTATTCTCCATCTCTTTATCCTCAGTCTGTCCATGCTTGGAAAGCTTGCGTACCAACCTTTTTATGGATAATGCCAAGAGAATTGTAAAAATCATGTAACTCAGATGTGTAAAAGTTAATTATCAGATTTTTATTTTAATAATTGCATCAAACCATGCCTTTATTTCCAAAGAAGAATTATTTTTTTGATATATATATATATATATATATATTTGATTATTTTCAAATAGTATAAGAAACATCGATATCGTATCAGTCCGTTCGGAAAAGGATATATCGGGATATATCGCCAATATATCGACTATATCAGTGTAAATGTTGTAAATGGCTCAAAAAGCCATTTTTGTTGTTTTTTAGAAATTAAGATCATCCAAGATGTAAAAATAACATATAACCTACAAATACACACTTTTATCACACATATCGATCATTTATACTTCATATATCGCACATATCGGTATACCCCATATATCACACATATCGGTAATATCGAACATATCGATGTTAATGTTGATTGTTGACTTATAAATATTGGAAATAGATTTAATCCAAGTTCTTAAATATTAAATAACTTATATATATACACTTAGGTGACACATAGATCATCTATGATCCTTATGTAGCACACATTGATCATATCGAACATATCGTTATTAATGTTGATAGGTGATTAATAAATATTGGAATTGGAATCAAAGTAGCTAAGCTAATCACACTTAGAACACATGTTTTGTTCATGGAAGAAAGTGAATGGTATCGATGAGTCATTTGATTGAAAAAATGTACATGATAATGAATGAGACAATGTTTCTTTGGTACAAAGATTTATCTATTCACAAAATTAAACGAAAATATGTAAATTAATATAATATTATAAAGGGATTTTATCACTTGTGCCCTTCCGAGATCTCGCAATTTCAGTTATACCCCTATCTTTTTGGTAATATCAGTTGTGCCCCTCACTTCTTGCTCTGTCATCAGTTGTGCCCTTCCGTCAGATTGACCGTCAATGAGTTGACTTAACCATAGTTTTTTCAAACCTTGGTGCAGTTAAAAAGGTATTAGTGTCCAGACTTCTTCTTCATCTTCTTCCTCCTCCATTTGTCCTTCTTCCTTTCTCTTCGTAATTTCTCTCTCTTAATTACACCTTCATGCATCCATTGAATCTTTAATTTTTTTGCATTTTCACGGTTATATCACTCATTACGGATCAAACGGTGAATTTTATTGAATTTTTTGATGAATTTTCATGAATCAATTATTCAAAAATTTATCTCAAATTAAAAAATACCGAAAGTCCTGGAGGTGACCTAGGGGCGGCAGACTAGAGGACGACCTGGGGATGCGGGGGCAACGAGGCTAGGGGGGCGCATGGGGAGGTAGGGTCGCGGGGGCGCGGGACCTGGGGGGCGCGGGGGAGGCAGGGAAGGGGCCGTGGGGTCGCGGAGGCGCGGGGCCTGGGGGGTGCAGGGGAGGCAGGGCAGGGGTCGCGGGGCGGGGGGGGAGGCAGGGTCGCGGGGCCTGGGGGCGCGGGGGGAGGCAGGGCAGGGGGCGCAGGGCTGGGGCTGGGTGCGGGGAGGAGGTGCAGGGGGCAGTGCGAGCTGGGGCTGGGCGCGGAGGAGAGGTGCGGGGCTGGGCACGGAGGGAGGTGTAGGGGCAGTGCGGCGACGGAGGGGAGGTGCAGGGGGCAGTGCGGGGGGGCGGAGGAGGAGGAGGAGGATGGAGACGAGGCACGTGGGCGGAGCCGGAGGCTCGGGGGAGGCTGCACGAGAGCTCGAGGAGGAGGAGGGAGGAGCTGTGGAGGAGGAAGAGAAGGGAGTAAGAATACTGAAGAGGAAGAGGGTATAAAATGACCATATAATCCTTTTTTTTTAAATTAATAACGCTTATGTCCTCAAAGTTAACGTCCGTTTGCATTGTGGATGGACGGTCACTAACCCGAGAGGCACAAGTGATAAAATTGCAAGAAGTGAGGGGCACGACTGATATTACCAAAAAGATAGGGGCATAACTGAAATTGCGAGATCTCGGAGGGGCACAAGTGATAAAATCCCTATTATAAAAGATATTACCTAGTCATGAGTTTAGAACCAAGAGTTCCATAGAGGGCAAGGTGGGAAATATCGATATTGATATCATATTGATACGCCTGGTCGAAAATGGTGTAAAAAATGATTTTTTCACGAAGATCATCCTAGTTATTAAAATAATAAATAACATGCAAATATATATATTTATATGCATGTACGAGGTGTATTTAGCGCACTAATACACATTATATCGCACAATTCGATGGTTGTTAATGCTGACAGCTGAGTTGACTGTTGACTGTTGAGATGTATGCTGGCTCTGTGATTCTAACTTGATCAGCATTAGTCTTGTTTCCATCTCTATTGCCAAAGAGGGCGAAGTCCACCACTTGAAGAACCGTCGTATGCACCCCTAGTAGCATCATACCCTACCAAGCGAGGGTCTTGCTGGTGGGAGTAGCAAAATATATAGTTCATGACGTGTTTTAAAAATATTACTAGGAGTAGCAAAATAAGTTGTGAAATCAAGCTTACAAGGGTAATATCATTGATATATATAGATATATAGATATCGGAGATAACGATCGATATTTGGGAAATTTTGTACAGATACCATTCAATTTCGAGCGATATGACTCGATATGGCGATATATCACCGATATCTAGCTGATATATCGGTTGATATTCAGGAAAAGGATATCTATATGAATATCTGTATCGACATCTTGTCGATACGATATATCGCAATATTGTTGTCTATATTTTCAAATAAATACTCAACCTAGGCAGATAAAGTCATCCATAATAACCAAATAGTTCCTAGATTCATGATATGGGATTTGATTTGGGCCTCGTACATCCATGCAGATGAGATTAAACATTAATGGAGAATATTTATGGTCAGATACCAACAACAACAACAAAGTCTTTTCCCACTTTAAGCAGGGTCAGATATTGGGAAAAAAACTCTATGATACTTCCCTAACTCACATGGTTTAAATTCCAGAGTGATAATGTGAGCCGAATGAAGTAGAGGATGAGTTTATTGATGCAAGGGTAACTAAGTTGTTACGATTTGTCCACATAATGGATTTCTCATGTTTCCCTTATTATTGTTGCTAATGTTATCTCGAATTCCCAATTTTCGGACATTTTCTTCTTTGGCATTGCCATAAAAAACGAAATGCATTGTTGGCATTGCAGCGGACCCGACCAAAATGGAAGTGGTAGTGAACTGGAGACTGGAGCCAGCTCGAATGGTTGATTTAGAGCTCCTTCAATTTTGTTGGATACTATCGACGACTTATTTAGAATTTCTCGAAAATTTCCCTATCAGATGACGAGAAAGAATAAAAAAATGGTGAAGCCTTCTCCTACTATAAGTAGGGGTTGGCTACATGGATTCTTGCTCAAATCCATGTTGAAAGATTCGGTTATTCTTTACGTTGGATGTCGACTACTTAACGCAACCTCACAAGGAAGGATTTGCATCCTGGTATTTTGGGTGGTAGGCACACTGCATTACCACTAGACCATTTAAGTGGATTTAAAATGACGAGAAAGAATATGAGGTGTAAATATTCATATAATTGTTAGCAGAGTTTCGAGGAACTCAAATGAAGATTGTCTATGAGCAGTACTGAACTGATCGTCTGGCAATGGAAGTTTTGATGTGTACATTGGTTTATCTAATAACAGGCTTATGCAAAAATAGGTTATAACATATGCCTCATGTCAATTGAAGAAACAAAAGGAAGTACCCTATACGAGACTTGGAATTACAATTTAAAGCCAGCATTGGGCTATTGGGAACAATGGTCGCCCATTGCTCGGCTGACATGGGACCATTAGGGTTGGTCAGGCTCGTTAGGTTGGGGGTGGGGCAGCACTACCTTTTTGGGGGCTATATAGAAGTACTGGTAGATAAATGTTGCGAGGGCTATTTGAGTGGTGGCGGCATTGTTGGGCCGTTGGAATGCACGGCATTAATAAGGAAGTAATTTGTTTCGTCCAAATGTGTTGGTTTAATCCTTAAATGATGTCCAAGGCTATATATCATAGAAGACCGTGTCGGCGTCGGCGGGATAGGGGTTTCGATATTACCTAGTAGTCCTTTTACAGGGATATCGATGATATATCGTCGATATATCGCCATATCGGCTCATATCGGTCAAAAATGGCTGGATTCAGTACAAAAAATCCTAGATATCAATCGATATCGTCGATATTTCGTTGATATCTCTCTATATCAATGCTATTATTCATATAAGATTAATTCAACTACTTATCTAGCTACACCCAGTATTAAAACACATATCTTGCTACACCTAGTATTAAAACACACAATGATTTATATATTTTGTTTCGGGTCGGGGGCGCATACAATGGTTGTTCAACTTGGTTTATGTTTACAAGTTATTTCGTGTTGTAAGAACTCGAATGAAATCCATTTCCAATATCTATAAGTCAATTCTTCAAAACAAAATATCTATAAGTCAAGAATCAAACATTAATATCGATATGTTCAAAATGATCAATATATGCGATATAAGCTTCATAGATTGATTAATATGTGTGATCTAAGAGTATATTTGTAAGTTATTTAGTGATCTAAGAACTTGGATGAACTCCATTTTCAATATATATAGGTCAACAACTAATAGTAAGCGATATGTTCGATATGACCGATATATGCAATATAAGGATCATAGTTTTCACAAATGATCTATATGTGTCATCTAAGTGTATTAAGTTATTTAATATTATAAGAACTTGATTGGAATCCATTTCCAATATTTAAAGGTCAGGAATAAACATTAACAGCGATATGTTCAATATGATGACCGATATGTGTGATATATGGGCTATAAATGGCCGATATGTGAGGCATGGGTGTGTATTTGTTGGTTATTTGTTGTTTTAATTTCTTCGATGATTTAATTTCTGAAAAAATGATAAAAAATGGCTTTTTGAGCCATTTCCGACATTTTCACCGATATCGGCGATATATCCCGATATATCCATTTTCGGGAGGACAGAAACGATATCGATACGACCTTCCTTGCTATATATCAAAATGACACAAGAATTACACAGATTATTTTAGAAGTGGATTTTAAACAAGGCTTCTCGCTAAACTAAACAATTGATTGGTTTACAGTGTAGTCATAGTTTAAACTAAAGTTATCACCACACAAGGGTGTTTTTTCAATATTCATGATGTGAGGACATTCTTGGATAGGATAGGAGCTACAAGTTCTAGGAATGACAGTGCACTTGTGAGTGTTTTGGTTTGCATATATCAAAAAATCAAGTCTATTTTATCCATGCCTAAAGTCATATGACCATTTCTAGTAACCTTTTAAAAAAAAGTTTATTCAGAAGAAATAAAATCTCTTAAGTTAAACCCCATGATTTGTTTGAGGACTATATATTGAGTTACAATCATTCCAATCTTGGAAGTTTATCGTCTAAGTTCATTAAGTGTGACAATGATTTGAAAAAGGTATAATTTTTTTTAATAAGTATTTTCCTTCATATCTAACAGACTGCACGTCAATTTTGCCTCACCATCTTGATCAATTGAGGCTTACGCCAGGTTCCATGGCCGCATCACTGTCACGAAGCTGCCTCGACCAACTGAAGCTTACGGCTCACTACAACATATAAACTTTTGAACTAGCGCACTTTTTGAGCCAAAAACGAATCGGCTTGGCCCATTCCTCAGATGAGGAAGAAAGTGTACCTAGTTCCGCATCTACTCATTTTCTTTCTAGTATAAACTCATTTTCCCAAAGCCAGGGCAAACTAGTCCCAAAAGTCAAAGTATTTTGACTCCAGCGATAGCCTCAAGGTTGTTTTGCCTCAAAAATGCCTTGATGCTTTTGCATCACTGCCTTGAGGCTAGTTTTGAAAAAACCGTGACACCTTGTCAATCGTGACAAATAGGATGTCATTCTCTTTTTGTGTCGGAGGAGACTGCCGCCATTATATAACTTAGTCTTAGCTAGCATCTGGAAGCTGAGTTTGAGCTACTACTGCTTCAAGATGGTATACTTCATTCTTGGTTGTGCACCTTGCCCCATCTTGCACCATCTTTGGGTTAGAAACATGAGGCTCTTGATGAAGTGTATCCCACATTGCCATTTGTTGAGATGCAAAAGTATAGGCTTTCAAAAAATGAGATCACAAGTATCGTAGAAGGTGCCCACTTACATAGTATTGAAAATGTCTAAATCTGCACAAATATATAAGAATATATATATATATATATTGATTTATATCTTTAAAATAATTAAACAAATATATATAATTGATTTAAACCTAATTAAATCCGATTAGTCGCCCGACTATCAATTAATCCTTATTTAGTGACCCCGCTGACCCAGTACCGACTACCAATTTTGCAACCGTGTCAGTCAACATGGCCAAGCATGCCAAAAAGGAGTAGTAGCAGATTATATGCTGAGCGTCCCTCAACCCTGCCAAAAAGTGCAGATGGAATGTTCAGTGACATGGCTTGTGCTTTATAATTCTTTCATTTCAAGTTACCATGGAAACATCTTCACTGGCAAAGGTAATGCATCTTTCCAAAGGACTTCTCAATTTCGCATTGATTCCCGAGTTACTGAAGGAGGCACATCCTATCAATATAGCTGTATAAGATTGAACATTGCCAAAGTACTAGCTTCCTTACCTAGTAAATTTCACCTACCGTGGGATAGGTGTGATTACCAAAAGATCTTGCAACATTTTAATTTTTAAATATCTTGTGATTAATTAGCATCCATCAATTTTCTCCCAAACATTTTTTATTGACACTTGTTTTTTTTTGTAAAGCCTAACATAGGGATAGTTGGTTCTTAGGTTATTGGAGTAAAATAATGGAGAGGCGGTCATAGTGTTATTTAAAATTATCGAACATCAGAGTAATTATGAAACTATAGAGAGGGGTATGGGTACAAAAAATCCTATATATTTTAGCATCCCATGTACCAAGTATGCGTGACTTTTGATGGGGTTTGATTATACTATAACTGCTTGCGTCCGTATAGTTTTGTTGCACATCTATTTATGCTAAATTTGCCGTGTATTTGGTGAAGTCTGAGTTGGAGAAGTTAGTAGTTTTCGAGTTTATCACAAATATTATAATGTGCCTGATTTTTGGCTCGGTTTCAAAGCCATTGTCCACTTCCTAATAACTTACATTGCTATGATTTTTTCAGGGTTGTAATCAACTATGACTTTCCTACCGGAATTGAAGATTATGTCCATCGAATCGGAAGGACTGGGCGAGCAGGGGCGACAGGAGTAGCATATACATTTTTCTCAGATCAGGATTGGAAGCATGCTGCAGATCTGGTGAAGGTGCTTGAAGGCGCAAATCAGAGAGTGCCTCCTGAAGTGCGTGAAATGGCTGAACGTGGGGCTCCAGGTTTTTCCAAGGGCCGTGGTGGAGTTGGCCGTGTAGAAACTGGTGGTGGTAGATGGGATTCTGGAGGTGGTCGAGGCATTAGAGATAACAATGGTTTTGGGGGGCGTGGTGGGAGGGGCGACCACTTCGGTGGGAGGAATGACCACTTTGGCGGGCGGGGTGATCATTTTGGTGGGAGGGGTGATCACTTTGGCGGTAGAGGTGATCACTTCGGCGGTAGAGGTGATCATTTCGGTGGGAGGGGCGATCACTTTGGTGGGAGGGGTGACCATTTTGGGGGGAGGGGTGGTCACTTCGGCGGGAGGGGCAGTAACTTTGGCGGGAGAGGTGATCATTTTGGGGGAAGGGGCGATCACTTTGGTGGTCGTATGGGTAGAGGACGGGGTTTTGGTGGACCAGGTGGCCGTGGCCGTGGTGGGCCAGGACCACATGACCGGTATGGACATATGGAAGGACGGGGTCGCTTTGATAATCGAAGGCCATACGGAGACAGGAATAGGGACAGGAGTTATAGTCGCAGCCCTGAACGAGGCCGTTCTCGAGGTGGTTATGATAGAAGCAGAAGTCCAAGTAGAAGCAGGAGCAGGAGTAGGAGCAGAAGCTGGACCAGGAGTCGAAGCAACAGCCGCAGTCGTAGCTGGAGCAGAAGCAGAAGCAGAAGCCGGAGTAGGAGCAGCAGTTACGACAGGGTTGACAGGCCACAGGGTCAGAACTACAGTCGCCCTCCACGTGTTTCTGGTTTTGATATTCTTCCGCCCACTGTTGCGGAGAACCCAAACCCTCCGTCTTCTGTTGCCGATAATCCACTGCCTTCTGTTTCAAATAATCCTTCACCTTCTGTTATGGGTATTCCTCAACAACCTTCTGGACCAGCTGTTTCTCAGCAGCCAGGTTCTGTACCCCCTGTGACACGGGAAATGCCGCCCATGTCGCCAGGGGTAACGGATACTGGTGGCTATTTGAAGAGTGAACTCATTGAGCAGGTTTCAGTTGCAGATCCAGGGGCATCTAATCTCCCTGCCGCCATTGTGGAGCCATCGCCTGGCCAATATCCTGATTTAGGTGGCCAGGAGGTATAATAGCCTTCTGGCCTAGCTTGAGGTGCAGGTATAATTTCCAGGTCTATATATGACCATGGAAATGGTAAGTCCTTTGCCACAGTGAGCATGGATTATCCTGTTGTGGTTCTTTCTTTAGTCTTGCAGGTTGAACGTTTGGCGCAAATCTGCGAGGCATTCAGAGGGAGTATGCTCAAACGCCACTTGGAGTATTTATTAAGTGTAAAATCCGTATTTACTGATAACCTGATTTACCGTCGAGATTATCTAGGTTATTTATTGTACTAGAAACTGTTTTCTTTTTGGAATAGATTTGTTTTGATTTTGGGTACAATGGACATGTATGCCTACATTTGCAGTTTCTGCATCTTGACTTTTATCCATGTTGATATAGATGCAAAATGTTATTTCCATATGCTTCCACCTTACCTGTGGATCATCCACCTCCTAATCATCATATAGACCTCCATTATCAATCCTTGCTTGCCTGCTTGAATGAATCGACTGCCACTTTCCTCCTGAACATTTATATCGACTCCGAATATTTAACTCTTTTGAAACACAATCGACTTTCGAAGCTTTTGTTCTTTGCCCTGATCCAACATAGTTGTTGCTATGGCACTTTCCAAGCTTGGCACTGGTTTCTCCGAATTGGTCGAAAGTGCATGTGAATTTATCTTCATAATCTGGATTCTTCATAATTCCGCCTACGTTCCAACGAGTGCTGCCTATCTATACTAGCCTATGTCGTCGTTGAATTTGTAGAATGACAATGCATGGCTGTAAATAATGTAGCTTAGCTGGTCCTAGCACCTGATTTCGGTAGGAAAAATCATACGTTTTCCTCATACATTGCATTGCAGATTAAAGTCCCTTTGAGTCATGCCAGATTTGATCAGTCCTATGATTCCCTTTAAAAGGCAAAAAAAATCACCCTAATTTGCACTCCCTTTATGATGTTTAGAACATTTGTTATATTATACAAAAAAGAACTTTTGAAATTTTGAAGATAATTGGTTGTTGGAGTATGTAATAGAGAGCTAATAGCATACATACAGATCGAGTCTCACAAATAGTACATGTGGGATTAAACATGAGTAGGTGGTAATTGGATCTGTTATATACTCCAACAATGGTGAAGAGCGAACATTCTCAAAAGAAAAAATTGTGATCATATGGTGTAATATTGTGATATTTTTTGTGTTATAATTTGTTCATCTAATATGGTTTGATTCTATTAAGTCAAACTCGAGTAAGATGTTGGGATTGTTAGGGATGCAGACGAATTCTGACAGGTGTTACAATATTCTTATTTGTTTTTAAATAAGAATGTAAATTGTGCAGGTAATATGGTTGGTTCTATTAAGTTAGACTCAAATAAGACGTTGGGAATCTAGGGATGACAACGAATGCAAATATATTCGTATCCTTCCGTATCTGCGTTCGTCAAATAGAGGATATGGATGTCATTTTTTCGTATCTGACGAATACAAATATGAATATCAATGTTCAACATTCGTCGATTACGAATACAATATCTTCAATTTTGTCGAATATGAATGTCCAAAATTTTGAGGATATGAATACGAATATTCAATTTTTGAAGGATACGAATATGGATACCAATACGAATATGAATATTCATTTTCGAAGGATACGAATTTGGATAAAAATACGAATATGAATATGAATGCTCAAATTACGGATGATACTAATACTTACATGGTACACAAAGAAGTAAGTTTGGTAAGCTTTTTTATTATTTAGTTATATCTTTATGTTTCCTTTTATTATTTAGTTATTTTTATGCGTGTATTCATTATTAAAATATTTAATATACGTATATATTGGAAATTTTTATGCTTATAACTTTTAAGTAATCTTGGATGGTGTATTTTTATTTGTACATTATTTCGTATTCTTTCTAAAATATCCGCATCTGAATTATCAATATTCATTTTTACATTCGTATTCGTATTTTTAGGACATGATTTACAGTTTACACATTCGCGTGATATTCATATTCGTATCGGCATTTTAGAAAAAGTGGACCTTCCTTCTGGATAGTGGTATCCTAGAGTGGAATTCTGTCTTCGCTTGGTCGATGCGTGTCTTGTTTTTTTCCAGAGTACCGATCTGGATCAGGACATGGCTTGGGGTCTTTCAGTCTTCTTTTGTTTCCGACTCTTGAAAACTATATAAAACAAAGAAAAGCTTTCATCCGGCCTTCTATATATATGGGGCTCGTAGCGTATATATATGAGGGCTTCTCGGCTCTGGCCTGAGGGCTCACTCTTTTTGCCTCTGGCTGGAAAAGGAGGGACTAAGGGGTGATTGATTTTCATTGGAGTAGTTTCTTCAAGAATTTCAGTAGTACCCTCAAGTAGATCTCATAAGCTCGATCATAGTCCCTTCTTTGTTCTTCCTCCGGGGGATAGCGCTATCTATGCCTCTTGGTTCTAGCTTTGAACAAGCGGGAACATGGAAATTCTCATCTTGGAAGTGATGATTCCTTTCCCACTGTTTATCCCCTCTCGCTTCACTCTCTTCCCGGGAGCAATCTAGTTCGAATTCATACGAGGTACTCTGTTATACGCACTTCCCTCGAGCTAATCTGAGGCTCTATACCAACCGTACCTGAGGATTCTTCCGGCAAGATAGCAGGATTTCGCAAGGCAAACCAATCGGAGAACAACTTATCTTAGAGCATCAACAAGTTAGGGATATGAAGACCTACAATCATATTTGTATCCGACTATTTTTATCCCTAGTTAGGATTGTTAGGGGTACAAATGGACAAATTCAGATATAGATATTACAATATCCTTGTCTTTTTTTTTAAATATGAATGCAGGTACAGATGTTTGATAGTTATTAGAACTACATTACTACATCCTTGAACAAGAGTTATAGATCTAAAGCATTATATAATAATCACATGCAAACAAAATTTGAAATACTTTTCGTATAAGCTTAAATATGTGTACGTGATATAAATATATTGAATGTGCTTATATTGCAACAATTTTACCAATGATGAAAGATACAAAATTATGTAATATAGGGTTAAAAATGAATCTACATCAATATTTATATATGAAAGACGTTTAGATATGTATGCAGATATGAAAGTGATACAAATGTCAAAATATATGTAAAACAGATACGATGATCGAATATCAATGTATCCTTACCTCTTTGCATCCCTTGTTCCCCTTCAAGTTTTTCGACAACACTCCTAACTTTTTTTTGCAATTATACTTGTGCAACTATATTCTTGTGAACATGGTAATACACTTACGTTACTACACTCGTACCCCTATATTAAACTAATGGTGTGGACTCGTCAGATGCTCTTTCGTGCGTTGCGGCCTCTTGGCTTGCGGGCTACCTTTGAAACTAGCTTACGAAAAAAGACTTCCCAGTCTGGGCAGTCATCGAAGGGGAACTATAGAAAAGGCATGGGCAATAATGTGAATTTTGTAAGAATACAAAAGTACAAGTTCAATTGCAAAAAAAGAGCAATCGCTTTTTCTTGTTACCATCAAGGTAGACAGCAAACAAGTTATAGATGTTTATTTGATTTATATAAAAATTCTAAAATTTAACACAATTACAATGAGTTCAATGTTATCAGGGGACTGGTATGTATTTGATCCTACAGCTTCATAAAGGGAACCATCTCAGTTTTAACTTAACGAGTGGAAAAAAAATAGAAAACTTCACTGAAAATGGATAATTTTATCCAGGGGATAGAAAATGTATCAGAAACCTAATTACACGCACATCTTACAAAAGACATTTCCCAATCTTGAGATATGTATAACTTTACTAAGATTATTTCCCACAGGATTCTACTTCAATTTCTACAAAATCCTGTCCCACAGAAGTTGCTCGAAAAGGCTCCTGCAAAAAAAAAAGTGCTAACAAGATTTCGTCTAGCTCTCTGCAAGGAAAAGAACAAACATCTCAGCTCCAACTTGTTACTGGATCCAAAACAAGAAATCTTAAAGTATTTCGACTTGCACAAGGAAATTCACGTGCTTCGTTGCTGCTATGCATGCTTCCCCTGGTTGAACGCGACCGTCGTTAAAATCTGGACAAGTTTTAAAGAACGAATAAATAGCAGCAATAGCACATGCTTACCTTAGACATCATCCCCAGTCTATGAAAGGAAGTGTAGGATAACCTTCTTCCGGAGGTGGTCTAAGTGATGGAGGCAGATTGCCCCAAAAGATCCCCATATGATTTGTTAATGCATCCCCTCCTGCACATAAACACCATTCGATACCAGAAATCCAGTCAGCCGCAGTTATTATACTCTAGAAGTTATGAAACGTAGTTTCTGTTCACAATTTTGCTCCACTTCTAAACAAAGTGTAAGTACTACTTTAGTTTTCATGCTCGGTTTTTCCATTGATCTCCATGAGGGCAGGCATAGGGATGAAACAGATTAAACACACAATAACAAGGGGATAATGGGGCTGCTGGGAGAGCTAACTTAGGCTCCCCCCACCATTTTTTCCTTTTTTTTGAAAACGAATCCGTGAAAATTCATCACTATATCCCTGTATTATGTTATTCAAGTTTCGTGAGAAACAGAGACTCCTACGGCCTCCATCTAGACAGTCATTTCTTAACGGTTGTAGAATTGTTGAAATCGACCACGTTTGGATGGAGGACGTAGGAGCTTATGTTTCGCACGAAATTTGAATGACATAATAGGGATATAGTGATGAATTTTTCAAAAATCCACGGAAGCATTTCTCAAAAAAATAAAAAACATGGGGAAAATGGGATGGGGGTGCCAAGTTAGCTCCTCAAGGGGGCAGCCCTATTTTACCCTAATAATAATTGTAATCTAAAGAGATTAAAATAAAAATAATAATTTCCTTCCTATAAAGTTTTAAACACATTTCTGATATAGCATAAATTTACTCCAGTGGATTATGACCCCCCCCCCACCCCACACCCCAAATCTTAAAACTAATCCTTTATGTAGATGCATTCAAATTTATCTAAAGTTAATAATCTCTACAGTTGTCCATGTATATACAAAAAAAATACATAGGTGAAACTAATAAACTGGTAAGTCCGTGAGGGGGGGGGGATAGCCGCGAAGGGGCTGCTCTGCAATTCCGGTGGTCGAGGGGCTATAGGCTGCACATCTACCGTTTGTGGAAGGTAGTTGAGGCGAAGAGGCAGTGACTGCTGGGGGTCAAGGGGGTGTATGGCTTCAGGGAAACATAGGAAATGGGATTTAAGAGTTCAACTTGGGATTAGGTTTTAGTTAATTTAGGAAACTGTTAATATATATATTAGTTTCCTTTGTATTTCTCTGTTATTTTTATTTTCAGTCATATGCTTTATGTAATTTACCCATAGGCTACTCTCCTATATAAGAGAGCCTAGGGCTGATGGAATAAACATCTCTTTCATTTTTTCCCAACATGGTATCAGAGCGACGGTCCTAGACCGGAGTTCTCGAAACCCTAACCCTATCCCTACCCCACCCGCGTGCCTCTCTCTCTCACCGTCGCCGGCGCATACACGCGACCGCCTCCGCCGCGCGTGCGCTCCGCCCTTCGCGCCTGCGCCTAGCGCTCTAGCCCTCGCACGCTCGCCCTTGCGCGCGACTGCGCACCTGCGTGCTCTCGCGACTGCGCACCTGCGCGCGACTGCGCGCTCGTCCTTGTGTTGCGCGACTGAGCGCCTGCCCTCGCGCGCCTGCCCTCGCGCTCCTGTGCTCTTGCGTGCCTGCGTGATCCAGCGGGCACCGTAGAGCCCTAAGCATGTGCTCTTGAATCAGCCCTAAAGCGCACACCGTCAACTAAATGGGTTTAGTTGCTTGAGGTCTACACATGCAACTAAACCCGTCTATGTCTGTGTAGACGAATCTTATCTTCAAACAATTGCTCCAGTCTTCAGTTTCCAGTATGTCAGAAAGCAAGGCGGATATTCCATCTATTGACGCCTTTCGTGGTCCAACGCCTATTGTAAAGATGGGTGGTACGAACTATGAACTGTGGGCGATGCAGTTCATGAGTATGATGAAATCAACTGGTAAGAAGCACATTCTTACCGAAGGAGAGCCTGCTGAGAAGACTGGAGCCAATGCCTCATGGGAGGCCGATGACGCATACGCCAAAGTCTGGTTCTCTGGAACGTTGGCGATCGAGATTGCCAATGACATTCTACATCAGCCCACATACTCTCAGGCGAAGAATGAGATAAAGATTCTGCAACTCCAGCATGATATATTCACTATAAAGCAGAATGGTCGCCCTCTACATTCACTCTACACATCCCTGCGAGGGATGTTCGAGAAGCTATACAGCTTCATGCCCCTGACAGCCACGCCAGAGCAACAGAAGACATATCGGAATGCGACTATGGTGGCGTTTTCCTTGTTGCACTTGATCCAGAGTATGAGGCGGCACGATCCCAGATCTTGGCCGATTCGACTATTCCTCCCATGGAGGAAGCCTTTCATAGACTGAGCCGCATCACCGTCCCTTCTACGACCACAAATCAGAATGCTTCGGCCATAGCCCAAGCTAGCACAGAAATGATGTGGGTAAAGGCCGTGCTTACAGATCTATGTATAGATGCACCACTTCCTATGAACTTAGAATGTGACAATCAGGCAGCCATGTTCATTGCAAACAATCCAGCATTCCATGAGCGAACCAAGCACATTGAGGTCGACTGTCACTTCATACGTGACATGATTCAGAAGGGATTCATTGCTACATCTCATGTTACTTCAGAAAATCAAACTGCAGATATATTCACCAAGGCATTACTACGAGGCCCATTCCAGAAGTGTGCGTCCAAGCTGAGCATGATTGATATCTACGAGTGTTAACATATATATTAGTTTCCTTTGTATCTCTCTGTTATTTTTATTTTCAGTCGTATGCTTTATGTAATTTACCCATAGGCTACTCTCCTATATAAGAGAGCCTAGGGATGATGGAATAAACATCTCTTTCATTTTTTCCAACAGAAACATAATACATTATATTATATGATATATATATAAGGGAAAAAGGAGCTTACACCCATGTGTAGGTAACTTTCCTATATCCGTCCCTTTTCCCTTCTATTTTTTTGATTTTTTTGAACTGAATTCTTAAGGGATTTAGATCACAATATATCACCCTGGTGTCAATCAAATTTCAAGTTATTTCAAGTCTTCTAATTTATCCATCAAGGTAGTCAAATTTTAACAGACTCAGATTTGTTGAAATCGACGCCTTTTGATGTACATGTTAGGTACATCTGTTTTACACAAAATTTGAAACACATGTTCCGCTCAATATTCTAAGTAGATCTCCAAAGGATTTTATTTCAAAAAAATAAAAAAATAAGGGAAAAGGAGGTGGGTGCAGGAAAGTTACCTACATATGGATGTAGGCTCCACAATCCCTATATATAATAATATATACTATTCAAATATTCAAATCCGGATCAGAATATAGCTTTTTTAGCCATTCTCATATCCGGATATAAAATCCTGATTTTTTATTGATGATGTCCATATTCAATTAAAATTTGAATATGGATGTCTATACTTTATAATTTTCGAATATATGTCCGTACCCCTTTTTATCACTAAGCAGCCCCCACAAGATTTGGAAGAAAAAAAAGGTTAGTTCTTGTCCACTAGCTGAAGCTGCGATTTTTTGGGGGGAAATGATAATTAAATGAAATGTTCGCTTTTAAATGATGGTGCACATGCCCAAAGATGCTGGTTTAAAATTTAAAAAAAAACTAAATAATTTGATTTTGTAGAATAAATGACTGATATGCAACATGCTGTACTTATTTGATATCACGAATCATATCACAACACAGCCGCATGCAATGTTAGTCCACCTTCCCATATTCACTGCAAAATTAAGTTTGTTCCATTCGTGATACACCCTGAGACTAGGCATAGGAGGAAACAACATCACAATCGTCATACCAAGTAACATGACATACTGAAGCCTGTACCAAAGATATGGCGGTTATATCTATATAACAGACCATGTCTCCGAGACTCCGCCATGCACTGAGAGAGTGAAGTCAATGATGTGACTGCTCTCAGACATGGAGGCAAAATATGCTTGTTGAAGGAGGTCCGAGCAGAGCTTTAGAAGCGAGCTCAGAGGATAGAGTTTCAAACTCATGAGATGGATATTTTGGCACGGGAGGAAGAGCTAACATAGATGGCTCTAAACAAAAGCCTGGGCAAGATGCCAACTAAGGACGCCGCATAGGCTGGTTAGCCCAACATGGGGTTACCAATCCATGAACAGGAAGTTCAAATCAGGGAACCCAAAAGAGAAAACCACTTCCCCAGTTCTGCAAGGCCAGACATGCCTACTTTCGAAGGGATTAGGGTCCATAAGCAGCCGAGAAATGCATCAGTTCTATTGAGAGAATCCCCCTGATGAGCGAGGTCTCCAAAGATACTTTTTGCCCATTACCTATTGATCAGGAATGCTGACAAGGTTTGGACGACCTATCATGGTCAGCAGGACATCCCACGGGAGAGGTTCACCAAGCTTTTCAGAGGATGATTCTAGGCACCACATTCGAACGACATGCTTATGAGAGAACATAAGAAAATCTAAGTGTTGAGTTAAATTCTATGGGGTCTTACTCTCCAAGGAATCGCCCTTGCTAATACTATGCCAAGACAAGCATCCATAGCTTCAGCAACACGACCCTATCACCAACAAAGATGATGAACCCACACGTGTTTTCACTGGCAGAGGCAAGCCATTTCAGGAGAGATTGACACAACAGGAAGGTATTTCAATCCCAAGGACAACATCGCCATATCAACTTTGCCCGTGCTATCTTTGCGAAGGAATCGGGTATATTTGGAGGATTTGTCCACCACTGTTCGTGAGCAGTACTACAGTGGGTGCATGAGAGACACAACCTGAGTCCAAAGATCTTTCAAGCAACAACCATCAACTTCAAGATCACATAAAAAATCGAAATAGAATTGAATCTCAAAGATGAACTCCAAAATTGACTTGCTTTAATACCATGTGAAAATATAGAACGAGAAATGTGGAAACAAAGGATAAATGAAAACTTGATTTTACGTGGAACCTTACTTTGTAAGGAGAGGGATGAAACCATGCGAGAAAGCCATCAGGGGATGTGTTTTCTATTGAATTTCTCAATGAGTACATGCAGTGTGAGACTCTTTATATAACCCGACAAAGTCTCGCCACTCCATGATGTGGGACAAAACAACTCCCTCTCAAGTGGCTCATTACACAACTTTCCCAATATCTCAACAAGATATATATCGAGTACTATATTTGATATTCCACTGCAACTAAGACATGGAAATCTAGCAATAAATTATCAGACAAGAACTTATTAACATTCAGACGAGTGCTACGAAGTCGCCCTTGCCAGTGAAATGAACAAGGCCCCTCATGGGATTTTACAGTGAGTTGTGAATTGCCTTATAGGAAAGAAAATATCACTGGAAAGAACTTTATCCATTCCTCATTTTCAAGTAAGTTATCACCAGGGCTTGATCGAAAAGGAAAGCGTGTCTATAGTGCATACTGCATAGTGGTAGACAAATTGTAAGCAAAATGTAACTACTAATTTATTTTTCATGTTCGGTTGTTTTCACTAATCTCCACTAGATAAAGGTGTGCCCTTGAATTTGGAAGATTGTTTCCTTTTTGTTCTAGCAGTTTCCATTAGCGCCAACTGCGAAGGAAATGGTAATTATTTGCAATGTTTGCTGATGTAATGGTGCATGTCCAATGATTAGGTAGAAAGATTTAGTAGAAAGATAGTTTAGAACCAAGATCAGCTAAATAGTTTAAATTTGTAGAAGAAATGTCATTACAACAGGCTCTACTTCTTTAATGTCATGAATCATCGATGCATGTGCATCACAGATTAAGCCTGTGAGATGGTGGTCCACCTTCTCATACTCAAAACACCCATGGACCAGAAGAACCTATTCAACATGCTTGCAAACTGTTTGACTTGCAAGCTGTTGAGCAAAATTATGGTAAGTCATTAGGAATCTCCAATATAGTGGGAAACAGCTAGCAAAAATTAAATAGATGCAGCTAAGAGCTAAACCATCTTCGTCACATGACACAAGCAAAAGAGGCAGAGATCTAGGCCTAGCACAGTCAATGCAGACTGCGATATGGTTATAGTATGCAGCATGCAAACTCATCAGATGCCATATCAGTATAAAAGAAAACCATTGCAAGGCAGAATTTTAAAGCTAATTTCTCTTAACATTATAAATACCGTATTGAAAGGGAAAAAGATTGATACCACTAATGTAGACTGTAGTCATCCTAAATTTCATTAGCAAATGAGCAAATATTCATCAGAATCACACAAGGAACACCTATATGCAAATCAGGAAACTCCCAATAGTGTATCATCCCCAACAACTACACATGAAAACAAACAAAAACACGACAATATTAGATACTTTATATTTCTATGTAAAATCATATATGTTAAGAAACACTAGTACGGTCATTTGGCCGACACAGTCAGGTTTTTTTCCTGATGGAAGAGACTAGGACAGGGATCCCGGTTAAGTGAGTGAGGGAGAGCTTTTTCTGGTTCAGTTGTCGCTCCGTTTCAACCCTGTTACCTTCTTTCTTCCACTTGACATTGAAATAGAAATAGATCTTCCTATGTAACCGACATCCACTGATGCCCGGTGTGAAGGTGTGAAGAGGTGGTTTAGTTTTAGAAAATAATCTGTCTTGGGCACGAAATTTTCTGGAGGCAACGGAATTATATAGCTGACCCCAATTACCATGGAAAAACCTTGGTTTGGCACAAATTGGTTTGGTACTGAATCATTTCTATCATGTCAACCATGTTTGGAAACCAGATTTGGACATGCAAGCCCAAGCCCAATTGTAAGAGGGGGAAACTCAGTTGAATTCATATCAAGCCATAGTCTTGATCTCCAAATCAAACACAGTTTCAACTCTTGCAACCCAATATGGGCGTAGCCAACCCGGTCCTTATTTTGCAACTAAGATAAGTAGGCAAGAAATGAGGATTTAAACTATTTAAAGCAACAGCAAAAAGACTTCAATGTCTATGCTTGAAAAAATAATCACGTTAAACTTATCTAGAACCATTTTAAGATAAAATTGTTTTTTATTATCAAGAACTAAGAAGCTTTCAGACTTTGACTTATCTGATTTCTGCAAAAAAAGACTGGCATACCAACTTAACATCGATGGGCATAAATGTGGCAATAAATAGATTGAGTTCTAATTCATAACTATGCCTCTTAGTGTGATGTTTCAATTATTGTTGTTTGTGCATCATATTTAAGTACAAAATCAGCATCAACATTTACCTGAAATAGGGTTTCCTATAGGTTGTTTTCCTGAAAGATTATGTGGCTGCATCATCTCTGCAGACTGAGCTCCTGAAAAAGAATATTCAACTCTTAACTAACAAAAACACCAAGGTTCAAAAACTTCCCATCAAGATAGAGTTGGCAGCGTAAAACTAACATGAACAGCCTGGAAAAATCTGATTTAAGCACAACCACGATTAACCAGAATAACTTGGGATAGCAAAGTAGTCAACGGGTTCTCCTGAAGTTGGGTTTTCAGAGCCCAGAGTACATCCCAGGATAGAATACGGACTAGGTTGTACGGAGGAAACATTTACATGGCCGAGGTATACATGTGCCAGCTGGCTAAATAATAAATATTGTGAAGCTGGTACCTTCAATCTATCCATATCCATTTATCTGATTAGTATTGCATTGTGTATTTAGCCCCATATTACTTGATCCAAGAGTTTATTCAAGTCTCCTAGTTTAGAGCCTTGTAACAAAGATTCCAAGACAGCATGATCGAATGATAGGACACTTTGCATCTCTTTCCTCATTAAGCAGAGTGATTTAGGCACCATTCCTAGTTTAGAGCCTTGTAACAGAGATTCTTAGGCATGCAGTTATCGATCTCTTGATCTGTAAGCAACACAATTCTCATTCTCATTCATTTATTTAATTCAAACAAAAGGTATGATTTTTTTGAAGGAAAAACTCAGCCATGGCCGGTCCCAAGCCCGGGTAAATGAGGAGGGTTGCGCGCTAGGTAGCCGACAACCAGCGCAGGAGAGATAAATTCGTAAATAGTGTTCTTAAAGTTCTTCTAAGAACACTATTTATGAATTTATCTCGAAACCGTTCGGATCTTTTAAACATGGATTTAAGCAAACATACAGATTTCGTTGGGGCGTTCCCTACTTGCGACGCGTTGCATCGCCCGAATGCAATGAAAAATTGGCAAGGGCCGCTACATTGCAGCCTGGATGTAGTTCAAAATTTACAAGGGTTCTCGCATGAGGAACGCATGCGGGTAAATAAGCTAGTTCCGCTGCATCACCGCCCGGATGCAGTCCAAAATTCACAAGGGTTCTCGCATAATAGACGCATGCGAGTAAAGAAGTTAGTCCAAAAGAGATTGCAAAGGAAGTTACGGATTGGTAGTTGGAATATCGGTACTTTAACGGGAAAATTGATGGAGATAGTGGATACAATGGAAAGAAGGAAGATCCATATATTATGTCTTCAAGAGACTAAATGGGTTGGAGAGAAAGTAAGGGAGATCGAGAAGACATGCTTTAAACTTTGGTATTCAGGTAAAGATAAGGGCAGAAACGGTGTTGGAGTGGTTGTTCATAAAGATTTGAAGGAATGTGTGGTTGAGGTGCAAAGATTTGGGGATCAGATTATTTTGCTAAAGTTGGTGCTTGAAGAAGAAATTCTGAATATCATCTCAGTTTATGCACCGCAAATTGGTTTAGATGAAAGGACTAAACAAGCTTTTTGGGAGGATCTGGATAAGATTTTACAAGGAATCCCACAGAGAGAGATGGTTTCCATAGGTGGAGATCTTAATGGACATGTGGGAAAAGATATTTCAGGGTATGCAAGTGTGCATGGAGGACATGGTTTTGGGGATAGAAACGAAGAGGGAAAAGTCATTCTAGATTTTGTAACTGCATATGATCTTTTCATAGCAAACACTCTTTTCAAGAAGAGGGAGGAGCATTTGATTACTTATAAGAGTGGCTCAATTAGAACACAGATAGATTACTTTGCGTTGAGGAGAAGAGATCGGTTGTGTTGCAAAGATTGCAAAGTAATCCCTGGAGAGAGTTTGACAACCCAGCATTGCTTGTTAGTCTTGGATTTACAAATAAAAGGGCTGGTAAAGAAACGGAAGGTTCCTAAGATCACTAGAACTAGGTGATGGAATCTTCCGCTGAAGCAATCAAGCTTCAGAGAGAAGGTTTTAGAAGACTTATCTTGGGATTGTAGCGGTAGTGCAAACGAGATGTGGGAGGCAGTAGCATCTTGTATCCGAAAGGTAGCCAAAGAGATGCTAGGCGAGTCAAAAGGAGGAGCTCCGGGTCAAAAGGAGGCTTGGTGGTGGAGTGAAGGGGTGCAAGAGAAGCTAAAAATTAAAAGAGCTTGCTTTAAAGCTATGTCTAAGGATAGAACAGAGGAAACTGTCATAGACTATAAAATAGCAAAGAAGGAAGCAAAGAAGGCTGTAAGCGAAGCTAAGTCAAAAGCTTATGAGGTTTTGTATAAAAATCTCAACTCTAAGGAGGGCCAGAAGGATATATTCAGGTTGGCCAAAGCAAGAGAAAGAAAGACCAAAGACATTTCTCAAGTGAGATGCATTAAGGACGAGGAAGGTCACGTGCTTGTTACTCAGAAGGATATAGAGACTAGATGGGAGCAGTACTTCCATAAACTTTTCATTGGAGAAAGAAATAGAGAGATCACTTTGGGTGATCTAGCTAGCAGTGAAAGTTACTTGAATCGTGCATGCTATAGACGAATACAAAGAAAAGAAGTAGAGGAGGCTTTGAAGGTTATGAGACCTGGGAAAGGTGTTGGACCGGATGACATCCCTGTAAAAGTATGGAAAGTTTTAGGTGAGCGTGGTTTGACTTGGCTTACGAATCTATTCAATGTTATTTGACGAAGCAAGAAAATGCCTGAAGATTGGAGGAGGAGTATCGTGGTGCCTCTTTATAAGAACAAAGGAGACATTCAAAATTGTTCAAATTACAGAAGTATCAAGCTGATGAGTCACACTATGAAAATTTGGGAACGTAAGATCGAAAGAAGGTTGAGGCAAGTTTCCCAAGTAAAAGAAAATCAATTCGGATTCATGCCAGGTCGCTCAACTATTGAAGCCATCCATTTGCTGAGGAGAACAATGGAGATTTATAGATCTAAAAGGAAGAATCTTCATATGCTCTTTATTGATTTGGAGAAGGCTTATGATTCCGTCCCACGAGAGATACTGTGGAGAGTTTTGGAGAAGAGACAAGTACATATCCTATACATTAATCGCATAAAGGATATGTATGATAGGGCTTTATCTTGTGTAAGGAACCCGACGGGGAAGACTGACTATTTTGATATCAACATTGGTTTACATCAAGGTTCAGCTTTAAGTCCATTTCTTTTTACTTTGATTATGGACGAGTTGACAAGTCACATTCAGGATGAGTTACCTTGGTGTATGTTATTTGCTGATGATATTGTGCTTATTGACGAGACTAGAGATGGAGTAAATGAGAAGCTTGAGGTTTGGAGACATGCATTAGAGACTAAAGGTTTTCGTATAAGCAGGGCTAAGACGGAATATATGGAATGCACCTTTGATGGAAGCAATGGTGAAGGAATCGAGGTTAAGATTGGTGACGATAACATTCAGAAGAGAGATTCTTTTAGATATCTGGGATCTATTTTGCAACATGATGGGGAAATTGATGGAGATATTACTAATAGAATAAATGCAGGTTGGCTAAAGTGGAGAGGAGCCTCCGCTGTTCTCTGTGATAAGAAAATTCCTTTAAAAATTAAAGGAAAGTTTTACAAAGCAGCCGTGAGACCTGCTATGCTTTATGGTTCTAAATGTTGGCCTGTGAACCATAGACATGTGCAGAGAATGGCTGTAGCAGAAATGAAAATGCTAAGATGGATGTGTGGACATACACGTAAAGATCGGATTCGGAATGATGCAATCAGAAAGAAAGTTGGTGTAGCTCCGATCGAGGATAAGATGCGAGAAAACCGCTTAAGATAGTTTGGTCATTTGCAAAGAAGGTCAACTGATGCACCGGTTAGGAGATGCGAGTATTGGGATGTTGAGCCGGCTAAGAGAGGGCGAGGACGGCCCAAAAAGTGTTGGAAAGAGACTATACGAAGGGATCTTAGTTTTTTGGATATAAATCCGAGATTGACCCAAGATAGATTTGAATGGAGGCGAAAAATCCATGTAGCCGACCCTACTTAATTGTGGGAAAAGGCTTTGTTGTTGTTGTTGTTGAAAAACTAAGACATGGTGAAGTTCCCTTTGCCTATTTTTCATCGTAAACTAGAATAAACTTTCCTCCATTAGTCTGCACAAATTCAGATGCCTTAGGCAATTCGATCTTGAGACCACGGGACTTACTGGTCTAATATGCGATCTTACATCTCCCAAGAGTGTCCAACTTACTTATGCGTTGATTTTTTCTTTTATTGCTATCACCTTGAGGTTGTAAGAATCCATGTAGCATGTGATTCCCCTTACTATCTTCGTTAACACTTGTTTGTTTCTCTTCTTCTTGCTAAACTGGCTCCTTTTTTATGGAGAAAGTGTAAGTAAGATTTAATCTGTTTTATGTCCAGAAAAGTTTTCCTTCAAAAAAATACAGAATAGCTTCTGATTCCTTATTTCCAACGGAAAATCAGAGGAGAAAAGAAGGTTGAAGAACAAAGTTCGAAATAAAAGGAACTGTAATGCTGTCAGTTTTCCCTCCACCTACACCTAACCAAGTTACCATTTTATCATTTTCCGCCTGATTCGTTTGTTTTGAAAGCCTTGCAGTTATCCGGTTATTTTAGTAAAAGGGATGGCTTGGCATTCTTAGAGCACTAGTTGCCTTCTTCTAGCACATGCATCAGCCGCTTGACACTTGAGCTCCTATTCAGATGCCTAATTTTGGTTGCCCCCCCCCCCAAATTGTGATATGGCTAAGATTCAAGCAATTATGACATGTGAACAAGCTTCTAACCCTTTTGTTTTGTTGACACATTCTACAATCCAGATTTTCATCACCATCCTCTACTTGCTCCCTCTTTACAATACTTTCATGTTATTTTTGACATGTTCATGGCCTTTTGCTTCTCCTCCAACCATACTACTATGCATCACTTGACCCACTGCCAGTATTAAACCCGGGTGATGAAACCACAACAACAACAACAACAAAGCATTTTCCTACATTAAGTAGGGTCGGCTACGAGAGGTTGACCCAAGATAGGAGATGCGAGTGTTGGGATGTTGAGCCGGCTAAGAGAGGGCGAGGACGGCCCAAGAAGTGTTGGAAAGAGACTATACGAAGGGATCTTAGTTTTTTGGATATAAGCCCGAGATTGACCCAAGATAGATCTGAATGGAGGCGAAGAATCCGTGTAGCCGACCCTACTTAATTGTGGGAAAAGGCTTTGTTGTTGTTGTTGTTGTTGTAAGTAAGGTCGGCTACATGGATTATTTGCACCCATTTAGATCTATCTTGAGTCATTCTCAGGCTAAGATCAAAAACACTAAGATCCCTTCGGATAGTCCCGTTCCAACAATTCTTGGGCCTTCATCGTCTTTTCTTAGCTGGCTCCACATCCCAAAACTCGCATCTCCTAATCAGTACATCAGACGACCTCCTTTGCAAATGGTCAAACCACCTTAAGCGGTTTTCTCGCAATTTATCCTCGATCGGAGCTACACCAACTTTCCTTATAATTGTATCATTCCGAATCCGATCTTTACGTGCATGTTCACACATCCACCTTAGTATTTTCATTTCTGCTACCGTTATTCTCTGCACATGTCTATGGTTTACAGGCCAACATTCAGATCCATAGAGCATAACATGTCAAATGGCTGCTTTGTAAAACTTTCCTTTGATTTTCACATGAATTTTCTAATCACATAGAACAAAGAGAGGCTCCTCTCTTAGGTGATGAAAGTCATGAAACCACATTAAAGAAAAACCATCTTTATTTTCCATAAAAGAATGAAAAAGCATCTTAAAACACAAATTTAGACAACTCTTTCTCATATTATTTTAAATATCTACGTCCAAGCCCGAGAATCACGTTGATTTGTCTAAATCCAAAAGAACTTGTGGGAAAAATAAAGACCAGTATATACCTATACCGATGGGCAGGTGAGGGGGATGGGGCACTGGCTGCTTGGGGTGAAGGTACTTGCATCCATCCCCATACGGGCAGAAACCCTAACAACATAAAACAGTTGACGTGTCAATTGAGAAACCCTAGAAACATGTGCGTGTGTAAGGATGGATGGATACCGTGCGGAGGAAGCGATGGCAGAGGCCCTGTGGAGGGGTAGCGGGCGGTGCTGCGGAGGAGAAGGAGGAGTACCAGAGGGCTCTGGCGCGCTGGTGGTGAGAGCTCTGGAGATGGCGTTTGCGGGCGGAGGGCGTGTCCTGGAACTCCTTCTCACAGTAGTCGCAGTGGTACTTCCCCACGGGCATCCTCACCTTTTGTCCTCCACTTCTCCCAGGAAGGTCCAAAATTAACTACAGGCAAATGCTACTCGCAGCCCCCAATCCATGCCAGGAATATCTAAAAAGAATTGTAATATAATACGAGGAAACCTACTCTGTGGAGCAGGTAACTTTACCTACTTCACATTTATTTTTCGCAAATTTTTTTTGGAAAATGCCACCGTGGATTTTAATAATTATATCCCTTTAATATGTCATTCAAATTTCGTCAGAAACAGATAAACCTACGGCCTCCATCCAGAACATATAAATTACAGCAAATCGGTGACCGTCAAAAAATGAATGTCTGGATGGAGGCCATAGGAGTCTCTATTTCTCACGAAATTTGAATGACATATTAGAGGGATATAGTTATGAAAATCCACGGTGGTATTTTTCAAAAAAAATAAAAAATTTGCTAAAAATAGATGTGAAGTAGCTAAGGTTACCTAATTCACAAAGTAGGCTCCATTTCCTCATAAGTATATTCATTCTAGATTTTGATGAATATTTAATAATTTAATGTGTAAGTTAGATTTTTAATAGGAAAAATGGGCATGTTCCCGCTCATATTTTTTTCTTTATTTTTAATTTTTTTGAAAAATATCATCATGTATATTCATCTATATATATCTCCAATATTTCATTCGAATTTTGTCAGAAACAGAGACGCATATGCCCACCATCTAGAACAGGTGATTTTAATGGTCTAAACATTGTTGTAACCTACCTGTTCTAAATGAAGGGCGTAGAAGTCTATGCTTCTGACGAAATTCGAATTACATATAGGAGGGATATATAAATGAATACATGATGATATTTTTGAAAAAAAATAAAAAAAAATGCCGAAAATGGGGCGGGGACATCCCCCTTAACCCTTTTTAATGTGCATCTTCTCGTTGTTTCTGATAAGAAAGAAAGAAACAAAAAGAGTAAATTCCAAAAAAGATCGTGACCTATACACTCAATTTCAATGTCATACCAGAACTTTAAAAGGTAATAATTTGGTACCCGAACTTCAAGATTTGTCTACATGTGGTCCTTAGCTATTGAAATTTAAGATTGAAAAAAAATGAAATGATCAACTAAATTTCAATAGTCAAGGACCACATCGGGACAAATACTAAAGTTTGAGTAACATTGTTACCTTTTAAATTTCAGGTATGACATTGAAATCGAGTGTATAGTTAATTTACTCTTTTTTAAATAGTCTCATCCGATCACGCTTTATCAATAATTTATACATCTCAATCAATCACTTAATGCAGCTGTCCCCTTTGCTTTACTTACTAGTTTATGCCGTGCTTGTTGCAACCTATACTTATCAGAATGTTCATGAGCTCTTTATTATGTAAGGTTTGTTTTCAAAATCAAAGATGTGTGTCAGTATTACGAGCATATAATTATTCAATCTATGCAGTTGTATGAAATATGTATTTCTATCTTTATATTAATTTAGAAAAATAATAAGATGTGATAATGCATATATTTTGATCGATATCCGATCATTTTCATCCCTATATGCAAAGCCCCTCAAAATTTGATTTACTTTTTTTTAACAAGATTGTATCACTTTTTTGAATAAAAATAAGCTGCATAATATCACTCTTACCAAAATCAGTCAAAACTTTTAAACCCTTGATCTCAAAGGGAAGGTCGTCATCAAGTTATGCAAAAAAAATTGCTCTCACCATGGAATGGAAGATGATGAGGATTGTAAATTATTTCGACGATGCTCCAGGATTTGATGAAGATGTTGTGCACAAGTTGTGACACCATGCCCACCCAGGCATTAGGGCCAATACGACATGATATCAGACCGATGGTCCCTATCGATCAGGATATTCGATACTCAGTAAACTCATCTCATGCATGTCACATTAATATTGAAAATATAGAATCACGTCATAAAGTATGAAATTATAGTCATTCTCATTAATAATATTCATACCAAGTCCATGTCTAAAAATGTGGATACACATGATTGTCTAATTATAACAAAATAATATCAAGTGTCTTGCTGCAATATCTCACAAAGAAAACAAAAAATATATGTTGAACTAAAGAAAAAGACTATACGCACACTATCTGGTGCAAGTATATATGTAGAAGTTCCATCATATTTTGACCATTTTTGTTATGATGGCTCAAATACTTCTATTGGAACCATATGAAAGTGATGCCATCATTGCCATGAGTAATTGTCTAGCAGCGAGATTGACACTGATGCTTGTGTGATCGTAAACAAGGTAAATATACTCTCTTTTGCGCATGCTTCACGAAATATCATGTACAGAGCATACAATTACACACACCTATCACACGTTTGACAAGTATGTCATTTCTTTGATTATGTATTATTTACGAAGACAGCCATAATTTTCTCCAAATCTATAGCATCTTAGCAAAAGTCATCCAAAAGAGATTGGCGGCGTAGCTTGTTGCCTGTCTCCCAACAATTTCGTTGTAATTTATTTTTTAATTGCTAAAAAAAGTCATCAATGTAAAGCCCAAGCCTCATCTATCGAACCATCGATCATTTTTCTTTATCATCGTTATCCTTGGTTATAGCCCAAAAATGCCTCCATTTTTTCTCTAGAATGGAAGATCAAGATATCATTCACCTCCTTTGTTAATCAATAGAGGAACGTCCCTCGTGATGCTAACATTATTTGTATTGTAATACTCTGCATGGTCACGTTTGGGGTGCTACTTTGAGATGCAGGTCTAAGTACGAGATCAAGAACACCAACCATGCAACTACTGACTCCATCGAGTGACGTCACGATAATTTGGGCAATAGTTATACATCACCCAACTCAGTCTTTGATTTGGGTGGAAGCATTCTATGTGCTTACCTAGGTCTAATTGCAGAAAGCGGTAGTCGGTACTCGGTCGATGGGTTCACTAAGGATTAATCGGTATTCAGATGGCTAATCAGATTTAGTCAGCCATTAGTTGGTTTTGAATTTTTTTTAATTATTTTAAATATATAAATCATTTTTATACATATATTACTATATATTAACATAGATTTATTCATTTTCTATACTATCATAATGAAACAAAGGAAGTAATTGACTATAAATATAACATTAATCATATTAGTATAAGTTTGATTTTATAAAAGCAAAAAAACTAAAAAAACTTGATGAAAAAGTCAGTCGATTAGGCTTAGTCGGCCGACTTTTGCAAGCTTTGGTCCAAGAGTGCATGTCGAATCTCTTATGGCACCTATCTTTGTCTACTGAAATAACGCGTGAATACGCATTTGTAAGCAAGAAGAGAGTCTAACTTGAGAAAACACATCCACAATCATAAACAACTATGATATTGCTAGCGACCTATGAGAGAATTTAGGTCATTTGGTGTACCGTACGTCACACTATAAAAACTCATGTCACTCACCTTCGATACACCTGTTTTTGAAGTCGTACTCAAAATCGAGGTGCATATGCATGAGGGATAAGGGATAAGGGATAAGAAGTAATTATCCTTTGTTTGTAAGCATTTTTGGTATAAAAGATAAAAAATGAGAGAGGATAAGTGGTAGTTATTTGTTATTCTGTGTTAAGCTGTAAAAGAAATGGTAAGGAATAAGGGACGTCAGTTAGTTAAGTTTGTTTTGTTTGTTGTATGTTAACGTCTAGCCTCACGATCTTAACCAAAAACAATAAAATTCGTAGAAATGACATCTCTTACATACACATTATACAAAATATTGTCGTTCTTCAAATAAAATAAAACATCACATACTAAAAGTGAAATGATAGCCCACTACTATATCTAAGCTGACAGGATATTATCCTTTGGAGATTTGGGCAATTAACGCCTCCGAATGGAATGCTAAGTGGGGATGAAACTGAACGTGTATATATTAGTATCCGATCCGCTATCGTATTCGTTTTACATATATTTTGATATTTGCATTCATAGTTGTTTTAAAATAGGTGTGGATAGAGATATCACTTTAACATTCGCTAATATTCACATTTGTATTCATATATAACGTTTTCGTACGTAAGTATCATAATAGATTTATTTATAATGATGTGTAACAATATTTTATGATTGCATTTACCGGTGTTGATATAATTGTTATGAAATCACTATATCCGATATATCTACTTTATGTGCAAACCATCCTAAACATGTATATTTTAGTTAATGTATTAAATATTTTTCTTAGATATTATTCGTATCTGATTCGTATTCGTTTTATATTCATATTGATTTTTAAGGATATGGTAACACATTTTTCATATCCATCAATATTCGTATATGTATTTATATTTGTATTTTAAAATGGATAAGAATATGATTATAACTGTATTCGTATATGTATCTCTGATTGTTTTCATCTCTACTAAGAAGCTTTCAAAGTATGAGATCCGCATATTTTTCCCATTCTGCATATGTATATGTATAAGGGCATTAACTTCACCATAATAAATATCATTGTAATGGAGAACACAGTGAAGGTCAAATATTGTATTAGACAATTGATTAAACAATGGCAAACTATGCCATATCATATTTGATTAAATCGGCAGAAGACTCTTACACAATGAGAGATAAATACATATGAGGGAGAAATAGTTGTAATAAAATGGTAAGTCACTATCAGTTGGTTACATGTTTATCTTCGATGTTCGCTATTCGATGTGTCTGTGTTAGGTATGAAAACGAATGTGAATATATTTGTATCCGTTCCGCTATTGTGTTCTTTTTATATATATTTTGACATTCGTATTCGTATTCATTTTAAAATGGATGCGAATATAGATATCACTTTGACATTCGTTAATATTCGCATTCGTGTTCGTATATTAGTTTTCGTGCATAAATATAGTAATAGATTTATGTATAACTATGTTTAACAACATTTTATGATTGCATTCACCATTATTGATATAATTGTTATGAAATTACTATATATGTTATATATATTTTATGTGTTAATCTATTAAAAAATTATGTTGTTATTCGTATCTGATTCGTATTCGTTTACATTCATATTTTTAAGGATATGGTAATATATTATTCACATCCGTCAATATTCATATATGCATTCGTATTCGTATTTTAAAATGGATAAGGATATGATAATACATATATTCGTATATGTATCCGACCGGTTTCATCCCTAGTCTGCATAATTGGATCGACCCAGCAGAGCTATGATGATGTACGGTCAATTGGGGCTCAAATATGATTTTTTTTTCGTTGAATTTTATCAATTAGGGTTTGAGTGTCATTCGTTAATTAAAGTCAAATTAATTTTACATTTTATTTAGTCCATACAATTTTATTTTAAATAAAGAAATCGCATGTGATCTAATATCAAATTAGTTAGTCGGTTAGATTTAACAGCTAATCAGTTAGAGATATTTGAGTCCAAAATGAGGATAAATTAGGATTTGAATTTCGATTTTGTTTCTATTATTATAATCTCACTATATAAAGGGGATAGTAGTCATTTATCTAGAGATTATCTCATATCTCATCCCCTTCTCTCTTCTCCCTCCACGAGATCTTCGCGATTATGCTCTCAAATCCCGCGTAACCGATGCATTTTCTCTTCCTCATCCCACCTATTTCCTTCACTAAATAATTTTCCCACCATTAAAATTTTATATTTTCACTGTTGCCAAATTCGATTTGCATCACGTGATTATTCATTCTTTCTCCTGAATGTGATGTTCCATTTCATATAGTCTTCCGATGTTGTACTCTAAATTTTCCAATATGTTTATAATACCCGACAGAAATGTTGGGGATATATGGACAACCAATCAACCAGGAGTATCCCCCTAAAACTGTCCTGCAGCAAAGATGGCACAACAAATATATGTTCCCCCACAGGGAACTCAATAGCAACAATCACAATCAAGCACAAGCAACCACAACAAGCAGTCACCACAAGAGACAAGGATTTTACGTGGAAACCCTTACTCGATGTGAGTAAGGGAAAAACCACGGGGCAAGACCGGAAACGATTTCACTACGGTCAAAGCGAGCCAAAGTTCTTCCCGGTTTTCTTGCCCACAAAACCGAGGTACAAGCCACACACAATGGATAGTTCTTCTACAAGTAGCCAACTATCCCTAGGTATTTAATAATACCAAAATGTGCTCAAAAACAAGGAGATGGAGTATCTTCCCTTGTGGGCTCCCGGATGGAGACCCAAACTCGGCTTCGGCTCCTTGAGGTCGTCCGCAACAACCTCCTCGATGCTCCTCTCAAGCTCGCCCAAGCACCCCCGCTCTCCAAACCCAAACCTATGCACCCAAGAGACCAAGCTGCTACAGCCCTCGAGCACGGACGCTCGGCTTCTCTCTTGCTCTCCCGCTCGCATGGAGGAAGACGGAGAACAGGGTCTGAAACCCTTACTGAGTTCTGGTTCTTGCTGGAATGGGAATGGCCGAATAGGGTCTTCGGTTCTCTTCTCTGGAATGTGAATAGGGCTGGAACAAATGGAGGCACGGATGGGGTACTGCTGTCCCTGGAATGGGGCACAAAATCTGGTCATTTTGCACAAAAAACCCCTGCAAGAAAGGCCAAGGTGCAGCCCCCCAAGTTGGGGCTGGAAATTGCAAAGAAACCCAACAACCTCCCCCTCCATCCCCAACGGGGAGTTGTTGTTCAGTGAAGGAGATCAAGAAGAGGTGACACCGCTCAGCTCTCTACAGAGCTGAAGATTGTCATGAGTGACTGCCTTGGTCAACATGTCTGAGGGGTTCTCATCTGTGTGAAAATTCTTCAACATGAGTTGCTTCTGCTCAATTTCATCCCTCAACCAATGGTATCTCACATCAATGTATTTTGTGCGAGCATGGTGCATGGTACTCTTGCTCAAGTCTATAGCACTCTGGCTATCACAAAATACAATTGGCTCACTGTCACCCAATCCAAACTCACCAAGGAAGCATTGTAGCCACAACACTTCTTTCCCAGCCTCTGTTGCTGCTATGTATTCTGCCTCGGTAGTCGAGAGAGCAACACATTTATGTAGATTGGATTGCCATGATATGGCTCCCCCTGCAAATGTGAAAATGTAACCTGAAGTGGACTTTCTCTGGTCCATGTCTCCTGTCGTATCTGCATCAGTGTAGCCACATACTTTGTGATCTGACCTCCCAAAAACAAGACACATACTTGAGGTCCCTCTCAAGTATCTCAAGATCCACTTCACTGCCTCCCAATGATCCTTGCCTGGGTTAGACATGAATATGCTCACCATGCCCACTGCATGGGCTATGTCTGGTCTAGTGCAAATCATGGCATACATAAGGCTCCCAACTGCTGACTGGTATGGGATCTTGACCATCTCTGTTTTCTCCTCAGAAGTAGAAGGACATGACTCTTTGGTTAGCTTGAAATGAGAAGCTAAAGGCGTACTGACAAGCTTGGCATTCTTCATGTTGAACCGCTCCAACACGCGTTCAACATAGCTTTCCTGTGACAACCACAACATGTGTTTCTTCCTGTCCCTTGTAATGTCCATCCCAAGGATATGACTGGCCTTACTCAAATCTTTCATCTCAAACTCTTTGGATAGTTCTCTCTTGAGCTTTGCAATGAGATTGGAATCATAACCTACAATCAACATGTCATCCACGTAGATCAAAAGAATGACGAACCTTTCATTGGGAAGACGACGGACATATACACATGGGTCGGCTGTAGTCCTCTTGAAGCCCTGCTTTCCCATGAAAGCATCAAACTTCAAGTACCACTATCTCGGGGCTTGTTTCAAGCCATAAAGACTCTTTCTCAACCTGCAAACCATGTGCTCTTTCCCTTTCTCCTGAAAACCCAGTGGTTGCTCCATGTAGATCTCTTCCTTCAAATCACCGTGAAGAAACGTCGTCTTCACATCCATCTACTCAAGCTCAAGGTCCATGCTAGCAACAAGTCCTAGCACCATTCTCACTGAATTCATCTTCACCGCTAGGGAGAAGATCTCATCATAGTCCACTCATTCCTTCTGGTTGAATCCTTCCACTACCAATCTGGCCTTGTACTTCACCTGCTTGCCACTGTCATCTGACTTCAATTTGTAAACCCACTTGTTCTTCAAGGCTCTCTTCCCTTTAAGAAGCTCAACAAGATCATAAGTGTGATTTTTCTTGAGAGATAGTATCTTTTCATTTATTGCATTCTGCCAATGACCCTTGTCCTTATGCATCTGTGCCTCCTCAAAGGTGTATGGCCCACCTGCATCTATGAGCATCATGTACCTGGAAGTGGGGTAATGGGATGATGGTTGGCGTGTCATCTCAGATCTCCTGACCTGAGGTTCTGCTGCATCTGCATGTGGATGAGCCTGCTTCCCCTGCTCTAGGTCCCCTGGACCATCATCAACGGGGTCTGCATCTGGCTCATGCTGCTCTAGCTGCCCATCCTCTCCACCTGTACCATGTACTGGAGAGGGATCTGTGTCCTCATCACTGTCATCATCAAGGAAAAACTCATCTGCATCACCACTCTCAGTGGTGTCCTCAGCCAATGTTTGATTCTCATAGAAAATCACATCCCTGTGTCTGGTGACTGTTTTCTTCCTTGGATCCCAAAGACGGTATCCAAATTCCTGATCTCCATAGCCAAGAAAAATACAAGGCACTGCCTTGTCATCCAACTTCTTCCGCTGCTCCTTTGTTACCAATGCATATGCCTTGCATCCAAACACCCTCAAATGAGCATATGAGGGGTCTTTCCCTGTCCAAACATGCTCTGGAATCTGAAAACCCAAAGGAACTGATGGAGATCAGTTTACCAAGTAACATGCGGTGCGAACCGCCTCAGCCCAAAAGGTCTTGGACAACTTTGTTGTCTTCAGCATACATCGAACTCTCTCAACAATGGTCATGTTCATCCTCTTAGCTAGACCATTGTGATGGGGTGTGTCTGGCTCTGTCCTCTCATGCCTGATGCTATGCTCTACACAATAGCCCTGAAAGCTATGGGAGGTGTACTCTCCCCCATTGTCCGTGTGTAGACACTTCAATAATTTTCCTGTCCCACGCTCAACCATGGCATTGAATTTCTTGAGCAATCAAACACCTAATCCTTCGATCTCAGCACATACACCTACACCTTCCTAGATGCGTCATCAATGAATGTAACAAAATACATGTTGCCTCCCAAAGAGGCCATTTCCATAGGACCACAAACGTCGGAATGGACCAACTGTAGAAGGTCTCTCTTCACCTTGGATCTGGCTCTATATGGCATACTTCTGCTCTTCCCAACCTCACATGCATCACAGGGAGACAAAGTGATGTCAATGTGGTAGGGAATCAACTCTCTCTTGCTAAGAAGCTGCAAGCCCTTTTGGCTCATGTGGCCAAGTCGACGGTGCCACAAATCTGAATTATCTGCCTCACTAGCATGTAAACTGCCATCCATGACCTTCAGTCCAGTCATGTAAAGTGTGTGACACAAACTGCCTCTAGCCATGATGAGAGAACCCTTGCTTATCTTGCATTTGCTGTCGCCGAACTTCAGATGGTAGCCTTCACTATCTAGTTGTGAACCAGATATAAGGCTAAGCCGCACATCAGGAACATGCCTCACATTCTGGAGTGTCATTAAGCACCCAACATCCGTCTGGATCGAGATGGTGCCCATGCCAGTGATCTTAGAGTAACTTTCGTTACCCATCAAGACTCTCCCATAATCACCCCCGGTGTAGGTGGTGAAGAACTTCCTGTGTGGAGTCACATGATAGGAGGCGGCCGTGTCAACGACCCACTCCAAATCACTCCCTACATGCAAGCAATGATCCTGGATGGTGAGAATCACCTCTTTTGCACTGTCATCTGCCACAACTACAGCTACATTTCCATCTTCATTTTTCTGATCTTTCTTCTTGGCTTCAGCTTGCTCTCTCTTCCGAACTCTGCAATCTCTCTTCCAGTGATCGGGCTTCTGGCAATGGTGACACTTTCCTCTGTCCTTGGACTTGTCTCTGGATTTCTGCCTCTCCTGTGACGCTCCTCTGCTGATGGACCTTCCTCTCCTCTCAACTGCATACACATGTGAAGAGGAGGATATCTCTCCCGAAGAGCGACGTCTAATCTCCTCATTCAGGAGACTACCCTTGACCATAGGCATGGTCAACTTGCTGTCCTTCGCAGAGTTGCTCACGGTGACTACTAGAGTCACCCAACTGTCTGACAATAAACCCAACAAGAGAAGTGCCTGCAACTCATCATCAAGTGTCAAACTCATGGATGTCAACTGATTGATAATGCTTTGGAAATCATTCAAGTGCTCTGCCACTTTGCAACCATCCTTGTATTTCATGTTCACAAGCTTTCTAATCAAGAAAGCCTTGTTTGTTGCGTTCTTCTGATCATAGAGCTCGGACAACTTATCCCACAACTCCTTTGCATTCGTCTCCTCTGCATTCGTCTCCTCAGCAACATGATGGAACACGGACATGTCAAGCCACTTCCGAATGATCCCAATGGCCTTTCGGTTCAACTTTGTCCACTCACTTGCAGACATGTTCTCCGGCTTGGCGCTCTCCCCCTCCACCGGATTGTGGAGGTCCTTGCAATACAAGATGTCTTCCATCTTCGCCTTCCAAATCTGTCAGTTGCTTCTTGTGAGCTTAATCATTGTGCCTTCACCATCTTTGCCTATCTTTGCTCAACCTGAGCTCTGATACTACTTGTTGGGGATATATGAACAACCAATCAACTAGGAGTATCCCCCTAAAACTGTCCTGCAGCAAAGATGGCACAACAAATATATGTTTCCCACAGGGAACTCAATAGCAACAATCTCAAGCACAAGCAACCACAACAAGCAATCACCATAAGAGACAAGGATTTTACATGGAAACCCTTACTCGATGTGAGTAAGGGAAAAACCACTTAGCAAGACTGGTAACGATTTCACTACGGTCAAAGCGAGCCAAAGTTCTTCCCAGTTTTGTTGCCCACAAAACCGAGGTACAAGCCACACACAATGATAGTTCTTCTACAAGTAGCCAATTATCCCTAGGTATCTAACAATACCAAAATGTGCTCAAAAACAAGGAGATGGAGTATCTTCCCTTGTGGGCTCCCGGATGGAGATCCAAACTCGGCTTCGGCTCCTTGAGGTCGTCCGCAACGACCTCCTCGATGCTCCTCTCGAGCTCGCCCAAGGACCTCCGCTCTCCAAACCCAAACCTATGCACCCAAGAGACCAAGTTGCTGCAGCCCTCGAGCACGGACGCTCGGCTTCTCTCTCGCTCTCCCGCTCGCGTGGAGGAAGACGGAGAACAGGATCCGAAACCCTTGCTGAGTTCTGGTTCTTGCTGGAATGGGAATGGCCGAATAGGGTCTTCAGTTCTCTTCTCTGGAATGTGAATAGGGCTGGAACAAATGGGGGCACGGATGGGGTACTGCCGTCCCTGGAATGGGGCACAAAATCTGGTCATTTTGCACAAAAAACCCCTGCAAGAAAGGCCAAGGTGCAGCCCCAAGTTGGGGCTGGAAATTGCAAAGAAACCCAACAAGAAATTCCTTCTCAACTTAGAGAGCTTTGATTGTTGGTTCCATGGAAGAGACTTTAACATTGTAAACCGTAAGATGGCTATCATGATAAGAAAACGACGTTATGCAAACATTTGAAGGTGAAATTTTCCACACTGGGAAATATGATCCAATAAAACATTATAATGGTTACATTATTGCCGCATTTGTAGTGCATTTGATTTGTGAGTCATCAAAACTATGCTCATAATCAAATGAGAGCAAACATTCGAGGGACATTAACATTGTCGTATGTGGTCTCGTGCAAGTTTGAGTTAATTAACATGTCTATTAAAAAAGAAAAAAAATAAACTGGCTAGATAGTACGCCCTTTCATTGTATACTTCCAAAACTTAAACAAAAAATGAAGGATTGAAAATGGGCATTGGGTGACATAGAGATAGTTAACAATTCGTAAATGGAATTAAGATAACATTGATAACAATCTTTTGTTAGCGTTGTCCTCTAATGTGAACGGGCACGTCGCTTTCTTGCGGGTGAACATAAGTGGTGACCGATGATCTGCACAAATTTCTCTTTAATAAGGTCGTTTTATCATAGCACAGGAGACGATTTTGAATCTAACAGAATCGACCACAAGCTTGAATATGTGGCTATGAATTTTTACTTGGCAAGCATACAAAGGTCAAACATAAGGACATGAGCCTCCTCGTCGATTAGTCAGATACTAATGATTAAGTATGAGCTGTTAAATTCATTGACCTAGGTCTTCCAATGCAGACAGAATGATATATGCACAAAAGAAATAAAGCAAAACAAAATGCATAAAATGAGTGATGCAAATAATGATGCAAGGCAATTATGCAATGATGATTGTGCAAAACAATGATGTATATACATAATGTGAAATTAATATCATACCATTTTTTATTTTAATTTTATGCCGAAAAAATGTGATACAATATGCAAAGAAATGCAATGCATGGAATGAATGATCAACATGCAATTTTAATTTGGTTTTAAGTAATTTAAAATGATGATGCTATGCTATGCAAAGATATGATTAAAGCAAAAATACCCAAAAAAAATAAATCAATCATTGGGCATACATAAAGAGAATCAATTTCAGTGTCATTTGAATCATAAAAATACATCAAATATCTAATAGTGGCATTGAAATGAGGATCACTTGACACATTGAATACCTAAAATTTAGCATATCAAATAATGTCAAATTAGTTATGCCATCAAGAAGAGCATCAAATTAGCAACACAATGAAACTGAAATCACTTGATTTGGAGTTCATGTGCTCAAGATATTTATAGAAGAATCTAGGAGTATAATTGCAATAAAAACATGGAAATAAAAGGGATAAAATATGCATAATGGTCCCTATCATGGGCATAATTGTAATATCAGCAAATTGATGGGACCCGGTTGTACATTTCCCATGTGGGAGACAGTCCGCATGCGCCTAGCACGCGTGTGGGCTAGGCTCAGGAGGTTCGCGAGGGTCGGATGTGCTTCGGGAACCGTCGCAGGAGCCTCGTGCCACATGGTGTCCCGAGGTGCTTCGGGCGGAGGCTCGATCCCACTAAGCTGCGTGCTAGGAGGGGTGACGTGGCAGCATATGCGTTGTTGGATGACCACCTGATGGGAACCACCCAACGGCAACAGTATCTTCGAGCAGTTGTCCTCCACCACGATGGTGGTGGCGGGTTTGGGGCTCCGGCGAGATTGCGAGAGCTCCACTGCGTTTGTGCTCGTGGAAGATTCGAAGAGCTCTAGGAGCGCTTGGCGATAAAGGTCGACGAGAGGAGGAGCCGCAGGATTATCTGATAGAGGTTGCCGACGAAACATCGCAGGAGGCGGAGCTCTAGAACAGAGCTCCGCCCGAAATCCGACTTAAGAGGGGGTACCTGCAAATGGTTAGTGGTGGTGGATAGCTGAAGCGATATGGGTGGAATGGCATGCTTGTGGGAAAAGAACGTAGCGCTCGTGGTGTGTCCTTCTCTGCCTCCGACGGAGGAGAAGGCCTAAAGGCGACGAAGATTTTGGAGGAAGGAGAGGGTGAACAGGACGATCGACGTACGTGAGTGAAGTACAATGAAGGCGGAGAGAAGGTGATCTGGTCAAGAGGAGGCGTGGGTGTACCTAGAAAATTAAGAGAAAATCGAAGAAAAATAAGTAAGAAAGAGTACTTGATCGAAGACGGAGGTCCGGTGGAGGTTGGGCTTGGGCTAAGTGGTGGCGGCTGCTCGGGTCATCACTCGACAAGGCTAGCCAAGCCTCGGAGCTTGGACAACCATGGAGGAGCCGTGACTTGGCTGGCCGACCAAGGGTCGACACCTGGGCGATTAGCCATCGTCGCTCCTCGATCCTCTCCTCCTATGTCACAAGAGGAGGGAGTGGAGCTAGGCCTACGCTCGTGCAATGGTGGACAAGGTGGGATGTAGGCGGAGCGGGCGTATTTAAAGGGCAGAGGACCGGTTGTTACAAGTGATGGTGGGGGAGCTTGTAATGGTCGTGCATTGATCCCTAGAGTGGCGGTCATATTTTAATGGAGTTCGGGCGAGTAGGAGAGGAGTTAGGGTGAGGTGAGGGAGGTGCCATGTGATGGAGATGATGGGGGTAGCAGTCGAGGGAAATGGGAGAAAGGTCGAGGGTAACGAGGGGAATGTGGGAGAGAGGGGAAGCCGTACGTAGGCGATGAGAAGTGACGGTTGGATCTTGCAATCCAACGGTCATGAGAAGGGTGCTAAGGAGTGGTTGAGATCAGATTAAGGGATCTGATCCTACGGTGGGGAACACGACGCGGATGTACGGACGAGATCAGATCATAAGATCTGACCCAATGGCTGTGAGAGCGGCTCTGGGGAACGACCAAGATGAAGCGGGCAGAAGGATCAAACGGTTGTGGGAGGTGGCGGGCGGCGCGAAGAGAAGCAGGTTGTGTGGCAGCTTCAGAGAGGGCTACATGGCCCAATCGAATTAAAGAAAAAGAGAAATGAAGAAAAAAATCAAAAAAATAAAAGGAAGAAGAATCAAGAAAAAGATAAACATGAAAGTTGTACATCTCGAGGAGATGTACAAGTTTCATGTTAGACATACATTTCAAAGAGAACAAATAAACAAAGCAAAAATTTTGAGAGTATTTTTAATGAATAAAAACACTACATTTTAATTGTTTGCAATTTTTATTTTAATTTCTTTTAAAACCCAAAATAAATGTACAATATTTAATTGCTTTTTTGACATTCTTAATAAGAGGAAAATAAAGAAAATAAAGAGGGATTATTTTATACATTAATTAGGGTCATTTACAAAATAAAGATTAGTTGCTAATTAAAGAGAATTAACAATGCATTTTATTGAATTGTTCAAGCTCGGAGGATAATAAAAGAATATAATGATGATAAATAAGAGATTCATCACCCCCCTATAACTATACTCGTCCTCGAGCATCTAAAGAATGAAAGAATCGGATTAATCCCTGACACTGTATGTGAATTCTCAAGGCTCAATTCATCAAGAACCCTTAATTTGAGTGATCCTAAAATTCCGATAATTTTAGCAGGTAAATTTAACGGTCTAAATATTAATGTAATCGATATGTTCTGGATGGAGGGTACAAGAGTCCCCGTTTCCGACGAAATTCGAATGACATATTGGAAGGATATATAGATGAATATAAATTGTGATATTTTTTCAAAAAAATTTGTGATATCTTTTCAAAAAAATTGTGATATTTTTTCAAAAAAAATTGTGGAAAAATAACAGTGGGCAGATCCATCAAACCCTTTTTTAAAACATGGTTTCTCGTGCAACGCACAAGGTTATTCAGTGGTAATGGATAAGTCTGGAAATAACAGAAAGGTATACTTAGACTAAAATATTATATATATTGTTCATCAAGGATAATCCAATCTTGCTTTGTTTATTGATAGACATCCATGACATCATCATATTATGATATGTATTAAGTTTCAGTTTGTTTAGAACGGCAAAAAATTTCAATACAAGGGATTCCATACACTTGTGCCCCTCCAAGTTGTTCCAATAATGATTATGTCCCTATCATTTTGCAATTACATTTATACCTCTATATTCTTACAAAATTCACAATATGTGCCCTTACATTATCGGGGCACATGTGAAACAACCGAAGAAGACTACAATGTATTTTGTGTAATAGAGGGATACAAGTGTAATTGCAAAAAGTTAGGGCATAAGAGCTATTGGAAAAACTCGGAAGGGCAAGGGCACATGTATAATAGTACCATGCATAATGGTAGAAACCAATCAGAATATATCATAAGGCCCCAGCAAATATTTCCTGTGAAATGACCAAAAGATAATGCATGGCTTACAATGGGACATAGCTCGAGATGCAAAGCCCCAAAAGTTGTTCCAAGGTGACTTATTTTCAGTACCATACTACTGGACTCATCAGGGTACCCTTGATCTTTATTTAAACAGGCAGCAGCAGTTTAGTTTACAAAATGCAACAAATGAGTGCAAATTTTCACAATAAATTTAACAAATATCCCATTTACACACACACACACCATGAACTTGATTCGGACTTTCCCATGAGTGTAAATCCATGGTTCGGTGCTGCTTAATGCAGATGCAGTAACTGCCCCTCCTGTCGCTATCCGAACTTGTTACAAGGTATGGAAGACGAAAAATGGTGAGGTGCACACACGAACGATGTCCAAGCTCGCATAGTTGCAGCAAGGAGCCGTGTGGCTGAGACTTTAGAGAACGGAGGCGATCACCTCCAGGAGGGATGCAGCAAACTGCATTTGGGTCTCCTCGTTGATGGTCAAGAAGAGAGGAACATGTACAAAGAGAGACTTGATTCCGTGCTCCTCTGCGAACCTGAGCGAGTGGTAGTATACATAATTGCAGACAAAACGGCCAGCGTCTTCAGAAGGAACCACCGAGTATCCCTTCTTAGCCAGGCTCTGGGAGATCTGGGTGACAGGTATTGTAGTCTAATCCAGAAAAGCAAAATGTTATTATTTCCTGCATTTAAGAAGAGGGAGAAGGAAAATGGACTTCAAAGGACCTTCCACAATACAATATCATCATAATTCTGTACGATGCCCGCGATTGATGGAACTTAAAGATCTTGTATATTACTGCGAAAAAAGAAGTAACTAGCCCATTGCATAAAGACCAATGTAAGATTATTCACTATCAGGATCAACATATAAGATCATGGTATCATGCACATAAAGGAATGACATATTTTAAGAAAGATTCTGTGGACAAATCGTAGATCAGCCATTTGAGTCTATATGTGGTTGTGCTGTTTAAAGCATTTGTGTTTTGCAATGCGATTATATTATGAGTGAATGATGAGGTATTTTGTGGCAGCCGTTGCTTACTGAAAAACTCTAAACTTCAAACAAAAGGCTGCCTACTCCCAGGTTTATTTTCCAGTTTAAGTCGTATTCGACAAGTTAGAAGCCTGTTTACAATCCACAACATCTGGTGCTTTACGCAATATATGGAGAAAAAGTGTGATTAAAGCCTGTAGAAAAGTTAAATCAGTAGCATTGAAACGACTAAAAACAGACACAGCATTACTTGTATAAAATGAACTTGAGCTAATTCGTGCATCACCTTTCTTATTCTTGAAATGCTTCCATCTTTCTCGACAATAGGGAGCCTCTGCAAGAGAACCCAAAAAAACAGAATCACATGGCAACAGTTTTCAGCAGGTTCATCAAAAAAGATACATGAGAACAGCTCATATGACAGCTATTAACCTGTGGTTTCCATCCTAACTCATCTGGACAACGAAAGGTAGCTTCATTTACAGCTTGGTTCTCTATAGCAAACCTTGAGGCACCGCTATTGACTCCAAAATGAAGCTAATAAAAAGTCATAGAAGTCATATGAAACTTGCAACAGAAAAATGATATTGTAAATGCACAACAAAAAAAATCACGTGATTACATGAACATCAATAAAAAGGGTACTAAAATAATTGATTAAAACATAATATCAAATAACTATGCCTCAAGATAAATAGGAACCTAAAAAATAGGAGCCTCAAGGCCTCTGCCTCGAGTAGGATTGGTACGGTGAGGCAGTGAGGGGCGTGGACTGGGTGATTGATGACTCTCAACATGAGTTGTTTGTCAAGAAGGGTGAGAATCCTAATCTTTCCTCTTATTACTACTAGTACGCATGATTCTCTTACAAGATACATATTTTCTTTATTGTATACAGTTCCTCTCAGACCATAATATTTCATTTTCTATTGCTGGTCATTTGACTACTACTAAATATAAGGTCGTCTATTTCCTTCAATAAATTATATAGTGTATTTTACTTGATTACTTAAGGCGAATGTGTGATAGTTTATACAAGATCATGTCTATGTTGTTTATAAAGATTGCAGTACTGCCCTACATTTCTGGTTAATGCAACTGTAATTTTTTGTATGTTCAATAGGCAATTGGCTTTGGTTACATGGTTAACATCTCGAGAATCATGACTTGCAGTCTTAAAATCTTGTTCAAGCCTTATTTCAGGGTCGGGAGTTGTACACAGATAACCTTGAAAATCATAAACTAGAAATCTTGGCAAGGATTTTATTTATGTACAAATCTTAACATCTTCTATAGTAGGATAATAAGATGGTCTTCATAAAATAATTAATTGTCATGACATTGATGACAATTAATAGCAATCCTTGTTCCACGTCCATCAGATGATTTATATCATAAATCCTCATTTCATACGACTACCTGTGAATCAAAAACTAGAATCCTTTGTAAAGATTTTATATATGTTATAAGGCTTAACATCTTCTCTAGTAGGATTTTCAAAATAGTCTTCATAAGATTTTAGTTGTCTTGACAATTAATAGCAATCCTTATTCTACATCCATCAGATGATTTATATTATGCATCCTCATTCTGAGCAAAATGGCACTAAGATTCCATTCTTTCAAACCTTGCAACCTTTTCTGGTCATCATTTCATCATTTCATCATATTGATGATAGTCCTATAAATCGTAACTTTTTCTCCCCGAAAAGTGAGCCTTACGTCTAATAAGCAATCAACTTTTATACCTTCCATTATTTCAAACCTTGACTTAAATAAGTACTAGAAAAGCAACTAGATATTGTAGGAAAAATGGAATAATCAAGATTTTGCATGACACTATCCCACATATCTGCGGTTCAGGGATAAAACATCAAGTCTCTGGCCTAAGGAGCCAAGATAGGGCCGCTTCGGTCCAGATGAGGGATAGGGTTTGGTCCCCTCTCCCTCGAGCATCTCCCTCTCATGCCAACTCCTACCACCTCCCGTCAAGATGATGGTCTCCTACAGACATACAAGGGTGGTCTCATTCATGCTGTGGAAGCAGTCCCAGCATACACCACACCTATCGGTCATCTGGAGGTAGAGGGAGAGGTAACATGGGAAGGTATGGGCATTGACCTTGGGGTAGATGAGGAGGCGGAATTCGAAGCTGCCCACGTCAAAGTAGCGGTTCCAGAGAGCACAAGCCTTGGAGCAGGGGAAGGAGGAGATGCGCCCACAGCAATTGGCGGAGTACGGGCTGCGGAGTCAGGCAAGGATGCGAAAGGGGGGGGGGGGGGGGCAAGCCTGCAAGGTCATAGGTGAAGAGGAGGAGGGGCAGCTTGGGATTGGGAAGAGTAGATGGGTGGTGGTCGAAGGAGTTGGAGTAAGAATATGTCTCAAAGCATATAACACAAACTTCATGGATTTTTCCACATCCCACCATATATTTATGGATGAGCATGGGCCAGGGTCTTGCGGGTATAAGGCACATGCCCAAGCCCATTTAACAAATCAAGTTTTGAGCCGAATCAGGCCCGCTTAATATTTTTTTTGATCGGCCCAAGCCTGACCCAGTTTTTATAGGCCAGGTTTGGACCTGGCCGACCCGCACTAAGATGTAAATCACAATATGAAAGAGTCTTGGTTCTTACAAGATCCAAAACTGCACATGAAAGAGACAGACCTATTCAACTAGATCCTAAAGATGCAGATGCAATTGTGCATGCATATCTTGTAGAAATAATAAAACTTGGAACCTAAAACTCTGTCCAAAAACACAAAACACAAGAATTCCCAACGTGTTCCGATATCTTTTTCTATAGCGGATAACACACGCCAAAAGCAATCACATAAAAACATTGATTTACAATATTCACCACCCTTAACTTGGTTGAGAGATGTGACAAGAAACTATGTTGTTCTCTGATATCAATAAATGAATCTATGCACTTGGGAGAAAATGATTACTCAGAAATGATTCCCATATTAATATGAGATGATTTAAGTAATATCTTCCTATTAGCTAGTAGTGGACGGTAAACCTGCATCAGAAGTGGGATAATCACTGTTCATATTTACACAGCAATATTCAACAATCCTAAAAGTAATTGCAGCCCGCATCAAACCAACAAGCCAAATCACAACCACTAACCACCAAGGAACATGAAACCAAGATAAATAAATACAAATGATGGTAACCATACCATGCTAGAGGCCAAATCTGTTAGAGCACTAGAACTTGAGGAGGAAGAGCTGAGGGGCCTTCGGCTGCTCCACTTGGGAAAACCAAGAGGTGCAGATGGAGGACATATGAGGTCGTGTGGGGATGGTGTCGGCGGAAGAGGGTGTAGCTGGAGGAGGCATGCATGGGCGCTGGGGAGGAGAGCACCACCGGAGGACGGTAAACGAGGGCAACGCCAGAGAAAGTGCGCGACGTGAAGGTGTCCGGGAGGAGGAAGGCATGTGAGGGTGGCACCGTTGGAGGAGAGCATCGCTGGAGTAGAGATGCTCTGGGAGCCAAGGAGGAGGGTGTTGCTGAGGATGAGGGCGCACGGGACTGGGCAGGCTATGAGGAGTCGAGGACTTGGGAAAGGAGGGAAACTGGAGACGGGTGCGAGCCACAAGATTTGTTTTTGGAGAGGGAGTAGGGCACGAGGGAGGGGAACTGGGAGGGAAGGACTTTGTCAGTAACTTGGTGGATGAACATCTTCATCCAATGGCAGAGGATGAGAGGACATTTGGAATCCAGGGCATATGGCATTGGCTATAATGCTAGCGGGCTAGCTAGTCTCGACGTTGGCCTCGATTCGGGATGGGCTAGCAGGCCTAGTGGATGAGGACAACCTCAGCCCGAGCCTGACCCAATGAAAAAATGAGCTTGCATTTCAAGCTCAAGCACGACCTAGGGCTGAATCAGGTGTCTGCATGCATGCTTGCAAGCAAGGTTTGTGCAAACCAAAATCCACGCCAAGATTTATTTTAGCATATTTTTCACTTTCTTATTCTTCTTGCCTTTTTTAACTTAAAATAGTGGGACATGTCTTTTGATGTAAGGATGTTCCCTTTTCATCCAAGAGGTGTATCTCTTGATTGGGATCAGTTTATATGAAGCCATCCATACATTTGTCAAGAAGGATATTGTCATAATTAGTTAGGTTCAATTATTGGCTTTATTCCTCTCCCACTTAGAACTTTTTCTCCTCTAAACCCTTTATTCCAATCCCCGCACCATTCCTCCTCTTTTTTTCCTCTCATCGCATGTAATTTGTGTACTCCTCTCCCAAAATCTCATGCAATAAATGCATTTTCTTCCTATTTTTCTTCCTATCTCCACTATTCCTCCATGAAAAGACAAACCACTTTACAGAGATAGGTCGACTGATGAGGTTGGCGCATGCATATATCGGTGGAATTTATCTTTAATGGGTCCTTTAAACAGCAATATATCTCCTTTTATTATTGTTAGAAAATCGGAAGCGGAATCTAAAACATGGATAAGGTAAACAAAAAGAAGAACAGCGGGATTTTACGTGGAACCCTACTCCGTGAGGAGCGGGATGAAACCACGGGAGAAGCCCTCAAAGGGGCATGCTATGCATTGCTTTTTCTCATCTGTTACAGGAGGCCTGGGGCTCCTTATATAGCCTCCACAGGGCCTCCGAGTCCCACCACTGGACGATGTGGGACTAAACCACTGGATGGGGTAAATGGATCTCCTCCAGGATCCATTTACCCTGCTACAACTCAAAAGGCGCTTACAACTTATGCTCCAACACTCCCCCTCAAGCTGGAGCATGCACTGCTCAGCTTGGACAAACAGACAGAAACTCAACTCAACGCTACAAGACACTACGGACAATATCAACCCAACGCGCACATTGCTGCAGTCGAGGACGTTGCTTCTCATGCCGTGCAGGTGAGGAGGACGAACGGGCTGGAGTGTGAGTCAACTGAAGACTCGGAATCTGATCGTCGAGTCTGAAACTGCGCCTGAAGTCTCCTCGTCGGAGAACTGGGTCTCTCCCATCTGGCTCAGAGAATGGTGCACTGCTCCGGTGTACCTATGATACCACATGAAAACCCTTGCCCTCATTGGCATAGGGAATGGTCCTCTGCTCTGGAGTCCCTATGATTCACATGAAAACTCTGGCCTGACAACAAGAAGAATGATGGGGACCACTGACAATGATGGCAACATATGCTCATCTGAAAATGACCGCACACTTGTGCGTGTCTGAAACTGGAGACTCGGAAACACTGATCGTCGAGTCTGAAACTGAATTGTAGAGTCTGATCAACTGGCTGGTCTGGAGACTGTCATCTGAATCTGGAATCTGGATCATGAACAGACCTGTGACTCTACATATACACTCCCCCTTTCTCCCATACTGGTCGGAAAACATGACATCGGCCAAGTTGGGAGAAGACAAGATAATGGGGAAAAACATGATTATTCCAAAACTTTCTTGCGGCTTTTTCATCTCTTTTTTTTTAAAGCCGTCTCATTTTTTTTGAAACATTTTTTTTCCAAGTCGTTGACTTTTTTTTTCGGCTTTTCATCAACATTTTTTTTAAACTATGCGTACGGCTTTTGAGATGTACGCGCCTTTTCTCCCTCATTTTTGTTTAATTGCGTGCGGCTTTTTTTTTAATGCACGCGCCTTTTTTTTATCCCACTTTTGGGCTCAAATAATCAGCCCATCCTTTTTTTAGCAAAATAAATATGGCCCAATTGGACCCAAAGAAACCTTAGCCCATTTGGGCTTTACAAAATCCATCTCCCTTCTCTCCCCCCCCCTTTTTTTTATTTAACATCTCACGGCCCCCCTCCCAAATTTTTTTTTAACAAATAGCCCACTTAGAGCCCCAAAATATCGTGCGCTGCCTGCTAGGGTTCCCACAACGGGAACACGAAATCCTCGCGACAAAAAATTTGCTGCCGCCGCTTGGTGTGCCCATGGGAGAGAGGCTCGTCGCCTATCGTGGAGGTACCGCCTGGAGTAGGGCGCGGTTGCCAGGCATGCCTTCGATCTTGGATTGGTAGCCCGGTGCCGCCGCGTCGCCCCCGGCTGCGACTGCTGCTGTTCGAAGAAGGTGGAGAGCCAGAGGGTTGCCGCCGCGCGGGCGGGGAAGGGGCTGGAGAGTTGTCGGGGTCGAGGGGGGGGTGCCGCATGTGGCTATGGAGGAGACTGGAGGAGGCCTGGATATGGCTAGGGCCCCGCCTGGGCTTGATATGCGGGGCAGCGCCGCCTACGCACGAGATGGATACGCGTGCTTCGCGCGCAGATGTGTCAGGCGACATCGCAGGAAGGATCGCCTTGCCGTTGATCGCCTGGAGGAGAAGAAAACGCGCGGAGCGAGAACTTGGAGAAGGAGGCGTCCGCCTTATGCGAGCACCTACGCTTTCTCCTGGAAGATAAATGGCGTGCCACAGTGCATCAACTGGAGAGGTGCTGCATGATTGGTGCCATCACGGCAAGGCTGAATACTGCATCTCCTCGTACGGACAGAATATCAGATCTAGTCTAGGGTTCCAGAGAACACAAAAGAAATCTCGAACAATAGTCTTCACGAACTGTTTCCACGACAAAGGAAACGTATCTCGAATAAAATAAGAACACAAAATCCTCGAGAATCGACCCGCTCTGATACCATGTTAGAAAATCGGAAGCGGAAGCTAAAACATGGATAAGATAAACAAAAAGAAGAACAGCGGGATTTTACGTGGAACCCTACTCCGTGAGGAGCGGGATGAAACCACGGGAGAAGCCCTCAAAGGGGCATGCTATGCATTGCTTTTTCTCATCTGTTACAGGAGGCCTGGGGCTCCTTATATAGCCTCCACAGGGCCTCCGAGTCCCACCACTGGACGATGTGGGACTAAACCACTGGATGGGGTAAATGGATCTCCTCCAGGATCCATTTACCCTGCTACAACTCAAAAGGCGCTTACAACTTATGCTCCAACAATTATAAAATTGGTAGAGTCCAACCAATTCTTGCATGTAAGAGTGCAACCAAAGCATTCTCGCCCCTTCCATGGTCGTTCCTAACGCAAAAGTAGTAGTTGCAAGAAGTAGGCATCCAAGGATCAAGAACAAGTTAATATCTTTTAAAAAATTAAAGGATTAACATCCTACTCAGGAAGTTATCCAAGAAAACTCATTAAAAAATATAAAAGAGTAAAACCAAACTCATTTACAACACCAACCTCCAGTTTCATCTCTATTTTTAGCAATGTAAGAACACCCACAACTCATACAAAGCCTTTGTAGTGCATAATGGCACAATGCCTTTCACCACGGAAGACCACCCCATTTCGTTCGTACTACATGCTCCACAAAACCAACCAAAGTTTACTTTGCTCCTAATTCCGTCTATATGCTTGGTCTTCCCTGATAGCCCTGCTAAGCTCAAGTATTTTAGAATCAAAAGATACCAAATGCTACAACAATAGAATAATCTCCTCATATGGATTATGCCATGTTATAAAAGATTTTCCTCAAGTTTTTTAGGGAAATGGCAACTTGTAGCATTTCAGCCTTTCTCCTTTGGATAGAAGGCATGTTGCTCAACCACCAAGCTAGAGAAGTGGGTTCATTGCCCTCAAGATTAATGCACAAAAACTTTATGAAATCACGACATCATGTATACCTTTAAGAACATACCTTCTTTGGTCATAAAATTAAGAATCGAAGTATCCACTATTATGTTTCCACTAATTTTAATAAATCCTAACTTGATTTGAGAATTACCCCTCATCTTGAAGGCTACCCTTCCAGGCGTAGTTACTCCACCTGCTCTTGAGTTGGAGACCCAAGGCTTCAAGTTGCCAATATCGATGCCATTTCACCAATATCAAAAAGGGGCATGCCAATAAAATCCCGAAATTGTGTCAAAATCGATTTAAATTAATCAATGTCATAATAACAACATTTCTACTAGTTCCTAAATACATAAATAATGTAATTTTACTATCATCTTACATTTATGTGTTTAAGGAAGTTCTATCAATGCTCCCTCATATCACAAGATGACACATCTAATTCGCCTATATAGCCAAAGTGGTTAGCGTGCCACTAGATGTCATCTGCATCTAGAATAGGGGTGCTCTACCATATTGATACTGGAAAAGTTAAAGAAACGACATGTGCCAGTAGTATGCATGATGCCACTGCAATCGAATCCAGAAGAGTACCCCACATACTGAAACTGACACCCCCATGATGCCACAAAAAAATGAAGCCCTCGCAGCTAGTCTACCCTTCCTCCCATATTTGACTTTATTTTTCACTTATGCCATTCTCCTCTTACACATGACTATATATTAAAATGTGAACTAACCAGAAGTTATCCTTTATTTAGCCAAGCAAAAAAATCAATATTTCTTGCTTAACTCTAGCTACCCTTCATACCAACCAAACAAAAATAAAGACTCCAAACAGAAAAATGCCCCTCTATTCTGGCCCAATCAAACTAATGAATAATTTTTTGATTCTATATTTTCGCACGTAGTCTTGCTACCATGGCAAGTTTTCTAAAGTGTCAATAGAAAAGCATCTCCTGCAAGGGGCTTACATTTCATATTTTCTTTTCAATTTATTTTTTTCATTCCCAATTTATTAGCTCTTTGATGGAGTTAACTCATTTGGAATCAGCCATTACATAACCAATAACTAAAGTAATTGCCCATTCCACATGCATCAGTCATTACTTGGCCAATAACTAAAGTGAGTACTCATTCCACTCGCTGGTAGAGTTTAAATTCATTGAAAAATCTCCATCATTATACATGTCAGGCATATGAAGAAGAATTCATGATAAGCGACCTCTATCTGAAATTGATGTTAGGGTAGCATCTTCACATTAGCTTCTTAGAATAAAACCTCCCTATTTAATCATTATATCTTATCCACTTGCCCTCTAGTTATTGATTGTTGGTAAAACCGAAACATCCTGAGGTTCTATTCTTGATGTTCCTGAATAATCTTTTTTTCAAAATCATTACTTATGCGCAGTATACCATGTATGAACAAATTGTAGTTCAGAAAACAATGACTGCAGATGTATTAATTGATACCTCCCCTTGTGCTAAGTCAACAACAATTAAAAATGCAGAAGAATGGTGCAATATCTTAGTTAACTCATGTAAACATTAAAAGACATGTAGAATGGTTCGAGGGAAAAACAATATTGATATTTGTGTAATGCTTCTTTTCAGAGTGGATCTATATATCTCCCTACATAAACAAGTGGATAATTTGCCAGATAGTGGCTAACCAGAAGTGTCCCGCTGAAATTTGGTTGAGAAGCATCACGGCCTGCTATTGTTGATTCCATTAGTTCATAAAGGTGGGGAAGAGCCCCTTCCCCAGCAGTCTCCAATATGTTGCAGCTCTCAATGACAATCCCCTTCGGCGGACCCCTTTTTTGCAGGAATTCCTTCAAATTGTTCACAATTGTTTCAGTTGGGTTATCGGCAACGCCGTGAAACTTCTTAAACCCGGTGACATGAACTGACACAACAGAAGGTCCTTCAGAACCCATTTGTGTTATAAGGTCTTTGCACGATCAAGTTGTGTTTCTGCTTCCCGGTGAGCTGTCTTATGTGTAATGCCACCAAAACCTGTCATATATGCCCCAGGGAAGAACACAAGCAATTACATCGATAAATTGAGTAAAGCAAGAGAGTTCGCAGTCAGAGATTATCAAAACCTGTTAATTTTATGCACTTTTCCTTTTATTTTTTTGCAAAATAAATTATATTGCTACAGTAATTCACGATGTATCCAATTTACTCAAGGAAATGAGTAAACTTCATCAGGTTTGGCTCAGCCAAAAAAAATGATATACTTCAAGGTAAACTAGGGAGAACTAGAAAAAAACAGAAAGAATGAGAGAATCAGGAGCAAAATTTATCAACATATTGGCATTAGAAGACCAAAAAGAATCTTCCAGTGTCTCATAGATAACGAAGAAACACCATCAAGTAAAGCTTTTTTTCTCATCCACCTTAGAAAAGTAATAATATTTAAGATAGAGCATGCAGATGATTCATATAAAACACACATATTATCAATAGAACCACAGCAAATAATCGGTAGAAGAGGATAAACAAGGACAAATGAAATTAAATCCACGACGTTTGGCACATCTAAAATCAGTTTACCGACTTACCTACCAATTCTAATAATCATAGGCAAAAACAAAACAAAATGAAACATCCCTCCATGAACTCTAATTCACACTACAAACAAAACCCTCCCAACAAAAACCCCAACAACCCAAAATCCCACGACAGAGCAACAAATTCACCGAAAAGAAACACAACCCATCTCAGATTCAACGCATCAGACAAAGAAAAAGACAAAAATCAAACTACCCAAAACGGAACGAACCCGACCTCTCTGTTTCGGCAGAAAAAAGGATCCGGAAGAGCAGATCGATGGGAGAACCAGCAAAAGACGGAGATGGGTTCTCACCTTTGGAGTGGAGGAAGGGGCAGGGGGATCAAAGACGGCAACTTGGTCAAGGAAAGTTGTGGGTGGGGCAGCGCGGGACGGATTGGATAGGGATGAAGACTGTCGAGAACCAGCGACGAGGGCCGGATCGAGACACCAATAATACGACTTATATAAAAAGAAAACAAAAGGCCAGGACGCGGAGCATGTACGAAAGACGGTGGTGGACCCCCACTCCCTGTGTGTATCAATCTATCCACACGCCTCTTCTCGATCTCTCCCGGTCGGCATCGAAATCATGAACAGAGCACCGCCGATCGTCACGTCCAATAATTTAATCTTTTCTGAGGTTCTCCACTTTCAGGTGGAAGGTTTCACGACGAACGAAGACCGATGTACTCTGCATAACTACGTATGCAGATGTTGATGATTTTCTGTTTGGTGACGCTCCACGTCTAAAAATAAATCCAAAGTAGGTGACAGTGATCACGATTCGTATTCGCTTGCACAAGTGGTCAAATATATGTACATTCGACATTAATGTGCTTGAATTAGTATACAAGACGGATTTATATGCAAATAAGTAGTGAGTTTTTTAGGAAAATCTGTGTGGTTGTAGGAGGATAAAATAATTTAGGAATTTATATCTCATGAACTTTAGATTCTTGTAAATTACCTTCTCAGCTTTGTAAATATCTTTATTAACCCTCGATCTTGTAAACTTGTTAACTCTTACCCACATATAACATGTGGTTAACTCCCATTCATTTACCCATTAAATTTAATCGGATTTCGTTAAAAAGATATACATATTGCCTTCTTTGTTTAGCAAATTTACAAAAGTCAGCGTCCATCTTTCTCTCTCATACACCTTCTTACATCTCCTTCCCCTCCACCTCCTTCAGTCATCCCGGCACCACCCTCTCCATTGTGCCTCCCGATCTCCGCCCCCTCCCCGCGTTGTTACTGATGTTGCTCTTCATCCCCTCCCTGCACGTTGATTTATTCATCCGCTGAAAGATACTAGTGGTCTAACTGTGAGGTAAGGTGCTTGTGACAATCCAATGGTTGAAGGATGACGAGGCCCCAACGGTGCATATGAGATCCAGATATGCTCATTGTACAATATCTGCTGTCAGGGATGCCCTCCTTGAGCGGCGAGGCTGGAGTGGATCTCCGGGATACGGAGCCACCTTAGGAGAGTCGAAGCGAGGGCTCAGAATACGTTCTTCCAAGTGCAAGGTGTTTTCGACGGCGGCTCTGATGTTACAAGTCATGTTCCTGCAACTAGAGGATGCTCGAGTCTTTATGACCTGTTGGACATGCGAGCCCACGGCGAGCCATTATGCATTAAATGTTATTACGAATATCATTTCCTGATCTGAAATGGAGAATAACCAATTTGTATAATAGGTCCCTTAGTACAATTAGAGTTATGTACCATGGCCATCTCAATGATCATACAGCTGTTGATTCAATTATTGAATCATAGAGGCTGGTGCTATGATGAATATCTAAAGAGTTAGATTGAGGACTCATCAAGCACCGTCAAATGATTATTAAGAGAGGATCTCCAGCCTGAGAAGGAGATGGCAATCCTTTCTCTAAAGGCTGATGTCTAGCCGACATCTTAATGCAGGTCCTCTGCATAGGAATAGAGATTCGGAGGTGTTAGATAAGTTAGGTCAAAAGAGTTGACTTAACGAGATCGAGATAACCAAAGTCCTATATCATATGCTGTCATGATATAGGCATGCATCCTCTGGCCGGAGACAGATGTGTTACTATATATCTGGGTATGTACATTTGGCAGACCAATAGGTTGATGACCCAATCAAGGTCTATACGCTGGTGCGCTGGTGTGCATACAAGGACATATGAGTAATGCAATCTCTCAAAGAGATCATACAGGTTCAATCACTGAACCGGAAGACATGAACTCACTCATGAGATATTGGGAAGAATCAAATTCCGCGCGTGGTCGTCTCGCATTGGAAGCTTGACTGAATTTGTAAGGTTTGATATATGCTTTTGGAAAGTATGTGATCAACGCCTAGGTATGATATATACTTTTGGAATGTATAAGATCGATACCGACTTCCAATGATTGAATGAGGAACATAATGATAAAATCTTGAAGTAGACAGTGTAAAATTGATCTTATACTTATGGTTTATTCTGGGTCTTCCAGTATGCATGATATACATGTATTAGGAATACCTGAGGGTGATGTGATCATAAAACGATTGTATAACCATGACGCTTCCATTCCTAGGGAGTGATGAAACGGGTCTGGATTTTAGTTACTTCTCTCAGTAGAGAGGTGATCTGATCTTGGTCCAAATATTGAACATTGAACTGAATGCGATTCAAATGCAATAAGAAGATTAGATCTACGGCTTTGATTTAATCAAACTATGGGAGGTCCACGAGATCTGGATTTGAGATGTGATCTCAATATCCAAGTCACTGTACGTGGAACAATACAATCACCATGTCCTTATCTCCAAGTATCTGCGGAGAAAGCGCATTATCCTTAAAAGAGTTCATGATATTTTCATTGTTGACATTATGTATCCGAGCATTGAGAAATTAGATAATTAAATATCACGAATAATATGAATTTAATTCATATTATAGAGAGAGTTATCTTAGATAATTAAATGTAATTTCATTATCAAAGATGTGAATAATGTGAATGTAATTCATATTATTTGGCACATGAGAATAGAGATCCAAGATGATTAAAAATGTGATTTAATTATCATGGATATGAATAATATGGATAGCACTATCCATGTTAATCATATATATTATAAATATGATTTACGATATATAAGAGAGAGTCATTTATAATTTACATTTGTTAATTAAATATTTGTGAATTGGATTCACATTGAAAATTAAATTGAAAATGTAATTTACATTTTATTTTGGGTTGTGAATGTGATTCACAAATTTCTAATGGCAAGATTGCAATATTCACAAATAATTATGAATTATTTTTGTAGAATAATTTACAACAATGGTTGTTTTAAAATTAGAGATACATGGAATAATGTAATCTAAGGAGATTGCATTGGAGATGTCCCTACTGTATTGGAAGGATGCAATGGTCACCAAATCCTATTAGGAAAGGGTGGCCACCCACTCCATACACATGAAAGGAGGCACTCTCCTTTCCATTATCTCCATATGTTGTTGATTTAATTTTGATATTGATTTATATTGATTTATCAATATATATTTAATCTAAATTAAATTAATTGTTGTTGGTTTTACTAACAAATCTTAGCCACTAAGAGAAACACAAATCAACGAGAGCCATTGGATTTGTATTACCAATGGATTGAGATCCATGGATCCCAAAATATTATAAATAGAAGGGCACCCCTTGCTCTTCACATGCTAATGAGAAACACAAGGCTCTCTCTCTTTCTCTCTACACGTCATCTCTCTCTCCTTCTCTCGTGTGGTTGTCCACCATGGATGCCATAGAGAGATTCTCCATCGCTGCAGCGTCGTCATTATGCTACCCGATCATTTGCTCGTGGATCTCCGTCTCCTTCGGTGCGCCTCACTCGTGAAGAAGACGTCGGATCTCGTGTGTCGAGATCAGGAGATTCGCCGCTTGGATCGTCAACATGGATTGCGAGGAGCATGTGTTTCATCAACACGCTCGCAAGCGTCTCCTTCGTCGGATCGGACTTGAAACAGGAGGTCTCTTCGTTTAGAGACTCGATCGCAACCACGCTTCAATAGATAACCCTATTCCTTATTTTTGGTTTAGATGAAACGATCCGAGAAGTGTTCTTGGATCATGTGGTTTCGTCACATGAAATTTTTTTAATTTCCGTTGCCACGAGCAACTAGAGCGACTAGTCGCTCTCGATCGCATACGATGTGATCCTCATGCTTCTGTGATGTGTTTAAGGATCTCCCCATATCCTTCAAGTAGTAACAGAGCCAGGTTGGGGGTTTTGGATGCGATCCATAAACTAGGAAGACTTCGGTTCGTTAGGGTTTGCGAAATTTTTATCGCATTTCATTTTCGCATCTCTGTTTATTGCCTATTTTCGGCCCTGTTTTAATTTTTTAAACACAAAAATAAAACTCATATTTTGTTCTCCATTAAATAAGAAAACCGTAGGATCTGAGTTTGCGTGATTTCGAATCTGTTTGCTCAAGTTATGATCAAATTAGTGAACATGTATCCACTGTTTCGGGGACTGCGAATCTTAACGTAATTAATGAGTTAATTACTATTTAGAAACACTTTGAAATGCATGAAAATCATTTAGGTTCTGTTGTAAATCAAATTAGAAAACTTTCGAAATTTACTTTGCTTAATTTGGATTTAAATTGATTGAGATATGCTGATTTTAGTAAGTGAGGGTCACTGCTGGAAATTACTTTCCTAATCAAGAACCTTGTGGTTGTCATTTAATCAATTAGTGAAATTAAATGGTTTAATTTCCTGGAATAATTATGGATAAATATTTGTGAAATATCTGATGATAATTATTTCCTTAAATGACATTGCCTTGACCAACAATTGATTAGATATGATCTACACCACAATTAGTTACACACAATCTACTTTCCAACAAACAAAGTTGTTTAAATAGGATTGGGGATTTGTCTAGCAAATCTCCTTATAATGTTAATCGAAACTGTTTTGATTATTATTATATATGGTATAACTTCGGTTGAAGAACCGATTATCATCTCAAGTACACAATGATCAATTTGGTATTTTCCTTTCATGAGGTGGATATGGTGTCTAGTCGGGGAGCGTTGGGGTAGCAGGTTGCACCGTGCGCGATCTGTCCCACTCCCGTCGGTATTGGCCATGACAATGGGTAGGGATTCGATAATACAGGAGAGATCACAATGTATTTTTTCTAATTATTAAAATTCGAAATAATATGTATTTGAGATAATATCATAATTCAAGTAACAATAAAAGAATGTTTGTTGGATATCAATTGGATCATTAATTTAATATGATTAGATTAATTGGAATCTAATTAAAACTAAAACACTCTATTATTAATAGAGTTGTTGTTTCCCTTGGAAGAATTAATTATGTGAATATGATTCACGGTAATTAATTAGAATTTGAATATGATATGGAGGATCACATAAGTGACATCCATGGTCTCCCGTCAAGGCGAAGAGTTCCGTCGTCAGGGATTGTATATAGGAGACGTATATCCGAAGTGACAGCTCATGTATGCAAGCGCATCTGGATCGGGCTCTTTGTTTCTCGAAAGAGTGTAGTGATCCCAATGTCAGGTCCTCATATTATTGGGGTGATATTGGATTGCGCATAGCGAGTACTATTCATGTTGACGGTTGGTTCAATTAATGACGGGTCAACATCACCTTAGGGATGGTGGGCTCGGGTGTTAAAGACCGAAATGGGAAATGCAAGTTGGACTTGCAAGATGGAATGTGTTCCCGCTTCTTTTTATCGAAGTTACAAGGTCTCATATTATTGGGATGTAACAAAGATAAGGAAGGAGATCCCAGATCTTGCTGAGATACGATGGTAAGTATATCTATTATATTGAAAGTGATTAAAGGAATGAACTTTCAGTGTTGATAAGGCAAGACAACTTTGATATAAAAATTCTTAAATCAAAGTAAAATATATATTTATATATGTTTATGCAGATTTCTAATTTCAGATAATCCTTCAATAAACCCACTCAATGATAACCAGTAAAATGTCATGGATTGGATCCATGATTAAGATATTGTACTTGCAGTTGGACACATATTGTGTGTGGTTGCAATGTGCAAGTTTCCTCATAATAATGAGGAGTGATAATTAAATAGACAATAGGACTACAACCCTAGGATTTGTATGCCTCTACAATCTTGATCTCTCATCGAATGTACTTTGTAAGTGACATGACGATGATTATCGTAATTGTCGAATTATCCTTATAAGATCTAAGAAGATGTTTTGACATGCATGTGTGCTCTTGACATTTTATCATGAATGACACGGTTCTCTGCATTATGCGGAATGGTGGCTCTAAAAGAGATGATGTATTCAAAATATTTGAGTACCTACATGAACCAATGTTTTTAAGAGTTTAGATGAATGTAGATACGATGAGTGTCATCATTCTATTGTCTATGCTCTTGTCATTCATGAAGCTTCATAATATTCATATTGTATGAATTGAATGAAGCATGTATAAAATGTTGGAATGCTCTTATATTGAAATCTTTTGAATTCAGCATAAGAGATCATTCGTCTTAAGCAATGACTGTTTATAGATAAAGGGAGCGCAGTGGAAGCATGGGTTGGACCCAAGTAAGAAGGAAAGTCAAAGAGTTGACTATACTTTTGTGACTTCCATATGACATCCAAATGGTTGGATGAATGTCAATATTGCAATAAGCCGATGTACTGATAGTGTGACTATCTTATCTAGGATCCTTAGAGTAGGATCCAGATAATGTATCAGAATAATCTACATCTACATATAATTATTGAAATTGACCTTCTTATTGGATAAAATTAAAAGTCTAATAATTATATCTCATTTTTCTAATAACGCTTGCAATTGGATGCATATGTTTTTAGAAGACTAGAAATTTGATCTTAAGGTTTGATAGTCATCCACGTAGATATTGATGCAATTGTTGCAACAACCTCTATTGGATAGATGGACTTGTTATTTTCAGTGGGAGAGCCCTTAGTCTTGGAGAATGCCTCTATGAACTAGATATTAGAATACATTCATTGTTTACTTCTAAATGTTGTAAATAAACATGAATTCTGTAATAGACCTATCATAAAGAGTTATGATGGAGATATTTCAGATAGTAATCTAAAATCCAGTGGACTCTACTAAATTAGAAAATTAATGAATGGTTTATTGACATTTCTAATATTGAATTAAACCTTAAAAGATCAATAGGAGAACGAAGATCATTTGACAATGATCTGACATCAAGCCTTGGACATTTGTCTGTTGATGTGATCAATAAACTAGTAAGAGATGAAACTTTAAATTGTATGAAGGTTCAAGTTTTACATACTTATGAATATTGTATTCAAAAGTAAAAATGCCCAATGCACCCTTCCTTGGAATGGTGTAGGATGTCAAGGTACTCAAGATCTCATACATATTTATGTATGTGAATCATCTATATCAGAACAAACATTATCGATATGTGATATCAATTGATGATTATTTGTGATATGAGATTTCTTCTCTTCGCTCAGAAACCTTTGAAATGTTCAAAGCTTTCACAATTTTGGTTTAGAACCAAAGTTTGAAGGAAGGTTAAATGAATTTGATCTAATATATGTAGTCAATACCTATTAGATGACTTCATAGAATACCTTATAGAGATATGAATGTCATTTCTATCCCACACCTCCTAATAAACCTAAACTCAATGGAGTTGTAGGGAGATACAGTTGGATCATGTGTGACATGATTTGATCAATGATGATTCTTAGCACAATTATCTCTAGTTTCCAAGGTATATATGTAGTGGAGACTACAATATATATCCTTAATAAGGTTCCAGGTAAGTAAGCTGGAATTATCACTTGAGAGTGCTACTTCATTAGGAAAATAAAATGATGGTATTGGATACCTACTTTATGACCTTAAGATTCTTAAAAGATCTCATCTGTGAGAATGTGATTCTTAGAGTACGAGACTCTCGAGAATCAAGATAAAAATGAAGTGAAGGAACTCATTTAATATTGATAAAATAATGAGGCTCCTAAAATTAGAAACTAAAAGGACAATTAAAGATGAAACACTAATACCTCTTCAAATAAGTTTGAAGATGGATTCCATGTATCAGTTGAGTATGACAATGATCTGACTTCAAGTGATGAAGCTTCTGAAGATCATAGCATGGAAAGATGGATGTTAGCAATAAAAATCTAAATCAGACTTCATATACAAATGTTGTATATGGACCCTCAAGGATCCACCTATATGGGTAAGACCCGTTAAGGTGTAAATGGATCTTCAAGAGAAAGAGGAAATCTGATGAGAAGATAGGGGCCTTTAAAGCACGGCCCGTAGCCATGAGCTACACACCGAAAAGAAGACATTGCTTGCGATGAGACTTGCTCTTTGGTGACCATGCTTAAACCCATCAGAATATTGCTAACCATAACTACACAACTTGACTACGACATCTTCATGATGTAAGTTAAGATTGCATTCCTCTATGAATACCTCTCTGAGGATATTCACATGAAGTAGCCCCAGGGCTTCATAGTTGAGGAAAGCAAGGTATGCAAGCTAAGGAACTCCATCTTTGGACTCAAATAAGCTTCCTGTAGTTGGAATATAAGATTTGATGAAATTATAGATGTTATGATTTCAGATAGAATCTTGATGAACCGTGTGAAGCTTAGTGGGAGTGCCATTGTGTTCATCGTGCTTAATGTATATAATATCCTAATCATTTGGAATGATATAAGGATGATGATAATAAGTATTTTATAATTTGTTGTTCCATACCTCGAGATATGATCTCAAGGATACCTCTTAGATCTTAGTTTTGAAGTTGTTCAGAAGCAAAGAGAAGATGGTATTGGGACCGTCACATAATGGTACACCTTGGACATTTTCATTTTCTGGAAAAAATTCAAGAAAGGCTTATTTCCCTCAAGATATGGTACTGACCTATCTAAAGGAATAGCACCTCAAAGAGTTGAGGATGTGAATGCTAAAACTGCTTGCCCTTGTGCATCAGTTTTGAGAAGTCGGGTGTATGCTAGATGTGTACAAAAGTCAGATGTCTGCCATGTAGTGGGAGTAGTAAACTGTTACTATTCCTACTATGGCGATAAAACACTTGATTGCAGTAATAACAATATCTTCATAGAGGATAAGACTTTTGATCTCAAAGTCATATCTTCAAGAAATTAAGACTTTATAGATAGTGATCTAAAATGTCTTAACTATGGATACCTTAGGAGATAGAGATCTCCAGGATTAAGGGTATTCTAATAAGGATGATGGAAATTACATACTGGTTATAATAATTATTGAGGTGTAGTGTCAAAGACACCATGACTGAGATGATTGAGTATTAGTTGCATAGATGCAACCTTCGCATTGGATCCAAGCACTATTACCTTGGATATGCAAGTGTCGTAAAAGGACTTGGCGTAGTCTCTTGGGAATAGAGTGACCAATCAACTTACCTAGCTATTTTCTAAAATAGACTATGATTGTCACATGAGTGTGGGTTTAAAGATCAGCCCATTAATGGCTCTTTGGGCTAGTGGGAGATTGTCGGACATGGGAGCTCACGACGAGCCATTATGCATTAAATGTTATTGCGAATATCATTCCCTGATCTGAAATGAAGAATAATCAATTTGCATAATAGGTCCCTTAGTAAAATTAGGATTATGTACCATGGCCATCTTGATGATTATACAGTTATTGAATCATAAGAGGCTGATGCTATGATGAATATCTAAAGAGATAGATTGAGGACTCATCAAGCACCATCAAATGATTATTAAGAGATTATCTCCTGCCTAAGAAGGAGATGACAATCCTTTCTCCAAATGCTGATATCTAGCCGACCTCTTGATGCAGATCCTCTGCATAGGAATAGAGATTCGGAGGTGTTAGATAAGTTAGGTCAAAAGAGCTGACTTAACGAGATCGAGATAATCAAAGTCCTATATCATGTGCTGTCATGATATAGGCACGCATCCTCTGACCGAAGACAGACGTGTTACTATATATCTGAGTATGTACATTTGACAGACCAATAGGTTGATGACCTAATCAAGGTCTATTCACCGGCGCGCTGGTATGTATACAAGGACATATGAGTAATACGGTCTCTCAAAGGGATCATACAGGTTCAGTTATTGAACTGGAAGACATGAGCTCACTCATGAGATATTGGGAAGAATCAAATTCCGCGTGCTGTCATCTCACTTTGGAAGCTTGACTGAATTTGCAAGGTTTGATATATGCTTTTGGAAAGTATATGATTAACACCTTGGTATGATATATGCTTTGGAAAGTATATGATCGATACTGACTTTCAAAGATCGAATGAGAAACTTAATGATAAAACCCTGAAGTAGACAGTGTAAAATTGATCTTATACTTCTGGTTTACTCTGGGTCTTCCGATATGCATGATGTACATGTATTAGGAATACCCGAGGGTGATGTGATCATAAAATGATTGTATAAACATGACGCTTCCATTCCTAGGGAGTGATGAAACGAATCTGGATTTTAGTGACTCCTCTCAGTAGAGAAAGTGAGCTGATCTAGGTCCAAATATTGGACATTGATCTGAATGCGATTCAGATGCAATAAGAATATTATATCTACAACTTTGATTTAATCAAGCCTCTATGGGAGATCCGCAAGATCTGGATTTGAGATGTGATCTCAATATCCAAGTCACTATACGTGGAACAATACAATCACCCTGTCCTTATCTCCAAGTATTCGCGGAGAAAGCGCATTATCCTTGAAAGAGTTCAGGATATTTTCATTGTTTATATTATGTATCCGAGCATTGAGAAATTAGATAATTAAATGTGATTTAATTATCATGAATAATATGAATTTAATTCATATTATAGAGAGAGTTATCTTAGATAATTAAATGTGATTTGATTATCAAAGATATGAATAATGTGAATGTGATTCATATTATTTGGCACATGAGAATAGAGATCCAAGATGATTAAATGTGATTTAATTATCATGGATATGAATAATGTGGATAACACTATCCATGTTAATCATATATATTATAAATGTGATTTATGATATATAAGAGAGAGCCATTTGTATTTTACATTTGTTAATTAAATGTTAATGTGAATTGATTCACATTGAACATTAAATTAAAAATGTAATTCACATTTTATTTTGGGTTGTGAATGTGATTCACAAATTTCCAACGGAAAGATTGCAATATTCACAAAAATAATTATGAATTATTTTTGTAGAATAATTTACAACAATTGTTGTTGTAAAATCGAAGATACATGGAATAATATAATCTAAGGAGATTACATTGGAGATGTCCCTTCCATATTGGAAGGAAGGGACAATCACCAATTCCTATTAGGAAAGGGTGGTCGTCCACTCCATATACATGGAAGGGAGGCACTCTCCTTTCCATTATCTTTATATATTGTTGATTTAATTTTGGGATTGATTTATATTGATTTATTAATATATGTTTAATCTAAATTAAATTAATTGTTGTTGGTTTTTACTAACAAAATCTTAGCCATTAAGAGAAACACAAATCAATGAGAGCCATTGGATTTGTATTGCCAATGGATTGAGATCCATGGATCCCAAAATATTATAAATAGAAGGGCACCCCTTGCTCTTCACATGCTAATGAGAAACACACAACTCTCTCTCTTTCTCTCTACACGCCATCTCTCTCTCCTTCTCTCATGTGGTCGTTCCACCATGGATGCCCTAGAGAGATACTCCATCACCGTAGCATCGTCGTTATGCTACCCGATCGTTTGCTCGTGGATCTCCGTCTCATTCGGTGCGCCTCGCTCGTGATGAAGACGTCGGATCTTGTGTGTTGAGATCAGGAGATTCGTCGCTTGGATCATCAACATGGATTGCGAGGAGCACGTGTTTCATCAACACACTCGCAAGTGTCTCCTCCGTCGGATCGGACTTGAGATAGGAGGTCTCTTCATTTAGAGACTCGATCGCAACCACGCTTCAAGAGATAACCCTATTACTTGTTTGTGGTTTAGACGAAACGATCCGAGAAGTGTTCTTGGATCATGTGGTTTCGTCACATGAAAATTTTTTTAATTTCTACTGCCTCGAGCAACTAGAGCGACTAGTCACTCCTGATCGCATACGATGCGATCCTCACGCTTCCGTGATGTGCTTAAGGATCTCCCCGTATCCTTCAGACCCGACCATAGGTGTGATGCATGGAAGAGAGGGTAATGGCAGCGAGGATCCTACGTGAAGGTGATGGAGAGATCTACAGCTCCTATGCGAGTCACCAAAGGTGGTAGGTGTTTGTGATAGAAAGGGAAGACGAAGGGATCGAGAAATGATGCAGGATTTGTCGTTAGTAGCGGGTTTTGTGATTGGAGAAGATGAACAGATGAGAAGGTATAGCAGATGGACATGGGAATCATGATTATGAAAATAGGAAGAGGGGGAACATGAAGCTGATGAAGGACAGAAGGAAAAGAGAGAGGGGGTTAGAAGATATACATAGAGTTATGTTCTCGCCTGAGGTGGAGAAGCATACGAGTTGCTTCCGGTTGTCGCTTCCAGAGGTCAGCGTGGATGACCTTGAAGCTCGACTGGTCCCCTGGTTGAGTTCAACAGCATGGATGGAGGGCCTCCAAGAATCATGCCAACAGGGAAAGGAAGAGGAAGAAGGGATAGAGAAGAAGGAAGGAGAGGGAGTAGAAGAAAAGATATTGTTGGATTTGATGTGGTTTGATTAATTCAACTTTAACCCAAGCAAGTTAACCCAAGAACTGTCAAATTAACGGCATGGTCCATGAGGTAGGACGGGGTCGAGGGGACAATAATGAGGTTCGCAAGGTTGAGAAGGTGATTTACAAATATTCTAAGGTTCGTGAGGTAAAGGTCCCAATAATTTATCATATACGATGTCAAAAATGTTTTATTTAGATTAACAAAGCCACCATTTGAAAATGTGACTGTGGTTTAAGGTTAAAGTTTATGCTCCTTGCAAGAACAGAACCACCTATTTAAGAGGCGGTTTTGGCTTAAAATTAAAGTTGCCTCTTAAATGGCAGCTTTGGTGTAGGCAACCACATCTTCAAAAGGATGTTCTAAAACCAAAGCCGTCTTTTGAAGAGAGGGCTTTGTTGCGATAAATAAAAAGAAATGTCACAATATACTATGAGTTATGTTTTCTTATTACTGGCCCGAGAATTTTCCTCGTGAGTTTTTGTGTGCAAATTAAAGAGATATTTACGGAAGAAAAGTTGTTTTGTACTTTTAGAATTCTTGTGTTATTGCATATTATCAAATATTTAGCTCAAATCAACTTTAATGATATGGTCGCCAAATAGTGTGTCTTCCATGTAAAAGATCAGCATTCAGATCTCACCAATTACTCTTTATTCAAACATGGAGTAAAGAATTACCAAGATTTACCATCTTATGATATTTAAAGAATGTCAAGCTGCTAGTCCTTAGGGAATCTTTGTCGACATTCCCCCTTCCTTACTTGGAAATTTGGAATGTCTCTTATTAACATGACAAACTTTAATATATTATTTTTTTGTATGATAAAATAAGCATGAGAGACATGACTACATAATTAAGGATAGAATGCAAAACTAAGATCCCTATTATAACAACATCAAGCAGATGTTTAGATTATCATTTAACTTACGTTGATATGTGTAGAGGCCATGTATCAAGAGCACAAGCATCTTGTACATGTGTGTTTGGTTGTCAGGTTACTGGTCCAAATAGTTTTGCTTATGACTTATATTTTCCATTTATTTTGTTGGAAAGCCTTGATAACATAAGACTTGACATCCAGCATCAAAGAAGCGTCAAAGTAGGAGCCTATGTTAAATTGTTCAAGACTCCAACATGAATAACTTGATTATTCTTTTTTATTATTTCTCTTTTGAGCCTTTTGTACAAGTTTGAGAGTTAAAGATATCCTTTAATCTTTGTATACTCTTAAGGATTA